>NC_033679.1:1824517-1893557 GCF_000165445.2 Microcebus murinus
GCCAGTGCCAGGTTGCCCCACAGCGGAGAGCCGGCTCGTCCAGGGCGCTGGCCAGGGCGTGGCTGTTGGAACCCTGGGGATCCATGGAACCCCCTTTGAAAACCAGGGACGGGGGTGCGTTTTCCTCTGTCTGGCCCATTGGGGAGTCCCGCCCCGGGATTCTAGATCACGGCTCTTGCAGGGAGGGGGCCTCGCTCAGCTGCTCCCACCACAGACACGTCTTAGGGGACAGAGGCTGCCAGAGGGGAAGGGTCTGGGGACGGGGGCCGTCCGGGTCCCGCCAGCCCGAGACCCCGGGGAGGGAGCCACCCCCTCTGGTTTTTGGAAACCGAGCACGTCTCCCAAGCGCAGCCTCTGCTCGGGAAACGGAACAACGGGGTCCCGGTGGGGGTCGCTGCCGCCCCGCCCCAGCTCGGCTGTCTCCCGCGTGGTGTGATTAATGAGCCCGGGGCCGCGTTAATTACTCTCCTGCCTCCGCAGGCCCCAGAGCTGATCAGCCTCCTGATTCAATTAACAGTGATTATGATTGGGCTTCCTGAGGACGGGAGGATTAGTGACGGGCGGGTGGACGGACGGGCGGGCGGGGAGGGGCGTGCCCTGGTCTCGTGCGTCTGCCCAGTGGGGGGCCCGTGTCCCGGCCAGAGGAAGGACCCCGGACTCGCCGAGTGTCCCGGCGTGGCGCCCCCAGGCAGCAGCCCCGCGAGCATGCCGGGCTCGGGGCACACGCGGGTAGGGCTCCCGGCCCATGGGGAGACCCGGCCCAGGGTGCAGCCGCCCGGCCCCTGGGCCGTGTGGCACCTGCGTGGGGCTGGGACCTGCCCCTGCGCCGGCCACGCCCGGGCTCTGTCCTGCTCCCCCCACCCCCTGCCTCTCCTCTGGTCCCGGACAAGCCGCGTCCGCGTCTGTCGTCCTGTCCCTGGAAGACGTCCGGCGGCTGCCCGGATGCCAGCCGTGACCCTGGGGACACCCTTCGGTGGGAACCCGGGCGGTGTGAGTCCCCGTGCGGGTCCCAGGGTGCCCTGAGCTCCGACGACAGTCCGTGTCCTTCCCCCCGTGGTGGCGGTGGGGGGTCCCTGGTGCTGTTCCCAGGCCCGGGGCTCAGCCTCAGTGTGCCTGGCTGGAAACTGGGCACAGCACAGGCCTGGTGACGTGCTCGGCACCCCCTCCTCTCTCCAGGAGAGGCGGCGGGGCTGGGGTCTTGCTGGGGGTTGAGGGGGGGCTGGGGTGGGCGGTGGGTGAGCCCTAAACGTGGCCCAAGGGTTGGGTCCGAGCTCTGTGGCCCGCGTTGGCCTGACCCACCGAGGTCCCTGAAGGCCACGGATGCTCGGGGCGGCCAACCGCGAGCACTATCTCATGAGTCCTGCAGAGATGCCTGGTGGTTCTGTTGTCCCCACTGCTCAGACAGGGGACGGAGGCTCAGAGAGGGGAAGCGACTTGCCCAAGGCCACACAGCAGGGCAGCTGGGGCTTTGGCCCTCCCATAGAGACTGTCTCCTTCGAGGCTACCCGGGTCCTGGCGTGGCTGGCCCTGCAGGCCTCCCTCGCTGCGTGGCCTTGGCTGGTCTCCGGGCAGCTGGAACCCGGGCTGGCGGCCCTGCCCTGGGACCCGCCCTAATCTGGCCGCTGAGAAGCACCCCAAGGGCGCCCTTTCCCGAGGGTGGGTGGCCTCTGGCTGCAGTGGCCTGGTGCGGCGTGGCCCTGTGCCGCCCTGGCTCCGAAGAGGAGGCTGCCCTCCCCCGGGTTGTCCTCTGGGGCCCGGCCCAGGCCTGAGGGCAGAGGCCGCCGCCCAGAAGGGCAGAGAGGGCCTTGGCGGTGCCAGCCCCAGGCCTCGGGAGGCCAGCGGCCCATGGCCCTGGGGCCCACGCACTGGCCTCTCCCTCCATCGCCTCTGCCCCGCCCCCACCCACGTGGCCCCGTTCCCAGTCCTCAAAGGCACATGGCTCCCCCTCCCCCTCCCTCCCACGCCTTCCCGGAGGCTGCCACCTTCCCAACTTCCGTGGCCACTCCACGGCCTCCCTGGGGCTGCGGTGCCTGGAGCCAGGGGGAACCACGGCTCTTCATCACGGAGGTGAGGAGCACTTGTGCCCTCCCTGCTGCCCCCTAAGTGCTAGCCACCTGCCAGGCCAGGTGCACCTGCCCCCAGCAGGTGCGAGTGCGGGGGGTGGGGGGGGGAGCCCGTGGGTGGGAAGCCGTGGCGGGTGTGAGACCCCAGAGGCCCCGTGGCCTGTGGGAGGGCGGGCAGGCCGGGGTTGAGGGTCTGGGCCGAGGAGGCCTGGACAGACACAGGGGCCTCCGGTCCCCAAGGGCAGACCCCGCCCTGCCCGTCCCCCTGGGGACTTGGGCTCCAGGCCCAGAGGGGTGGGATGGGCTGTGTGGGGCCAGCCCCGAGGGACCTGGAGCCTCCACGCGACCTCCGGGGACCCCTGACCCCAGGGTGCAGGGGACACCAGGACTGGGATCTCGGGACGGCTCTGCCACAGCCTTGGGGGGTTCACGGCCCAGCAGCAGCTCGGCCCCCTCCCGACCCCCGACCTCGTCCCGCTTGGCGGAGGCTCAGGGTCACCTCCTCCGAGAGGCCCCGGCTGCCCCACGCCACGGCGCCAGCATCCCAAACGCAGGCCCCGGGAGCTGGCCACGGAGCACAGCGGAGACAGCGGAAGCCTTTCTGATTCTTCAGGAAAAGCCAGAAATCTGGTTTTTAAGGCGAGATCTCCTGGTTTTAAAACGCTGGCCAGAAATTCACGTCAAACAGAAACACCAGTGTGTGGGCTGAGGCCATCGGGCCGGGACCGGCCAGCAGGTTGTCGAGCGTGACCTTGCCCTGGGCCGCAGATCCAAGCTGTTCCCGCCCGGACGCCGGCCCCTGCTCACCCACTCGCTCACTCATTCACTCATTCATTCATTCATTCATTCATTCATTCGGGGAAGAGGGGTAGACGTCAACCCGACAGGACATCGCCATGGCTGAGACAGACCCCACCCCACGGCACTGACATCCCAGTGGCCCCGTTTGGGGCAACCTCAGGAGGTCAACAATCGTCCCCTGACCCCACGGCTGGGTACGTTGCTGCTGTGCCAGGAAGGCTCTAGGGGTTTCTGGAACATTCCACTGGAGCTCGAAAACCCTTCTTTGGCAAAGGACCTTGTGAGCTCCCTGTGCAGCGGGGCTCAGAGAGGTTGAGTGACGTGCCCAGGGCCACACAGCAGGCGGCGAGAGGGCACCGAGGGTGAGCGCCAGGGCACCTGGCAGCTCTCCTCAGTGGCCCTCACGTGGCAGGGCCGCGGGTGCACCCGGCGTGGGGGACGGCGGCTCCCGGCTGCTCCCCAAAGCCTTGGCCTCTCCTCCCGGGCGGCAGAGGGTGGAGGCCCGGCCTCACCCACCGTGGCGCTCGGGCCTCTGCTCACAGCTGCTCGGCCTGGCCGCCTGGCCGCCCGGCACGGCATCACGTGACGGGGCACACGGATAAGGCGTGCGTTTTGTAGCTACGTTTAAAACGCATCTGTGAACCGCGTACACATGTAGCGTGTGTGTGCAGTGCACGTGCACACCCGGCGTGGGGGGCGCCCACCCCCTCGAGAGTGTCCCTTTGTCAGTCGGAGGAGGGCGGCGGGACACACGAGGAAACGCCACCGAGGGGGACGCCTGGTGGCCAGTGGCCCCTGCGTCAGGCCCAGCGAGGGCGTGGTGTGGCCGTCTTTGTGAGCCAGAGAGTGAAGGCCACCCGGGACAGGCCTTTCCGGAGCCTCAAGACTCCCCGCTGCACATGGTCGGGGGCGCAGCTCTCTCCTTGGGGGGAGGGGCGTGTGGGGGGGCTTCCCAGCCAGGAGGGCGCCTGGGACAGGCGGGTAAACTGAGGCACACACATCATACATGTGCACAGACACACGCGTGCACACACATGTGCACATACGCCCGGCCGCCCTGAGACACGCTCGCGTTTCTGCCCTCAGCCCCGGGCCCCACGGAAGGGCGGGTTTCCCGGCTGGGCCCACCTCTGGCCGGGCCGGGCCGAGTCGCTGGGCCCGGCTGGACACCGCGGCTGGCGGCGGCAGGGCCAGCGCGGGGCCGCTCCCTCCCGCGCCTGTGGAAATCTGTCCCTGGCAGTTGCCACCTTCCAGCTTTCACGTCTCAGCTGGTTTTAATTAGCTCCCTTCACAGTCCCCCACAGCAATTCAGCCACGTTAGCGCTCGCCGGCTGCCAAGACGCTCCAGTGCATGCGTGTGCGTGTGTGTGCGTGTTTGGGGGCGGGAGGACGCAGAGACCGTCTTGAGCTGCTACACTGCAGGGGCTTTTCTGCGTTGGAGGCCAAGGGCTGCAGGGCCGGAGGCGTTCCTGGCCGGGGCGCCGGGCGGGCGGGGCTGGGCGGCCCGGAGTGCCTGGAGCCGCCCAGCCCCGCCTGCCCTTCCTGGGGCCTCTGCTCGGCTCCCGCGTGTGTTTAGCAAAGTCCTGTTTATGCCCCGACCTTGGGGGACGCGTGCCCACCCCCTCCCCTGCCTTTCCAGGCCGGGCCCCCCGCGGTCCCCGAGGCAGGATGCAACGCCCACGTGGCGGCCGGGAAGGCCAGCGGGGCGTTGCGAACTCACGGCCCAGTCCAAGGGCGGTCGCCTCGGCCCCGCCAGTGTGGCCTGGGGGCATCACGGGCTCAGTGTGGCCACTCCTCTCGCGTCTCCACAGAGGCTTGGATATGCCTGTGGACTTCGGATATTGTCAAACAGCTGTGGCATTTATCCATCTACCCGTTCATCCCCCCACCCATCCATCCATTTGTCTATCCCCCCACCCATCCATCCATTTGTCTATCCATCCACCCATCCATCCATTTGTTTATCCACCCACCCATCCATCCATTTGTCTATCTATCCACCCATCCATCCATTTGTTTATCCATCCACCCATCCATTCATTTGTCTACCTATTCACCCATCCATCCATCCACCCACCACTCATCTACCCATCCATCTACCATCCACCATCCATCCACCCATCTATCCATCTGTCCATCCATCCACCACTCATCTACTCATCCATCCATCCACCATCCACCCATCCATCCATCCACCCACCACTCATCTACTCATCCATCCATCCACCATCTACCCATCCATCCATCCACCCACCACTCATCTAATCATCCATCTATCCACCATCCATCCACCCATCTATCCATCTGTCCATCCATCCATCCACCCACCACTCATCTACTCATCCAGCCATCCACCATCTACTCATCCATCCATCCACCATCCACCCATCCATCTACCATCCACCATTCATCTATCCACCATCCATCCATCCACCATCCACCATCCAGCCACCCATCTATTCACCCACCATCCAGCCACCCATCTACCATCCATCTACCCATCATCATTTATCCATCCACTCATCCATCCATCCATAATCCATCTACCCATCCATCCATCCACCATTCATCCATCCACCATCCATCATCCATCCATCCATCATTCATCTATCTACCATCCATCTACCCATCATCATTCATCCATCCACTCATCCATCCATCCACAATCCATCTACCCATCATCATTCATCCATCCACTCATCCATCCATCCACAATCTATCTACTCATCCATCCACCATCCACCATCCATCCATCCACCCACCCATCTACTGTCAACACTGTAATCCAGGTCTTGGGGCCCCAAGTGCTCTACTCCAGTCCCCGGCTCACTGCAGGGCTGAGGGTGCTGTGGTTTCCTGGAGTAAGCAACTGCATCACTGCCCCCCAACTATGTCACTGCCCCCCAATGCCCCCACCTTGGCCAGAGAGGCCCTGGCATTGCTGGACTGGATGGCTCGGTGCGCACAGCACAGTCTTCAGTTGCTCCTCCTGCCCTGGGTTCACTCCAGATCAGCTCTAGGGTCCCAGGGGGAGAGACCATACCCGCCCCTCTGGGGTCTGAACCCCCCTTTCTGCTGGGAACTGAGGAGTGCCTGAGGCCTCGAGGACCGAAGAGCCGGTGAGGGGCTGGGGCTGGGGGGAGAGCAAGGGGCAACAATCCCTTCTTTTCCCCACTGTGGACACCCCTGCACCCCTCCCCCTCCACTCCCCAGGGCCCCCCCGGCCTGCAGTCCAGGAAGGGCTTCTGGGCCCCTTCCCATCCCCCACTCTGGCCGCCTTCCCTGGCCCTCTGCTCCGACCCTGGCGGTGGTAACCATAACCATGTGCTAGGGTCACTGGAAATGCTCCCAGGTGACCCCTGGGCAGGGCTGGCTCTGCCAGTTTCACCCAGAGGAGGAGCCGCCGGCCCAGTGACGGACAGACCCCGGCAGTCCCAGCTCGCCCTCAGCCCCCAGCCACCCGCCGACCATCCAGCGGGGGCCAGCCAGCCCCAGGCCCTCCCGGCTGCTGCTCTGTTTTCACAGCTGAGAGGAGGGACAGATCTGGAGCAGCCGGGTCCCTGGCCAGGAGCAGGCCGCCGGGCTCGCCTGGCTTGGGGGTTCCGGAAGCCCGGGGTGAGCAGGCTGCGTCCAAGACCCAGGAGCCCTGGGACTGTGGCCCTTCCTGGCCTGGCTGGTCCCTGGGAGCCCTGCAAGGGCCGGGTATGGGCTGCGCCCCTGCGCCGGCCGACGGAGCCCCGATGTCCCCATCTGGAACCTGGAGCCATCGTCCCTGCAGGCTGACGGCAGCCGGGCTTGGAGCGCTGGCCTGGGCAGCCGAGCCGGCTCTCCCGGCGGGTGACACTGAGGACACTGAGGCTTAGGAGTGTGGCTCAGGGTCACTCGTGAGCTAGGGTAGAGCCAGGACTCAGACTGAGGTCTGTGGACCCCAGAAGCCAGGCTCCCCGCCGGGTGCCGGTCCCCTCCTGCCACGAGGCCGTGGGCTCTGTGCTCCCCAGTGACGGCGCGATGGCAGGTGCTGAGTGGCTCCCCTCGGCGGCCACTGCCTCCCTTTACCCGGCATGTGAGCACCGTCAGGTGGGCCGGCCCCCACTCTTTCCGTGAGGCGAGCACGATGCCGTGGTCCCCGCTTCCCGATGACGGGTCCAGGGCTGGGGAGGTGGAGATTTGCCCGGGTCCTGTGCTGGGGCAGCGGGGCCGCTGTGCCGTGCTACCCAAGGTCCACGCTGGGCCTGGATCTCCCTTCTGGGGAGGGGGCTGCCTGGAGCCCGGCCCGCCCCTGGCTGTGGTCCCCGAGCCCTGGTGCCCACGGGCAACCTCGCAGAACCGAGCACCGTGGGAGACGTGCTGGGCTTTGGCCCCAGAGCGGAGAGGGCGGGGCGGGGCGGTCAGTCCCAGCGGAGGGTCAGCATCTGTGTCTGGCCCCAACAAGGGGAGTTCTGACACCAGAAGTGCTTTAGCTTGTCCTAGCGGCTGACGCGGGGCAGCTGGGGGGCCTCGGGGGTAACGCAGAGCTCTGTTTTCCGTGATCGGGGGCCCAGCAGGTCGGCTGTCTCTGCCGTGCCCGCCACCCACACCCGTGCCTCCCCAGCTCCCGCTCCTGCCCGGCCCCATGTCCCAAACGCGCTGGGATCGAATCCCAGCCGCCGTCATCTCCCAGCCGTGTGACGCCGGGCAAAGAATCCAACTTGGCCACGGGGTATTTGTGGCACCTTCCGTGGAGACGTGGAGTGTCCCCGCCCCAGCACCTGGCTGGGCCCTGACTTGCTTTGACCAGCAGGACGAGGAGGGGGTGACGTCGTGTGAGTCTGGGGGCTCGCCATCACACAAAGGAGCAGGGGAGCTGAGGGTCCCAGGACCACGGCCTTGGACTGCCACCAGCCAGGGGGGCAGCTGCCCACCAAAGCGCCCACCCGGCGCCCACGCGGGACCGGCACGAGCACGAGAGAATGGCGAAAAAACGCAGCGTCGTGGCTGTCTGCAGCCCTGGGCCGGGGATGTTTGTTACGCAGCAGCGGCAGCTGTGACACTTGGCCTCCTTCGGCTTTAGTTTCCCTGTCTGTCGAATGAGGATAGGGACGGAGCCCCCTGTACCCCCCCAGAGGGTGGCTGGGGGACCCAGTGAGATGGGGCAGGTGCAGCTCTCAGCCCGGCGGCTGCGCCGGCACGTGTCCTGGGTCTACAGAAGTGACAGTGTTCCAGTGGGAAAGTGATTCCGGCCCAACCGGACCGTCCGTCCCAAACCCCGCCCCGGACTCTCGGGCTGCTGCAAACCGACCCAACCCGAGTCCGCCCTGCACCACACACGTGCCCCTCCGGCCTCGGCCCTCAGTGTCTTTACGAAGGGCCGGCGGGGCGGAGGGAGGCACCGGCCACGCCAGGGAAGCGACGTGGTCTCAGAGCGAGGGCCTCCCACTGCGCACGTGGGCGGCAGGGGCCACGTAATCACTGCTGGCTGACGCACGCCCTTGCCGAGGCCTCGTTCTGTTCCTCTGACCCGGGTGCGAAGTCCCGCCCTGCCGGCTCCGGGTGGGGCGCACGGGGCCCGGGAGGCTGGGCGCTCCGACCACCAGGGCTGCGTCCCCCCATCGGCAGGCTGGGCGCGAGGGCCAGGCCCCGCCCCGCCCTCCGCTCTCACCCCAGGTGCAGTCTCAGTCGGGTTGGGGACTGCCGAAGTTTCGAGGTGCTGAAAGCTTAGGTCAGACGTCCAAGAGAAACCCTACGGAGGAGAACCACCCACCTAGCCACCTAGCCACCTAGCCACCTACCCACCTAGCCACCTAGCCACCTACCCACCTAGCCACCTACCCACCTAGCCACCTAGCCACCTAGCCACCTACCCACCTAGCCACCTATCCACCTACCCACCTACCCACCTAGCCACCTAGCCACCTACCCACCTAGCCACCTAGCCACCTAGCCACCTAGCCACCTACCCACCTAGCCACCTAGCCACCTACCCACCTAGCCACCTAGCCACCTAGCCACCTACCCACCTAGCCACCTAGCCACCTAGCCACCTAGCCACCTAGCCACCTAGCCACCTACCCACCTACCCACCTAGCCACCTACCCACCTACCCACCTAGCCACCTAGCCACCTAGCCACCTACCCATTCTTCCGTCTCTACCCTTCTATGCATCCAGCTCACACGTTCGTACGACGAGCGAACACGCCTACGTGAACATTCAGACTCACACTCGCGTGATGGGCAAAGGTCACTGACACTGAAGACGCGGCCTTGACCTCCAACCCCTGGGAAGATGGAAATTTGCCGGCCCAGTTTCTCTCCTTCCCCGTCCCTTCCCCAAGGGTTGTCATGGCTGGGGGCGGGCAGATGTGCAGGAAAGAGAGCCCCGGGCGCCGGCTGATCCTGTTCCAGGTCCCAGGGGTGGACGTAGGTCCGTCCCCAGGCCGTGGGGACTGGGCGGGGTGGACACAGGGTCCAGCCGTGGGAGCCTCCCTGGGACCTTGGCCGGGACACTGGAAGGAGGTGAGCTGGCCGGGCAGAGGCCTGAGCCCCAGGGGTCTCTCCGCCCCCGTTTGGGAACGTGCCCGAGTCTGGAGCCAGCATGGGAGGGCAGAGCCACGGGCCAGAGCGAGGCAACCGTTTGAGAGCCTGGATCCAGCTCTGCCTGAAGCCCGTTCTCCACCAGCCAGTACGCATCTTCAGTCTCACAAGCCAACAGATTCCCTTTCATGCCATGGGAGTCGTGTTTCTGTCACCCGCACTCGAGAGACTCTGAGTGGGAGGACGCGGGAGGCACAGCTCGGCAGCCAGGCAGGGGGAGGTCACAGGGAGGGAGGGCACAGAGGTGGAGGCGGCAGAGGCAGGCACGGCTGCCCTCAGACCTGCGCTCTGGCCGAGCACGCAGGCGGGGTGTGGTCTCTCCCTCCTCGGCACAGCTGGGCCGCCCGGGGTCCCGACCTCCCAGGCAGGTGCAGAAGACAGGTGCACGCACCTCTGATGGGTCCGGGCCAGACTGTGGCCTGACGTCCGTCAATGTCTCCCGCCCGGTGAGACAGACCTGACCCGCAGCCCTCGCTGGCTGCAGCACGGCCCAGCGCAGAGCAAAGGAAGGGGTCAAAGACTGCAGAGCGCAGGGCTCGCTCCTCTGGGCGCCCACCCCCTTTGCTGGCCTTGCAGCCCCCCACACGGCAGCTCAGCCTCTGAGCCTCCAGTGCCGAAGGGTGACTGTGAGGGAGGCCGGGACCAGAGTCCAGGCAACGGCATCGCTCAACGCCTGGCCTGTCACACCCCAGAACGGCACGGCCAAACCCAGTGATGGATAACGCATATTATATATGTGCATATATGCAATTATATGTATTATTGATATTTATACTACCGTGTGTTCCTGAAAATACGCCCGACCCATAAGATAAGCCCTGGCAAGACTTCTAAGCATTTGCTCAATAGAAGCCCCACCCCGAAAATAAGCCCTAGTGATGGGCGTGGCTGCGCAGCGCATCTGCACAACCCGTGCGTGTCGTTGCGGAGTGGGAAAGAAGACGAGCAGCCCTTCTCATCCGCCCCGTGAGAGCTCTAGTGCGAGACAGGAGAGATTAGGGCCGATGGTTCTAAAGGAAATAGAGTCACAAGAAATTCAGGATGGGATTCCGGGTTTGGAGAGTGATGATGATGTTCCAGAAGACGATGATTCAACTGTATTTGAATAAATGTAGATGGTTGTACCGTGCTTAAAAACAATAACACGTCCCCTGAACATAAGCCCTTGAGTGTCTTCTTGAGGAAAAAATAAATAGAAAACCTGTCTTATTTTCGGGGAAACACGGTATATATGACATATAAATTACATGTGTGTGCACGTACATGATAATGTATGCATGTACATGATAATGTATGCATGTGTGTACGTGTCTACACCCACCCGTCTCTGCATGTAGGCACCTGTGCATCCATCTATCTATGCGTCCACCTCCCTACAGAGCTACAAAGCCACAGGAGAGACTTCCTCCTGGCCGCGACCTCCTGAAGCCCTGCCCGCAGAGCCCGCCTCCAGGCAGAAGGGTCCTGGGGCTGCTCCACTCCTGGGGGGGCCACCTGAGCCGCCCTGAGGCTGCGCGGGCCCAGATGGGGCAGCAGAGCCCAGACTCCGGAGCGGAGAGGCTGAGCAAGGCAAAGCCGTCCTGGGGGTCGAGGCATAGTAAGTCGTCCTCTGGGGGTCAGGGGGCGTTGGGGGGAGCAGAGATTGGAAGCTCCAGGTGGGCACAGGTGTCTGCAGGGACCATGGGGGGAAGAGCCACAGAGAAGCCACGATGACAAGGCCCCGACACGTCCAAGGGGACCCCACCTGTTGTCCTCACGCTCTGAAGACCCCGAGCCCACGTCCCCTTGGGCACTGTGTTCTTTCACTTTCCAAACACCTGCATGACTCCCGGCCTCGGGGGCCGAGAAAACAACAGGCAGAGCCAGCGTTCAGCCAGCTCAGCGGCTGGCGGGGGGGACGGCAGGCATGGCTTGGGGGCAGCTGGGAGAATGACCCCCCGTCCCCCACAGGCCCCTCCTTCACTGCCCTGGCCACAGGTGGCTCCCAAGAGCTCACGATGCCACGAGCGTGGCTACAAGGCACCACGCGTGAGCGCGCCCGGCCTCCACAGACCAAGTTCAAAAGAAGCAGAAATGTTTCATCAAGGATCTTTAAACACGCAGAGTATGTGTTCAAATGTAATACTTTGGTCATGCTGGGTTCAGCAAAACACATCATTAAAGTTCATTTCACCTGTACTCCCAGCACTCTGGGAGGCTGAGGCGGGAGGATCGCTCAAGGTCAGGAGTTCGAGACCAGCCTGAGCAAGAGCGAGACCCCCGTCTCTACTATAAATAGAAAGAAATTAGCCAAACAACTAAAAGTAGAAATAATCAGCCGGGCATGGTGGCGCGTGCCTGTAGTCCCAGCTACTCGGGAGGCTGAGGCAGGAGGATCGCTTGAGCCCAGGAGTCTGAGGTTGCTGTGAGCGAGGCTGCCGCCACGGCACTCACTCTAGGCAACGGAGTGAGACTCTGTTTCAAAAACAAAAAAAAGCTCATTTCACCTGCGTCTCACGCATACGCGAGCACATCGGACACTGTGGCTGGAACCCCGTTTCCCTCGGACAGTGCAGGTGCGGCCCTGGCCCCGCCCACGCCGCGCGGGCCCCGCCCAGCTCTCCCGCGCACACCTGGCCGGGCTGGGGCAGCCGTGCCTGCTCCGCTCTCCGTTGGAACAGCAGCACCAGCCGTGTCCCATAGCTCGCAGAGCACCGTCAGGCCAGTGGCTGGCCAAACCGGTTATAACCCTGGAGGCAGGACTTGTGACGCCAGGGTTCAGGTGGGGAAACTGAGGCGCAGGCAGGTGAAACACCTTGACAAGAGCCCACAGCCCCAGGGCTGACATCCCATCCCACCCCTCTCCCTCTTCCTGAGGATGTGGACAGCACCCCACCACCCACCTGGGTCCAGCCCACCTTTGACCCTTTCCCCCTCAGGGTCTGGGCGCCACCCACCTCGCCCAGCAGGGCCTTGGGTCCCAGGCACCCCCCGCCCACGGCAGGCAGGCAGATCCCTCCAGGCACCCTCCGGGGACGCTAATTACGACCCAGGCACCAGCCCGGCATAAACACCGCCTAGACATCCAAGAAAAGCAGGCCGCTGGCCGGGGGGATCTCCTGGAGCTAAACGCGGCCTCCCAGCGCCCCAAGGCCCGAGCGCCCGGCTCGCCTCGCAATCGGATGCCGCGGGCCCCGAGCCGACCCGGCGGCGGGCACGTCCCCACTCACCGGAGTGACCGCCCCAGCCGGGGTGCCGCCGGCTGCCTTTCTTCCGCAGGGCGGGCGCGGCCGGGCGGGCGCGGCAGGAATGCACGTGGGCCGCTCCGTGTTTAGGGTGTATTTATAGACCCGCCGCGGCCGGCCGCTGGCTGAGCGGTGCCCGCGGGCTCGGCTTCCTGCCAGGCCCCGCGGCCAGATGTTTACCGAGATGGCAGAGCCCGCCCCGCCCACGCGTGCCTGGATTTACCCCACACCCGCGCTCCGAGGCGCAACACCCCCCCCTCCCCCCGTGCCATGGCCTGGCGGACTGTGGGACTCAGAGAGGAGGTGACAGTCGTCATGGCCCTCGTGGGGTGTCAGCCCGCTCCAGGGACCTGCGCGCCCCTGGCAGGTTTAACGAGGAGCAGCGGAGGCCCAGGGGGAGGCATTCCTGCCTCAGGAGGGAAGCCTTTTCTCAGAGGGAAGGGAGGATGATATTGGGTGGGTTTTGAAGGATGAATAGGAGTACCCCAAGCATTCCAAACGGAGGCAAATAAAAAATAAGTGAAAAAACAAAAAAATACATGCAAGTGCTTTTTGTGAAAAACAAAAACAAAAACAAGTGGAGGCAAATAGCGTGTGCAATGGGGTGGCGTGAGCGAGGAAGTGGCGCGTTTGGGCACAGCCGCTGCCCGGTGCCTGGAATGAAGCACCTAGAGGCACAGAGAGAAGAGACTTCGGTCTGGAAGCTCAGCGTGCACACAGGCGACCAGCAGGGGCTGTGCAGGTGCAGCCCCAGCCCCGAGATCCTGACGCAGCGGGGCCCGGGCGGGGCAGGGAATCTGCGGCTCAAGCAGCCCCCGAGAGAGAGTGTGATCCAGGGCCACCAGCCCCACGTTAAGAAGCCGAGTCCCAGAGAAGGAGGAGGCCCGCCGTGGCCGCAGAGGCCTGGTGCAGCTTGCGGGGAAATCAGGCCGGCGGGTGTGAGCCACGTGGCCGGGGCCGGGGAGGGGCCCCCGCGCTGGGGGTTTGGCGTGGGGACAGTCTCTCCGCCGCAGGGCGCCGAGGGACCAGGGGTGCAGGGCTGAGCCACGGACGGAGGCGCCCCGAGAGCTTGTGCGCGGCCGGCCCGGCGGGATCTGGCTGGGGCGGGGGTGGAGAACCCGCACGCCCTCGTGGCGGCCGGCAAGAACCCGCACGCCCTCGTGGCGGCCGGCAAAGAACCAGGCTTACAGATACTCCGCCAGATAAAATGTATTTCCCCTGTTTCTTTTTCTGTGTTTCTACGTGGCTACAAAATGACCACCCATGTAGCTTGCAATTGTAGCTCAGATTATGTTATATTGTATCGTGCTGTGCTATGCCAATGTTGCATTTCACACTGTCATGCTTTTATATTACGCATTGCATGTTAGATTATACTTATGCGTCATATTATGCACACTATATATTTATTCTATTATGTTGTATATCATATCTTTTTTTTCCCTTTTTTTTAATGGCTAAAGTCACTTGGATCCACATGACTGCATATCATATGTTAACTATATTTTTCTAGATATTTCTATCCGACAGCTCTGACCCAGAGGCTGCAAACCTGGTCTGTACGGGATTCGAAAACGCCCTTTCAAGAATTCCCGGATGAGCTGCCAACCATTTCAAAGGAAGAGGTTTTATATGAAAGTCCTGATTCCCGCCTTCTCTTGAAAGCCAAGCGGAGGCGGCCGTGCCGGGCCCCCGTCCTCCCAGCCGGCGACGCTCAGGAGGCGAGAGCCACGTGCTCACCGTGGCCACAGGCCACGCCGCTCCCTGCTGCTTCCCGTCCCAGGCACCTTCTCACCCGCAGCGTGGGCCTCGGGTCTGGGGCTCACGGCGGCCTCTGGAGGGGCTGAGCCTGGGCCTTCCGGAACCTTCCAGCCCCTTCACTGTACAGAGAGTACCCCAAGGTGCAGAGAGGGGTGCCCCGTGCCTGGAATGGCAGAGACGGGGACTCTTGGAGTCCTCTCTCTGTGCAAAACGCTGCCCCTGGCCTGGCTCTCCCCGAGGGCTTTATCTGGGTCAGAGGGGAGTCACAGACTCCCGGACGCAGCAGGCGCAGACGGCCAAGTGCACGGTCCCATGGAGCCCGGGTGGCTCCGTGGCCCTCCTGCCCGGCACTACGTGGCAGCTTTGAATGCGGGAGCTCACAGCCCCCCCGCGCAGTGCGGCTCTTTCCACGCCCCTTGCAGCGGGGCCGCCCCAAGCTCCCAGGGCCTCCTCCCACTTCTCGTGGCCCCATTTTGCAGATGAGGAAACTGAGGCCCTGAGGTGGGGTGCCTTGCCCTCCATCTCACAGGCAGGAGGTGGCGGGGGCGGTGGGGGGAGGATTCCACAACCCACCTCCCAACCACTGTCCCGTGACAGGGGGCAGGGGACAGGCGGAGCTGCCCCCCATTCCCGGGCAAGCAGCCTGGTTTGCAGAGGCTGACCGTGGCCGGCTCGCTCGGGCCTGGGCGGCTGATGTCACCGGAGCCGGGAGCCTGGGCCTTCCGGAGTTGTCGGCGATGAGCTGCCCGGGGTTTGGGGTCAGCCACCAGAGGCACGTGTCTGTGCCTTTGCTTGGAACACCCTCTGCCTTCCAGAATGCTTGGCAAACTCCTACTCATCCTTCAAAACCCAGCTCAGAGGCCCCTTGCTTCAGGGAGCCTTTCTTGTGTCCTCACGCACTGAACTGCCTCCCGGGTCTCACCTGCTGGCTTCGGCTGTCCAGAGGGGCGACCTGGGGGTGGCGTCCACGCCTCGCCCCCGTTGGCAAGCCCTGGCTGTGGACGCCCCTGCCCGGCCTGCAGACCAGACTGGTCTCAGGGGAAGGCGTGGAGGGGCAGGGTGACAGGATGCACCTCCTAATGCCACTTATATTCTAAAACAAGCTATGTGCACACGCCGTCTCCCTCTGTGGCACCACGGCCACACACGTGCCAAAGCGTGTGCTCGTCTGTCTCCAGCACATGTTAAACTAGAAACGTTCGCAGTGACGCACCCGTCATGCCTGTCACCACCACAGAGCTGACAGATCTTCGCACGGGTGTGCTCAGTGCTATTCGCACAGCGAATGACTGTTTTAAAATTATTTTCCGGGACTCCTAAGTGTGCCACGTGATGGTGCCTTACAATCAGGACAACCTGTGCTACAGCTGGAATGAACCTGAGGCTGGGCGCGGCGGCTCACGCCTGTAATCCTAGCACTCTGGGAGGCCGAGGAGGGAGGATTGCTCCAGGTCAGGAGTTTGAGGCCAGCCGGAGCAAGAGCGAGACCGGGGAGTGCCGGCTGGAGGAGGCAACACGGAGCCCGTGGCCCAGGCTGGGTCAGCGGTCCGGCCCGAGCCCCCGGCTGGGTGGCCAGGGGCTGCGGGCGCTCTGCCGGACGGAGGGCACGCCTGTCCAGCTGTGCGTCCCAGACCAGGGAGTGGCTGCGGGCGGGGCAGGTGCGGGCACCCCCTGGGCCGCCGTGAGACGGGCCAGAAGGTAGGCCCAGCCGGGCTCAGGGCCTTCCCCTGGCCACCCGGACCTCGCCCCTGCTCCCTGAGTGGGCCCAGCCACGACGCGCGGCCACGTGCGGTTGCCGTGGGGAAGACATCCAGCATCTGGCATGGACTGGAGCCCGGCCAGGGGCAGTGCGAGTGCCGCATGGGCGGGCACTGTGGACTTCTCGGGAGACGGGGAGGGCGGCAAGACAGAGCCTCCCGTCCCTGAAAGACGCGGCTGCTCTCTGCGCCTCGATGTCCCCATCCCGGGGCAGAGCTTGGGATGTCTCTCGTCCCCAGCTGTGCACCCCGGGCCGGCGCCCTGCCCTCTCTGAGCTTGGCCCCCTCGTCCTGGGAAAGGCCCACAGGTGCCTGCCCCCCCCCACACACACACCTGGCACAGGACATGGGGCAGCCCCGCGGGAAAGGGCGCCGCAGCTCCCCAGAGTGACCAAGCGGTCCCGAGAGTCCACTCGGAGGAACCCACGCGAGAGAGATGAAAGCAATGCCCACATGGACACAGGGCCATGGAGGCCATGGCAGCGAGATTCACAACGGCCACGAGGAGGGGACCAGTGGGTGAGCAATGGTGGACGCGGGTCCTTGGACGGTCCGTCCGCACGGCACAGTGTCACCCGGCCGTCAGGGGGAACGACATGCCACGGCACGACGGGCCTCGAGGACGTGACGTTCCATGGAAGAAGCCACGCCAGTCACGAAAGGCCACGCGTGGTAGGGTCCCACGTACACGAACGTCCGGCACAGGCGAATCCTTGCAGACAGAAGCAGCCAGTGGCTTTCGGAGCTGGGTGGAGGGGGAATGCATGGGAGTGACTTCTCTGCGGGCACAGGTTTCTTTTTGGGGTGATGGAAACGTTCTAAAACTAGGTGGCGGCGTTGCCCGCACAGCCCTGTGGGTGTGCTGAGGCCCGCTGAGTGGCACACGGTCGAAGGCTGAAGTGGGCCAGGCGCGGCGGCTCACGCCTGTCATCCTGGCACTCTGGGAAGCCGAGGCCGGTGGATCACTCTAGGTCAGGAGTTCAAGACCAGCCTGAGCAAGAGCAAGACCCTGTCTCTACTATAAATACAAAGAAATTAACTGGCCAGCTAAAAACATATAGAAACAACTAGCCGGGCATGGTGGCGCATGCCTGTGGTCCCAGCTACTCGGGAGGCTGAGGCAGGAGGATTGCTTGAACCTGGGAGTCTGAGGTTCTGTGAGCTAGGCTGACGCCACAGCACTCACTCTAGCCTGGGCAACAGAGTGAGACTCTGTCTCAATAAAAAAAAAAAAGAAAGAAAGAAAAAACCAGCAGGCTGAATCATGCGGTAGGAGAACTGTATCTTTAAAAAAGCTTCCTGCCCTGACGGGCTGGTGCAGGCGCAGAGATGGCAGCTGCACGGGCTCCGGCCGTGTCCTCCCACACAGGGACCCGGGCGTCCTGGCTGCACACCGTCTGGCCCTGGTCCGAGGGAGGCAGCACTTGTGCCCCGCCCGGATGGCAGAGCCGCCGCCGAGCTCTGCAGCGTGTCCCGCCCGGCCGCCGCTGTGCCGAGACCCGGAGCGGCCGGCCGGCAGCAGCGGGCTCTGCTTCCCTGCGGCCACCTTGGCCCGGCAGCCCTGCAGGAATGCGGAAAATGCCGCCCAGGGCCGCTCTCCGCGGTGACATCCTGCAGGCGCTGCCGTGCCCGGCCGGCCGGGGCCCCTCGGTGGCCGCTCATGAATGTGCGCTCTGTCTGGCCGCTGGCTGGGACGCCGGCCCCGCGAGCAGCGAGGAGACAGTTCGGGCGCTGTTTGCAGGCGGCCAGGGGATGGAATGTCCCCCGTCCCGCCGCCCGCTCCCGTCCACCCGCCCGCCAGGAGGAGCCGGGTGTGGGGAGCGGCTCCGGGCACAGCTGCCCATGCGGGTCCCGGCCCCATCCACACACACGCGCCGGCCCGGTCACCTCCCGCCCCGCCCGGTCACCCCCTTGCTGTGCACACGCACGCTCGCCTGCTCTAGGCGGCCACTCCGGGGTCCCGAGGACCAGGCGGCCTCCCCGGCCCACTCTGTGATGCGAACCTGCCTCGTCCTGCTCTTGCAGCCCCAGGGGCCGAGCGGGACTCAGTCCGGGTTCCGAGGTCCCCAGGCTCCTGTGCTGAGGTTCCCCGCCCACCCCGGGGCTGGGGAGGGGCGAGGCCCTCGGGCGGAGGAGACCCTCCCTGCCCACTGCTCAGGGCAGGCGGTGGGCCCTTCCGGCTCCAGGAGCCACTGGCGGGAAAGACGGGGTCAGGGGGCGCCCGGGAGACCCCGCCAGGTGTGCCAGGCAAGCCCCCGGCGTCCCCCAGACAAGCCGTGCCTGCCACCCTCCCGGCCACGGCGGGGCTTATATTTGGAATTCTCCGCGCCCAAGCCGGCTCCGTTCAAACAACAACGTCATTCCCCGCGGCCACTTCAATCCCGGCAAGTGCCCGGGTGAGTGACGAGCAGGAAGCCTACAGTTTGACGTGGGGGTCACAGCCCCCAAGCGCCCGCCGGTGCCAGCCCAGTCGCTGAGCTCACTCTCTGGTTGCCGGGACTTGGGACGAGCCACCACAGGCCAGGGGCGAGGGGGTGGGGCCCGCAGGCTTTGAAGAACATCTGGAGGCAGCGCTGGCCGCGGCCGGCCCCACAGTCCCCCGGCAGCCCTGGGGCGGGTCCCCGCCGCCCGCTTCCCACCCCTCCCCAGAGCTGGCACGGAGCGCCCGGGGCCGAGGGGGAAGATCTGAGCGTGACACTGGCCCGGAAGAATGCTGAATGCTGAGGGGGCCGGGGCGGCTGACGGCAGCACCTGGTGCGGCACCAGGGGACCTCGAGTCGGAAATGACAGAGGCCTGGGCTCTCTGGGCCTCTCGGGGCAGCCTCCAGCAAGCACATGTGATGGGGTTGCATGTACAGTCCTCAGGAACAAGGACAGCCGTGCACATACACCATACAGCTCTAGACCGGGGCCACCACTGGTGCTGTGGGTGCCTTAGGGTGCACAGGGCTAGGCACTCCCCTGGGTGGACGCGGCCCTGGGGTGTGCGGAGGCCTGCTGAGCAGGGTACAGGCTGTGTGCTCTTGTGCAGTGAACAACCTGCCCAACTGTCCCAACCCGCCTTTCCTTCCACCCAGGGAAATGGCAGATCCTCAGCTAGCTTCACAGCGAAGTACGAGATTATAGTCAGTCCGCGAGGGCAGGGTCTGTCATCCCAGCCATGGCCACCATGGGGAACAGTGAGGACAAACGAGGAAGCTTCAAAACTCCTTACACATAGACCCTGCGGGGTGAGCCTCCCCCAAACCCGGGGTGTGACCAGAGCAGCCAGCAGGACCAAGCACTCACAGCACGGCAGGCCTGTCCCAGGGTGGTCACTGCATCGGCCTGTCCCAGCCTGGGTCCTTGTAGGGGCTTTCTGATGGGACGGTCGAGCCCCAGAGAGGTCTGGTGACTGGCTGAAGGCCACACGGCCTGGGAACAGCTGTTCCAAAGCACGGCCTCCCCCCGCCCCCCCATGTTCCCAGCCCAGGAGGCTGGCAGGGGAACCGAATTCCCAGTAGGAGTCGAAACCAGAAGGGAGAACTGGTGGGGGTGGGGGGTCGGCTTAGACGTCTGAGGGCCCCAGAGGACTCTGGCATGAACTGACATCTCCGGCACCATCGGTGGTGTCCAGATTTCAGAAGAAGGCAGTGAGGACGTCAACCGTGTGCGAGCGTGAACCTGACCAGTGTGTGCTGCCCCAGGACGGCAGGGCCAGGGTCACAGACACCACAGGCAGGAGCAGGGCTGCCACATGACCCTGCAGCATGATCCAGCGGCAGCCCCACTGGAATGGCCAGGAAGGAGCTTCTGTGATAGGGAGTGAGTTCCCCGTCACTGGAGGTATTCAAGCAGAGTAGGTATTCAACCAGGAGGTGGGGTCTGGTGGAGACTGAAGTACTGATGAGAGAGCTGAAGTTCATGACCTCCCGGTCCCCAAAGACTCTGAAATCCCCGGGCTCGCCGGTCTCCGGACACTGCCCGGGGCTGCCCATCTGGGCTCCAGTCTCAAGCCTCACACTCCTCACCTGAGCCTCCCAGCCCGGCCTCCCTGTTTCCCTCAAACACCCTCCCCCTTTCCCATCACGGAGGGGGGAGGGAGTGGAGAACTCCCGGCTCTGGGCAGGCTCTGCCCTGTGGTCTGGAACCTGCCGGCACGGGCCCGTCCCTCCCAGGCCACCCTCCCAGAGGCTGCCCCACCAGCCCTTCCTGAAACCGCACCTCTGCCCCTGCCTCCTCCTCCCCTGCTTAGTCCTCGCGGGCTAACTCCGTCCAGGTGTTTTACCTGTTCCTCCCCTGCTTAGTCCTCGCGGGCTAACTCCGTCCAGGTGTTTTACCTGTTCATCGTGTTTATTTCCAGGAAGGCAGGGGCTTGACTGCTGGGGGCACCTAGTGCAGGCCGGGCACACAGAGGCCGAGATACACATCTGTCCGGCCGGCAGGGAGACGTGGCCGGCAGGGAGAAGGGGCCGAGGGTCTATCTTGGCATAAAGAAAAGGGGCTGTCCGCAACTCTGCTGCTTAGCAGCTGTGTAGCCTGGGCCCACTCTGACCACTGGTTTCTTCATCTAAAACACGGGGTACCACTCATCCCGTGCCGTGAGTTTCAAACGCCATGATACGTGGCACAGTCCCTATACGGTACCGGCATCGGCTCAAGTCCGGTGGCGAAGCAGTTAACACCTCCGCCTGGGCCAAAGCCGCAGCAGCAGGAGCTGACCGCAGCTTCCCTGCCCCCCTCCGAACACCCCCGCCTCCCCCGCCCCCCGCCGGCCTGTCCCTCCATCCGCGGGGCTCGGGGTGCAGGGACAAGGTCTGGGTGGCCAAGGGAAGTCCCCTGAGCCCGGCTGGCCTTCCCTTCCGGCAGCCGCCGCGGGGCGCCGCGTCCCCGCGGTCCGGCCGCCTCCCGGGGCACCCGAGCTTGCCGGGGTTGCGGGGCTGGGTGGGGACGCGCGTGGTCTCTGGTGCAGGAGCCTGGGGCGTCGAGCCCCCAGGGGTCGGCTGGAGAGACTCAGGCCCCGCCCAGGGCGCTGACCCGCCGCCGCCCCGCGCGAGCCCGCCCGCGCCCTGCTCTGAGCGCCACGGGGCCAGCACGCCCGGGGGCGGCTCGGAGGAGGTGGCGGCGGCACAACCCGGGAAGGGACGCTCGCCCGCGATGAATGAGCCGCCCGCAGCCCTGCTCCGAGCGCCCGCTCCGCTCGCAGCCCCGGGCGCTGGGTTGCACTTTGCCAAGTGCCCGGCGAGCCGGCCTGGGGTCGGCAGCCCGACGCCCCCGCCCGGGAGGATGGGCGGGGGCTGGGGTGAGGGTGGGGGGTCCGGGCCACTGGGCGCGCCACCGAGGGCGCACTGGCGCGGGACCTGGCCGGGGACC
This sequence comes from Microcebus murinus, assembly GCF_000165445.2. Taxonomy (NCBI): domain Eukaryota; kingdom Metazoa; phylum Chordata; class Mammalia; order Primates; family Cheirogaleidae; genus Microcebus; species Microcebus murinus. The sequence continues at coordinate 1,846,047 of NC_033679.1, forward strand.
CCCGGAGAGCGGCGCAGCCCGGGACACCCGCGCCTTGGGTCTCCGGTCTCGCGGCACCGCCCGCCACGGGTCGCGCCCCTGTCCCGGAGAGCGCCGGCGGCGTCCGTCCAACACTGCACTTCCGCCTCCGAGGCCCGCTCCGCGCGCCGCGCTGGCCGCCCGCAGTGGAACTCCGTGGGAAGCGGAGCGGGCCGCCGGTCGCCTTCATCCCCGCCCCGCTCCAGACGGCCCGCCCGGCCGCCGCCGCCGCCGCCGGCACCGAGCCGCCCCGGCCGCGCTGCGCCTCGGGGGCGGGTGGGAGGTCGGGGCGGCCTCCGCCCCTGCCCAGGTCGCGGAGCCGCGGCCGCGCGCCAGTCTCCAGCCGCCGCGTGTGTTTTGCGCATGCCCGCGGTCTGCCCCGCGGAGGTGTTGGTTACACATTGTCCGCCCCTGCTATGCCGCACCCCCATCCCCCGGCTTATTTTTAGCGCGCCTTCCTAGGTGTTTGGATCCGAGGATCCACCCTGGCCATGGGGGGCGGATGGGAAAGCTGTCTCTCTCCAGAGCCCCTTCTCGGCGGTCCCCGGCCCGCCCGCCCCCAAACTGGCAGCCCCGAGCGGCTCGGGTGGAAAGGCTGGCTAGCACAACTTTAAAAGGCTGGCCAAACTCCAGGCCACGCGGGCTGCTGCCCCCATCACGCCCCGCTCTCTGGCCGCGTTTCCGCAGCGCTCCTGCTAGCGGTACCGTGCACGGGTAACACTTCCCCGGGGCTCCTCGCTGGGGGGGGGACACGTCACAACTGTCACTTGGCACCTGCTCGGGGAACTTCGTTGGAGGTTCCCCAGGTGGGCACCCCGAAGGCACAGTGGAGGAGGAGGAGCCCATGGGACACTTCTCAGAGTGGGGGTGGGTGGGTGGCGAACAACCCCCCCCAGGCCCTGGAGCCTTCGCCCTGGGCCCCTCCCCCACCCTGGGCCTGCCTCAGCCTGGCGGGGAGTTCTAGAACCCCGAGGGTGGAAGCCAGAGAGGGAGAGGCCCTTGCAGATCCGTCCAACAGCTCCCTTCGCAGATGAGGAAACCGAGGCCCCGGGAGGCAGGGGACCTGTCCGAGGCCGGCAGGCAGAAATGGCTTTGCCAAGGCTCGACCCCGGCAGACCCCTCCCCTCTCCCCCCAGCGTGTGTGTGACTGTCCTGGGCTGTCCCGGAGAGGCCGGTCTCAGATGGGGACATGGCCGCCTCCTCCCAGGTCAGGATTGCAGCCCTCAGGGAGGGGACCACAGACGGACCCCCCCCTCCCCACTTTAGACGAGCCCGAGTTGGGGACTTGGGGGAAACTCCTCTCCCAGAGAGGAGTCCCTGCGGAGTGTGGCCGGGGCGCCTCACGCACCCAGTTCAAGCTCCACACCCTTTTAGGGACCCCTTTATTGTGGGGAGCAAGGCGCAGCAGCACGGGGCTTCCCCTGGACACCAGGGCAGGGGCCTGGTCCGAGGCCGCTCCTGTTAGTGATGTCCCGGCCCATTCCTGCACCCTCGGCAGGTGGCCAACGATAGGCTGAAACTCACTATGGGCCGTAGCCGGCTGTCCCTTCCTGCGGCTGCCCGGCATAGATGGCGAAGGACCAGCCGGAATTTCCTGCCCGTCAGCTTGTACGTGTGAACCAAACCGGGCCGGGGGCCGGGGGCCGGGGGCTGGGGCGGGGCAGGCCCCAGGGGCCCGCAGCCTGGGCTCGCGTTTCTGCGGCGTCATTTGGGCCCCCGGTCCTGGGGTGTCCCACTCCGGGGAAAGAGGCCCGGAAGGAACCAAGGAGCGCTCCGGAGTGAAGCCGAGTTCGAGGCCCTTGGGTTTCCTGGGGTTCCGGCGCAGGGGCCCCCGGCCCGGGACAAAGATCCCAGAAGGTGTTTCCTTCCCTGGGCTTTCTCCTGGGTCTGCTCTTGTTTCTGGGAAGGGCCGCAGTCTCAGAAACTGTGTGCGTGTTTGTGCCTGTGTGCGCGTGCGTGTTTCTCCAGCCCCGGGGCACCTGAACGCGGCTTGGGCATGAGAAATGGCAGACGCCTTCGCTGGCAGCTCACACCCACACCCCAGTCCTGACAGCTGGCCGACCCCGTGCCCACCTGGGCCAGTCACCGTGCAAAGGGACCCGGCAGCCTTCCCGTTTCACAGGGAGGGTTGGCAGCACACCTGAGGCCACAGGGCACAGGCCCGGGGCCACTGTCCCCTCTGCGCCCCATCCCTGTCCTGCAGACCCAGTGCCTCACAACATCTGGGGGTGTCTGGAGTTGCTCTGGGCTGTTATCACCGGGGGGCGGTGGTTCCTGGCATCTAGGTAGCGGCTCGAGACTGGGACTCCGCCAAGCCCCCCCGGCACGCACGGGACAGGCCTGGTGAGAAAGCCTCATCGAGCCCCCGGTGTCTTGCGTGCAAGGGAGAATCCCGGCGTCATCACCCTCCCGGGGTGGCCCGTGGATTCCTGTCACTGCCCTGGCCCAGCCTGGCAGCTCCAAAGCCACTGGCGAGCCGGACAGCAGAGCCATGTCCCCCGTCCTTGGAAGAGCTGCTGGATTTGGGGTACCCGCAAGGGGTGCTCCAGGGAGAGCTGGGGCTGGGAAGGGCCCCCCGTGTCTGTGAGCCAGTCCCCCCCCTTTTGCTCCGAGGCGTGGACAGAGCCGGAAGGGGCCTGGGTGTCCCAAGCCTCTGCTGTCCGGGAGAAACTGCCCAGCCAGGCAGTTGACTCGACTTACCCAAAGTCCCGGCCGCTGTGCCCAGCTCTCCTGCCCTGACTGAGCCCCCAGGCTGCGGGAAGGGGGCTCGAGCCCTGCTGCTGGCCGCCCTCGATGGGGGGCTTCCTGGGCCCCCTCGGGCGTGGGGGGAGCCAGTCGGCGCTCCTGGGCAGGCCCCTGACTTCTGCATGGTTTAAAAATGAAACCGTGTCACCCACGCCAGCACAGGGCGGGAAGAGAGTAAAACCTCCGGAACATTCCGGGGGGCTATTGTCACGTGGCCGCTCAGGCCTGACACTGACGGCCTCGGCGTGGGGACGCCGTCAGTCCAGACAGCCTCTCACCCCAAAAGCAACGTGGCACCCCGCCCTGCGCGTGGGTCCAGGCCCGACCCAGACGGGCCCCAGCAGCAAGACCCTTGTTCCTGGGAGAGGAGACCCCCAGCCAGGGCCGTGGCAGGGCCGTGGTGAGCGGGGTGTTTAAAAGCCTCTCTGAGTTTCCAAAACAAGTTTCACGTGTGTTCTTGTGGGCTCCTCCACTCCAGTTGCTAAAAAGGGGAAACTGAGGCTGGAGGATGCAAAGTGCCCATCCCCAAAACATGGGAGTTGGTGGGAGAGCCCGTGCTGGGCACTGATGACAGCACAGTGACAGCAGTCACGGGGCGTCCCCGGGAGCGGGTGCTCTGGCATGGTGGAGCTCCCCTGTGCCGTCTGAGGAGGGGCTGCAGGGAGAGACACAGGCTGTCCCGGCCTCCGTTCCCACCTCTGCTCCCGCCAGCTGTGTGTCCCCGGGAGGGCCAGCAACCTCTCTGTGTCTCCGCTTGCTCGTCTGGGAGGCAGCAGTCAGGAGGGCAGAGCCGGCACCTGGCGGCCTCGGTGCCACTGCCCCCCCCGCCCCGCCCTGCCCGGCGGGGAGCGGGGTTCTGGGTGGGGGGCCAGGGCTGGAGCAGCAGACCCCACAGTGGCGTCCCAGGCAGGAGCACAAAGCGTCCCTTGCACCTGGGGCCCGGGAAGCCTCAGGGCCCCGGCCCAGGGCAGGCTGTCTCTGACCCCAAGGCGCCCCTGTGACCTGGGCTGAGGCCAAAACCCATTTCTCTCCTGGCATCAGAAAAAACAAAAAAACAGGCCGGGCGCGGGTGGCTCACGCCTGTCATCCCGGCACTCTGGGAGGCCGAGGCGGGAGGATCGCTGGAGGTCGGGAGTTCGAGACCAGCCTGAGCAAGAGCGAGACCCGTTCTCTACTAAAAACAGAAATTACTTGGACAGCTAGAAACCATTTAGAAAAAATCAGCCGGGCATGGTGGCGCATGCCTGTAGTCCCAGCTACTCCGGAGGCTGAGCCAGGAGGATCGCGTGAGCCCAGGAGTCGGAGGTTGCTGTGAGCTAGGCTGACGCCGCGGCACTCACTCTAGCCTGAGCAACAGAGTGAGACTCTGTCTCAAAAAAAAAAGAGAAGAAACAGAAAACGAAAACAAAAGCCACAGGCTCTCGAGCACAGAAAGGCGAGGACGGGCGGAGATGGGCAAGTCTTTGTGGCAGAGCGAGGCGCCGGCACCGCGCCCGCCTGCCGCTCGGCTCTAGCGGTGACGGGGAGCTCCCTGCCTCGAGACCGTGTGGTCTGCCTGGGGGGCGGCGCCGGGGACGTGGCAGGGCGGAGCGGGCGGCGTCCAAGGAGACATCCAGACGGACGTGGCGCATGACTCAGAACGCCGCAGCCCTGGGCCTGCCATCCTCCACGTGGTCCGTCCGAGAGCAGAAGAGGGCAGAAGGGGTCCCCTGGCTCGCGTCCCACACGGGACCGAGGCGCACAGGCCACCGCGTGTCCCGACACCGGTCACACCACGTGCTGCTCCCGCGGCTGGCAGTAGGGTCTGGCACGCAGGGTTCCGGGAGGCAGCCTCCCGCTTTCCTCCTGCGATGGCTCTGACCGCAGCCCGCCTCCTCCAGGAAGCCCTCTTGCCTGCAGCATGTCTTGGCTTCCTGCCTTCTCGGCTCCTCCCAGCAGGGCCTCGCGGCGCTGTCTGTGCCCGCGGGACCCCTGGCGCCATCCCACGGGCCTGCCGGGGGAGGGCGAAAACAGGGAGCGGAAGTTAAGAGCACGGTCCTGGTTGAATCCTAACGCTGCCTCTCTACCCTTGGCAAGTCCTTCCCGGGAGACGCCGAGAGCTCAGGCCCTGCGCCGGGCCCGCTGCCGGCTCGGGGTGCGGGCCCCTTGGCTTCACCGGCGAGGAGCTGGAGCCCAGCCCGGCCCGGCCACACTCGCCGGCACTGGACCCGCTCTGGGCATCTCCCAGGGTCCCAACCGCTACTCCGCCAGCCAGGTGACATGCATGCCTCCCCGAGCCTCAGTTTCCCACCTGCGCTGTCACCCAGGAACGTGGGCGCTGGGCAGCATCCTCCCTCTGGACGCTCCCGTCCGAGCATCCTGACCAGCCCGCAGACCTTAAAGACGGAACCCGTGTAATGAAAAGAAAACAGGCGCGGGCAACGGCCGCCGCGTAACCCAAGCCGAGCGGCCGGGCCGGCGCATGATGGCCTTTCACGGGGCGGCCGGGCTGGCCCGAGGACCCGGGCAGGAGAGAGGCACGGCCGGCCTGCCAGCCCGGCTCGGGCCTCCCGTCCTCTTCCCCAGGACACCCTCGCCCAAGCCCGCGGGTGTGGTGGGAGTCACACGCCGCTTGTCCAGATCTCCACGTCCCGCGTTTTTCCCTGTAATACGTTTGCGAATTGCATCTTCGCTCGGCTCGCTCATTTGCACGCGGCGGTCAAAGGCAATTGATGAGTTCTGGTGTTCCCAGGGTGACGGAAGGCGTGCAAGGACAACCCGGCCCTTTTAACCACCCGCCTATCGGCGGCGCCCCCTCCCCACTGCCCGCGCGGGGGCCTGACCGCGCATGAATTGGCCTCAGTGGCCCGCGGCTCTCCTCCCCATACCTGGCCGCCGGACCGTCAACATTCTCCGGAAAAATGTGGCCGGTTTCCCGGGATCTTCCTCTCCAAATTGCTCATCCATTCTGGCCCGCCCAGCCGACCGGCTCTCTCCGATAAAGGAAAACGGGTCTTCCCAAGGTGCCACCTGCCGCCAGCGCCCGGACAGGGGTCCCCCCCTCTGGCTTCCCGGGGCACAGAGCCCCACCACCGGGCGATCCCCTTCTGCGGGGCTTTGAAGAGGCGCGGACAGGCTGAGGGTGCGTCCCGGCGTCCCCACTGTGGTCCGGGTGTGCCCAGGACGCGAGCCGGAGGGCGGCCAGCCCTCGTGCCCGCCGCGGTGCCCGGCACGCCGGGGGCTCCTGTTCGGTCAGTAAGGGGACGGGACACACAGAGAGGTTTAAGGCCGGGCGCGGTGGCTCACGCCTGTCATCCCAGCACTCTGGGAGGCCGAGGTGGGAGGATCGTTTGAGCTCAGGAGTTCGAGACCAGCCTGAGTAAGAGCGAGGCCCCGTCTCCACTATAAATAGAAAGAAATTAATTGGCCAACTAAAACTATATAGAAAAAATTAGCCGGGCATGGTGGAGCGTGCCTGTAGTCCCAGCTACTCGGGAGGCTGAGGCAGGAGGATCGCTTGAGCCCAGGAGTCTGAGGTTGCTTTGAGCAAGACTGACGCCACGGCACTCACTGTAGCCTGGGCAACAAAGCGAGACTCTGTCTCAAAAAAAAAAGAAAAACAAACAAACAAACAAAATGGCCGGAAGGAACCTTGTGGACGGCCCGCCGAGACACGGATGAGGGTGACGCCTTAGCGAATGAATCGTGGCCACGCCGCGGAGCCACTCACGACGACGGCGGTGCCAGGAGCAGCCGGCGGGTCCCCTGTGCCCCCGGGGTTGCCATGTGCCGGGACTTAACTATCTTAACTCACGCGGTTCTAGTAAAGTCGCCCAACTCACCGCTAAGCCGTCCAGAGGCCTGTTGGGAGGCAGCGCAGCAGTGTTCCGGGTTCGAATCCCTGCTCCGCCTCTCGCTAGCAGGCCTCGGACTCTCAGTGCCTCGGTTTCCCCACCCTGTCCCCAGAGGGATGAATGACACAGCCTGCGTCAGGTGCTCAGGGCGGCCCGGCCTGTGTCCCCCCGGGTGCTGGCTCTCGGGGTCTTTCTGGGGGGCTCGTTCCCCCCCCACCTCCCCAGGTTTCCACGGTGCTCACGGCTGATATCTTACCATCAGGGAATGCCCACCCCCACCGTCTCCGGCCCTGCCGTCTCCGCGGACGCATCCGGGTCCCCTGTTTCCGGGGAGCCCTCGGGGGTCTGGGCGTTTCACGCACAGACTCCACCATGCCGGGCACTGCTCGGCGTGTGTTTGTTATATTCGCTTTAAGTAAAACGTTTTTTATGGGTGGCGTGAGTTGAAAGCCATTCAGGGAGCCCCATGGCCGCGGGAGCCGCCCGCCCGGCCGACACGGGCTGCTTAGGGGCAGGCGCAGCGCCCAGAGCTACGCGGCACCTGGTCCCTTCGCGGACAGCTCTTTGTTAGCAAGACTCTTGTTGTGCAGCGGTTGCAAAAGTGGGTTAGTGTCGGTGACGACACAATGTCCTGCCCTTCGCAAAGACGCCCCCGAGCACCAACGATGGTCTAACACGTGGACTTTCTCATGTCATGCCCCCGCTTACAAGCCTCCCGTGGCTCCCTGGTACCGGTGGGATGAACGTACGCTCGGCTGGAGACTCTCGGCCCGTCCCCGTCGGGCCCCAAGCTACACCTCCAGGCTCAGGGCCCCCCATACCCGCCTCTCCCTCTCCAACTCAGGCCACCAGGGCAGCTGCATGCTAACTACGCCAAACACCCCCCGGTCTCCCACGCCTCACCAGCTCTGTATCCGACGTTCCTCCTTCGTGGAAAGTTCTCTCCCCTCCTGCCCACTGTACCAGCCTGCCCGACTCCTATGCATCCTTCGAGACCTGTTAGGCCGTCACCCTGTCTATGGTGCCCAGATTGTAGCCCACACTGTGTCCTGCACCTGTCCCTGCGTCAGCCTCTGCCGGCCCCCAGGATGCCAGGTTTTACCCATATTTGTACACCCCGCAGCTCAGAGAGTGCCTGACCCCAGCAGCGCCCCACGGGTCCGGGATGGGCTGAATCTGCTCCTGCCCAGGCTGGGATGCTCCAACCCACGTGACTGTGTGACGGGAGCCACCAGCGCCAGAAGCCTCCTGGGGATGGTCTGGCCCAGGCTTCCCGTTTTACAGGTGAGGAAACCAAGGCCCAGAGAGGGAGAGACGCCACGTGGGGCCTGGACAGGGCGGCCCAGCTCTCCCCAGGGGCTTCGTGTTCTGCGCGCCATCCCTGCCCAACCCCGCAGGGCAGCCACCTCGCCCTGCCGGCGGGCGCCACGGCGAGAGGCTGACCCCCACGAGCAGTGCAAAGCCAAGTTCGGGGGCTGGAGAGGAAGACTCCACTCTCCAGGGGAGGAGCCAGGAGCCACCTTGCGCAGGGACCTGGGCGCAGGGCTGGGGGGAACCTGCCCGCGCTTTTCCAGTGTCCCTGATGGTGCCCAGCGCACAGCTGCCTCTGGAGTCGGGGAGCCTGGGTCAGAGGCGAGGTTGCCGCCACCCACCGAGGCCCCGGGCGGGTGGTTCTGCAGTCCCTAAGCCTCAGTTTACCGTCGCTAAGCCTCGGTTGGCCGTCACGTGGGGAGGAGGAGGGTTGGAGGGTCGTGGTCGGGCTGGGTGACAGCGAACGTTGCCTGGTGCACGCACGTGGCCAGAGCTGTGCAGATGCTTGCAACCGTTGTAATTATTAATTGCTGTTATTCCACGCAGAGCAAAGACTGTGCTTTTCTTAAAAAAGTAGAAAGGGATCATGATGTCTTCAAATGGACACAGCGGGCATTGTCCTGAGCTGGCTCCAGCCCCAGGCAGGGACTTTTTTTTTTTTTTCTTTTTAAGCCAGGGACTGAATATGTCACCGTGTGCAGACACGAGTGACCAGAGTGGCCACGGGAGCCGTTCGCGGGAGCCAGGGAGGCCCGGGGAGGACTCGTGGGCACTCTGCTCCCGGCTGGCCGAGCCACGCCCGGGGGGCATCAGGAGAGGGTGCGGCCCGAGCCATGGGCTGCAGGGAGCTGGGTTTGGAGAGGAAAAGCTCCCCGGGGTCTGTGGTCGGGCTGGAGCTGCCTCAGATCTCGGCCACGAGTCGCTTGCTCAGCCGTGTGACCCCAGGAGCACCCTGACCTCCAGGAATGAGGGAACACGCAGATGGGACGTTGGGACAGTGGTCACAGCAGGTCCCAGGAGGCCAGCTGCCCCCGACCTGGGCAACTGAGGCAAGATCCTTTACCCCCTTGGACCCCAGGTTGCTCCTCGAGTGACTGTCCTTCCTCACGGGGCGGTCTCAGGACACGCGGCCAAGCAGGAAGCTGCTCTGTTGGGCACAGGTGCTGGGGCACAGCTGACACCGGGCAGAGCTGTCCCTGTCCTCGGCCGACCTCTCTTCCCTCCCAGAGAAAGGTGGAGACTGAGGCTTGGTCTCTGAGGTCCCGAGCTGGGCTCTCAGGGCTCCCCTCCGAGTCCTCTGAGGATCTGGCAGAGCTGGCACGGGCGGCTCCAGGACCTCGGTCATCTCTGTGGTCAGCTCTCTTTCCGTTGGCCAAGGAACGAGCGCACTGTGGTGGGCAGCGTCGTGTCCTCCCGAAAGCCATGTTGATGGTGCACCACGCTACCTGTGCACGGGACCTGGCTTGGGTCTGGCAGCCGTGATGTGAGGAGGCCGTGCTGGATTGGGGGGCCCTCGCCCCGTGACTGGTGTCCTCAGAGGACGAGGGGAACCTGGACAGGAGACGCAGGGAGGAGGCCACGTGGAGACGGAGGCAGAGGCTGGAGTGGCGTAGCCACAAGCTACGTGGATCCAGGGCCCGGGGTGGCCAGGGCCGGAGGGGCGGGAAGGATTCTGTCCCGGAGCCTTTGGGGGGGGAGGGGGGAGCGGGTCCCCGCCCCCACCTTGATCCCAGACTTCTGGTCTCCAGCCCGAGAGGGTGAGGCTCTGCTTTCGCTCACTCAGGCTGTGACCGTTGCTCACCACAGCCCGAGAAGCTCCTTCACCTGAGGACTAAGGAACGGGCCTGGGCACGGGGTCGGGTCCTGCTGCTCCAGGCTTTGAGGAGGACAGTAAGGACGCTCTCTGGGGACACTGTGTCCTCGGTCTGCTCCCAGCCACCCAGGGGGCTCCATCCGCAGGAAGGACAGCCCGGATGGCGTCCGGAATCCTGCAGAGAGGACAGACAGAGCCCGTCCCCGCTCTGGGGGGTCCCACCGGCCCCAGGAGGACCCTCTGCACACTCTGCCTCCCTCGGGGTCTCCCGCCCCCTCCTCGTCACCCGTGACCCCTTGGCCTGTGGAGGCCGGGAGGCCCGGGGCCTCCGTGCGGAGAGGCTCAGCCCCTCCCTGGGCAGAGGCGAGGCCGGGAGCCAGGCGAGGGGAGCAGGCCTGTTTGGGTTTGATATAAACGCTAGATTGTTCTCTGCCATTATGCAGAGGCAAGTCCTAAAATAATATTGGATTTCCTCGCTCCCAATTCCGAGGGAGGAGGCTCATCTGGAAGGAAGCCGGGCCGGGGACGCTTTCATCTGCGGGCACCGGGCAAGGACGCAGGTCTCTGTCTGCGCGGGGCCGGGGCCGGCGCTGGCCCGGGCTCACCGCGCTCGCGGCATGGGGGGCCGCGGGGGGAGAGGGAAGTTTTTGTTTTTCAATAAATATGTCTCTTGGAAAGTCGGTCTCCTCGTTGGTTGTTCGGGATTCCAGCTGGGGCCCGGAACCCGGAGGCCGGAGCCGGAGCCGGGCTGGTGCCTGGCCGCGGGTCGGGCTCACGCCGACGTCCCCGGGAGACGGTGGTGCCCGGCACGCGGTGGGTGGTCCCTGCGCACGTTGGGTGGACGCCAGCACAGAGGACGCTCGCACAACGGCCCCCTTTCTGTGGCCATGGGCCGCTCCGGTTTGCTCTCCAGATGCCTGCTGCGGTCCGTCGCCGCGGCAAGGACGAGCGCTTCCGTCCGCAGTCGTCAGAGACTCCTCCGTGCTTGCTGCTGCAGCACATGCTCTGGGCACTGGGGGGAAGGGGACGGGGGTCCCATTGTTCACGTGTGTCCCGGCGGAGAAGGAAAGCAAGGCCCCAGGGCCAGCCAGACCACATGCAAGTCCCAGCTCCATCACCTCCTACTAGTTCCGGGACTTTGGGCTTAGCCTCTCACGGGCCTCAACCTCCCCGTCTGTGAAGTGGGCTCGGGACGCTCACCTTGAAGGACTGCGGTGAGGGTTGAGATGAGATAGCGCGGGACCCTGCCCCTACCTCAGTACGTAGTGCTACTGAGGCTAAGATGAAGACCAGGGTGTGCAGCCTGAGCTTAATGTGCTAATTTCTTTCGTTTACTCAAAAAACACAAAACATTTGCTGAGTGCCCAGATAAGTTGGGCTCTAGGACAGGCACTAAGGGGGCACAGAGGGGGAGAGCACACAGATCTTGTCCTCAGGCGAAACCAGGTGGTGATGGCGATGACGGTGAGGGTGGTGATGGTGATGGTGGTGATGATGGTGATGATGATGGTAGTGATGGTGATGATGGTGATGATGATGGTGGTGATGGTGATGATGATGATGTTGATGGTAGTGATGGTGATGATGATGGTGGTGATGATGATGATGGTGGTGATGATGATGATGGTGTTGATGATGATGATGGTGGTGATGATGATGATGGTGGTGATGATGATGGTGTTGGTTATAGTGATGGTGATGATGGTGACAGTGATGATGGTGGTGATGATGGTACGATGGTGATGATGGTGATGGTGATGATGGTGATAGTGATGATGATGAGGATGATGATGATGATGGTGATGACCATGATGGTGGTGACAATGGTGATGGTGATGATGATGGTGATGACCATGATGGTGGTGACAATGGTGATGGTGATGATGATGGTGATGACCATGATGGTGGTGACAATGGTGATGGTGATGATGATGGTGATGGTGATGATGATGGTGATGACCATGATGGTGGTGACAATGGTGATGGTGATGATGATGGTGATGGTGATGATGATGATGATGGTGATGACCATGATGGTGGTGACAATGGTGATGGTGATGATGATGGTGATGACCATAATGGTGGTGACCATGGTGATGGTGATGATGATGGTGATGGTGATGATGATGGTGATGACCATGATGGTGGTGACAATGGTGATGGTGATGATGATGGTGATGACCATGATGGTGGTGATGACCATGATGGTGGTAACAATGGTGATGGTGATGATGATGGTGATGACCATGATGGTGGTGACAATGGTGATGGTGATGATGATGATGGTGATGACCATGATGGTGGTGACAATAGTGATGGTGATGATGATGGTGATGACCATAATGGTGGTGACAATGGTGATGGTGATGATGATGGTGATGGTGATGATGATGGTGATGACCATAATGGTGGTGACAATGGTGATGGTGATGATGATGGTGATGATGATGATGATGGTGATGACCATGATGGTGGTAACAATGGTGATGGTAATGGTGATGATGATGGTGATGACCATGATGGTGGTGACAATGGTGATGGTGATGATGATGGTGATGACCATAATGGTGGTGACAATGGTGATTGTTATGATGATGGTGATGATGATGATGATGAGGATGATGATGAGGAGGAGGATGGTGATGTTGCTGAGCTCACAAAAATCATCAGCACTTACTCTACTCCAGAGCTTGTACCGAGCTCATCATCTGCGCTATCTGATTTAATTACAATACATAGCGGACTTCGAGATGTTCTGCAGAAGGAGTCATCACCATGTCCCGTGGCAAATCAGGAAGAAGTTAGAGGTGGCGCTAGTGAGGAAGGGGCGCTTGACTTGGGTGGGACTTGAACTTGCAGGGGTAGGGCCACAGGGCATTTCAGGGCAAGGAGCCCATGGGCGTAGGCACACACGTGTGCCATGTGTCCGCACAGGAGGGTCCCCACTGAGCGTGACCAGGCTGAGCAAAGGGCTGGGGCCATACGTCTGCCCAGGTGGGAGGGGCTGAGAGGTGGGTCCTTGGTGGGGAGGCGGCAGGGTGACCCCCAACCAGGGAGTCTACACGGGAGGCTGGGGTTGCCTGCGGCGGCTGGTGGCACAGTGCACGTGTGACGTCCAGACTCCTTGTGTCTTCCCTGAGGATGGCACTAACAAATGTGAAACCGGGTGGACCAGATAGGGAAGTGACACTCACAGAGAATCAGGGAAGCCGGAGTCGGAAACAATCCCCGTCTAGCTCACGGGAGTCGCCCCTTTGGGGTGGGGCCAGCAGTGGGCCTGTTCCGGGGAGGGGGTGCCAATGGCTTTCTGGACAGTCACAGCACCCCACACTTTTGTATCTCCAAGCCTTCGCCTGGGCTGTGCCCTCCGCCCGACATAGGGGTCTCCCCCAGCCTGTCTATCTGGAAAACCCCGGCTCGCCCTTAAGGCTTAGTCTCATGTCCCCACCCCTCCAGGGGGCCCTGCCTTTGTCCCCAGGCAGAGCTGGGACAGCCCCTCGGCGTGGTGAGTGGATCACTCTCCCCCAGTCCTGGAACTCATCGAATCGCCGGGGCCCGATTCCATCCACGAGGCTGGTGGTGCGAGGGGGCAGGAGGGGCAGAGTCGGAGGGACCGGGCAGTGCGGAGCTGCCGTCCCCGAGGACGTGGGAGGGGCCGGGAGCAGGAGGACCGCACGGCTCTGGAGCTGGGGGAGGCGGGAGATGACGGGTTTGCCCCCGGAGCCTGCAGGAGCCGGCCCTGCTGATGGCCCGGCGCAAGCCCAGCAAGACTCCGAACACCAGAACCGTGAGATAACAGACGCGTGTTGTTTTAAGCCCCCGAGTCTGTGGCCGTTTTATTACAGGAGCAACAGGAAGCTCACACACCGGGTAGGTGGCGTTGCTAATAAATAACATTGTCTGCGCCCGGATCACATGCCTGCTGCTGGTGCTCATAAGTTTTATTTTTTTTTATTATTTTTTTTGAGACAGAGTCTCACTGTGTTGCCCGGGCTAGAGTGCCGTGGCATCAGCCTAGCTCACAGCAACCTCAAACTCCTGGGCTCAAGCGATCCTCCTGCCTCAGCCTCCCGAGTAGCTGGGACGACAGGCACGTGCCACCATGCCCGGCTAATTTTTTCTATTTTTAGTTGTCCGGTTAATATGTTTCTATTTTTAGTAGAGACGGGGTCTCGCTCTTACTCAGGCTGGTCTCCAACTCCTGAGCTCAAGCGATCCTCCCGTCCGGGCCTCCCAGAGTGCTAGCGTGACAGGCGTGAGCCACCGCGCCTGGCCGTGCTCGCACGTTTTAATGTGCAATCTTCACGAGAACACCGAGCCAGGGGCACTGTCCCCATCCTGCTGATAGGGCGCCAGGGAGTTGGCGAGGCGATGACAGTTGCCCATGGTGTTGCCATGGAGACAGGGCATGCAGGAACCGGGACTTGAAGCCAGCACCCTGACCCGTCTCTGTCCGGGGGTTTGTGTGCTGGCAGCTCTTCTGTCCCGGTGAGTAGATGGGACCCACGGAGCCCCTCACGTGCCCTGACCACAGCTGTCCTTGCCCAGGGCTCCGAGGATGATGAGGACACCCAGCACCACGCTCCACACTGAGGCCACGCCAGCCCCGTGGAGCTGACTGCTCCTGGGCAGGACGCTCCGGCGGCGAGTGGCAGAAACCCTGACCCCGCCCCCCTGGACCACAGTGAGAACAGGCACTGTTTGACTCACAGAACCAGGAAGTCCAGGGGCGGCCAAGGCCTGCCAGTGGTCCCAGAGCTCCTTCCCCAGAGACCCAGCCCTGGCAGCAGGAAGGCGGCCACCACGGCGCTGGCCTCATGCCCTCCAGGGTCCGGCCACTGTCCCCTTCTGAGAGCCCCGGAGGACACGGTCACTGGCTCTGAATGTGTCCCATGGCAATGCAGTGTGATGTGCTGCTCGGGTTGGATGGGCTGAGCCCTCAGCCCACCCTAGGAGCCACGGGTGGGGCTGACACCAGCTGTCCCCAGAAGATAAGCGGAGCAGTGTAAGAAGGGAGGCTGATGTCGGGAGCTAAGAATGCAACAGACACCTGGTGCGCGGCGGGCATGGCCTCCACCCTGCAGGTGGGCGTGGGGAGGCCAGAGTCTGCCTGAGTTACTCAGCTGATAGGTAGCAGGGCTGGGATTCGACCTGGGGATCCCAAAACAATGCCATTCCACTTCCCCCATGTGCAATTGGAAAACGAAATTTAAAAACTGATATCTTTTAAAATCGCATCATAAAACATCAACTATCTAGGAATAAACTCATGAAAGACGTGCAAGACTTTTATAGAGAAAACTGCATGACATCACCGAGAGAAATTACTGATGAATAAGACCCAGATAAATGCAGGAAGACGCCACGTCCAAGGATTGGAGGACTCCAGGGTAAAGATGTGAATTCTTCCCAGACTTCCCAGACTTTGAATCAAATGCATTACAATCCAAATCCCAGCTGATATCTTTGGAATCAAGAAGCTGATATTAGAATTTATGTGGAAATGTGAAGGAACAGGAACAGCCAGGAAAAATAAAAGAAGAACAGAGTTGGAATCTTCCATCGTAGGAGACCCTGACCCCTTGTGAGGTTAAAGTAACGGAGACAGTGAGATTAGCACAAGAGTAGAAAAACAGACCAAAGCCACACAATTTGGCATTCGGAAACAGACACACACATACACAGAAATAGTCACCTGGTTTATGGCAAAGGTGCCAATGAATTATTATGGGGAAAATGACAGTGTCTTCAGCAAATGGTGGTGGGTCAGTTGAATGCCGAATGCTGATCCCTACCTCACACCATACAAACAACCAACTCCAGGGCGAGCTTAGCTTTGAATGTGAAAGGCAAAATAAGAAAGCTTCTAGAAGGTCATATGCAAAAATATCTTTGTGGCCTTGGAATAGGTAATGATTTCTCAAACAGGACACAAAGATGCCAGTTACAAAGGAAAAGACCGGTAAACCAAACGGCGTTAGAATTAACATCATCTGTTCACCAGCAGATGCCATTAGGAGACCGACACTCAAACCACAGTCAGGAGTTCGAAGGCAGCCTGAGCAAGAGCGAGACCCCGTCTCTACTAAAAATAGAAAAGAAATTAATTGGCCAACTAAAAATATATAAAAAAAAAAATTAGCCGGGCATGGTGGCGCATGCCTATAGTCACAGCTACTGGGGAGGCTGAGGCAGGAGGATCGCTTGAGCCCAGGAGTCTGAGGTTGCTGTGAGCCAGGCCGATGCCACGGCACTCACTCTAGCCTGGGCAACAGAGTGAGACTCTTTCTCAAAAAAAAGAGAAAGAAATAAAAAAACCAAACAAACTAGTGCTCATGAAAAGGTGTCATTGAGAATCTCAATGGGCAAGCCACAGCCTGGAACACAGTATATGAAAACTGTCTGTCTGCAGAAGGGCTGGTGCCCAGCTTATACAGAGGATAGAACAACACATTGTTTTAAACGGGCACATGACGTGAACAGACCTTCACAAAGGAAGGTACACGAATGGCCAGTAAGCAAACGCAGGTGCCGATGTCATCAGGGAAATGCAACATATGACCCAGGATCTTCATTTCCCCACCTCAGACTCATCTTGCCTGCTCTAGATCGGCATATAAGTGGAATCGCACCATGCGTGTCCCCCCTCTGGGGGGTGTGGGCAGGGGCGTGGACTGCCTGGGACAGAGCCGGGGGCTCTGTCTGGGGGTGGTGGTGGTAATGTTCTGCACCTTCACTGACTTTGGAGTATTAGTAACAATATATTCGTTGGAATTCACCAAATGCTATGGAATGGCACGCTTGAGATTTGTGAATTTCATTGCACGTAAAGTTTACCACAAAACAAAAATCAAGAACCGATATACAAATATCGATCTCTAAGTTAATGCCGTACACGCTGAGGTTTTTTGAGCACGTGTGTTAATATGTGCAACTCATTTAGAAATGCATCCCAAAATAAGACGGGCCGGTGGGTTGAAGGCAGAGAATGACAAAGCCGGTTAATTCTAGAATCTAGGTGGTGGGTATATGGGTGATCACTACAGGATTCTTTCAAGCACTCTACATAGTGCTTGAACATTTTCATAATCAATGCTAGAAATAAAAAAAAAAGAAAGAAAGAATAAGAAACCACGCAAACCACAGAGCTTTTAGAGAATATGTTTGCAATGCTTTTTCCCAACAAAGGACTGGTATGCAGAGAGTATTTTTAAATACTCCTAAACTCAAAAAGAAAAAAGCAAAAACAAAACATCATCTTAGACACAAACTGGAGCAAACGCTTCACAAAAGAGGCCGCCCCGACAGCCAACGGTGTCTGAAACGGTTTGCAGAGTCCTCAGGCAGCAGCGAGCTATAAATCAAAACACAACGAGGCTCCTTCCCACACAGATTGGAATGACTAAAACTGAAAAACAGCAAAACAAAGCACAAAGAGCAGACAACGCCAAACGCCGGCTGGGCCGCCGGGCCGCCGGACCACTCACGTAGTGCCGGAGGGCGGGGACCGGCCACAGATACCCGGAACGGCTGACGGCATCTCCCGAGACTGAGCGTGTGCACGGCCAGTGCACACTCGGGGCTCCTACTTCCTGGTGGGAGGGCCGATCCCGGAGACGGCCGCACGTCCACCAGTGGCAGGACGGACCCGGAAACGTGCATGGGGCACCGCACACCCACGGCGGGGCTGGCTCGAGGAGCCACGGCGCTGGCTAAAAAGGCCAGGCGCGGACTGGGCGCGGTGGCTCACGCCTGTCATCCTAGCACTCTGGGAGTGCTACTCGGAGGCGGGTGGATCGCTTGAGGTCAGGAGTTCGAGACCAGCCTGAGCAAGAGCGAAACCCCGTCTCTACTATAAAATAGAAAGAAATTAATTGGCCAGCTAATATATATAGAAAAAATTAGCCGGGCATGGAGGCACATGCCTGTAGTCCCAGCTACTCGGGAGGCTGAGGCAGGAGGATTTGCTTGAGCCCAAGAGATTGAGGTTGCTGTGAGCTAGGCTGACGCCACGGCACTCACTCTAGCCTGGGCAACAAAGTGAGACTCTGTCTCAAAGAAAAAAAAAAACAAAAAAAGGCCAAGCACGGAGGAGCCCACGCTCTGTCACTCGAGGATCTGCAACCCCAGCGCGAGAGCCCGGCCTGCCGTGCGGGTGGGTGGGCAGACCAGCAGCTGCCTTTGAGGGCTCCTGCCTGGAAATAGGTTCCTGGATGCTGGAATGTCTGGGTCCCTTTGCAAAAATCCGCAAAGTGGGCGGCTGCCTGCACACGGACAACCCATTTCCATACAGGAAGCGCTCCCAGCCCACGGCGTGCTCGCTCCTCGAGGCTCTGCCCCGGACGGCCTCCCCCCTCCTGCCAGAGGCCGGGCGCAGGGCCAGCAGGCCAGAGGTCCGAGCCCCTGGGTGCTGGGCGTCCACGCCGAGTCTGTTTGCTTAGGTGGCTGCTCACAACGCCACCTCTGTTCTCCCCGGGCCTGGCGGGGACTCCGGGCACACCCGCCACCGGCTCCCTCTCTCTGTGCCTCAGTTTCCTCCTGGGCCAAGTGAAAGTTGCGGGTAAAATGCCACCCCCGGCTTCCCCAGGGGGCTGAGGAAGGAGGCTTGGAGCGAGAGGGGTCTTTCTCGCCAGCCCCATCCGCCCGGCAGGCCCCATGTCCTCACGGCGGCTCCCCCGGGCCTCCCTGTCTACACCTCCCGGCCTGAGTCACTCACTTAATAGCTAACACAGTTTGGGAGGCGTCGAGCCATGCATAGTTCTCACCGTGCGGGCAACAAGAGGGCTAATTGAATCCTGATCTCCCAGGATGCGCATGGAAATAGAGCTCCACACGGCCTCGAAATAGACTTGGCGGGTCCCGGCGCCCAGCTGCCGCTAACGCAAACCAAACCTGCGCCTTCCTGTCACCATCTGGGCTGCCCCAGGCCCTGCTAGGGCCGAAGTCGCAGCATAGACGCTGGGTTGGGGAGAGGCCTTGGGTCCGCCTTCTGCTTCCCAGCTGAGGCCGCTCTGGGCTAGGCGTGGGGAGGGGCTTCCCGGTTGCCGGCTGAGCCGAGACTCCGCCCTGCACGTCTCCCTGACCTTGGGCAGCCTCTTCCCAGGCCTGGGGTCAAAGCTGGCAGAGTCAAGGCCAGACATCCCTTCTGCAGGTGACAGAGGCTGGCCGCACCAGGCCGCAGGCACGGCTTGTCCTCCCACTGCACAGGTGGGGAAACTGAGGCTGGGAGAGGCTGCCCAGGGGCGTGGCGGGCGGGAGGCTGAGGCCGTGGTCCTCCCATCACTGCAGAGGGAGCCCGGGTCTGACCCCGGCGCCTCCCACCCCCCGCTGCCCGGGCAGATCTCCCATCCCTGCTGGCGGGGTGCAGAATGGGGGGGGGCTTCAGCCAGGGCTCCCTAAGGGGCGTTGCCTGGGCCCCCGGTGCGCCGTGGAGCCCAGGCCGGAGGCAGCCAGCCTCCCTGGAGGTGCCTCGGCAGGGACGAAGGACGGGGAGAAATGGAATAAAAATCCGTTCTGATGCTCTCGGCTACGCCGGCCCTCCAGCCAGGACCCTGAGTGGCGCGTCCACAGTGAGGTCCCTTCCAGACCCCGCCTCTGCGCCTCGGCCAAGAGTGACGGGAGGGGATGGCGCTGCTTCCCCGCTCCGTCCTGGTTGTCGTGGGGAGATCGGCGCAGGGGAACAGACGCAAAGCGGCCAGGCCACCTTGCCCGGGCTCAGGAAATCGCCACCACGCCCCGGTGGGCGCGCCGGCCAAGCCTTCTCCCCGCCGCTGAGCTGACCAGCTGGTCCCGTAAAATCCGCCGTCCTCCCAGGACGGGGCGCTTCGTGGCAGGAGAAGGGCCGGAGCCAGCGTTTCAGTGGAAGCAAAAAACGGTTTTGGAAAAGGACCCCGAGCTGGACTTCAACCCCACCGCAGAGACGCCCTGTGGGTTTGCCCGCGGAGCTCTGAAGCTCAGCCCGGGGCGCGGGGCCTGGGTGTGTGGGGGAGTGCCGTGGAGGGGCTGACACCGCCCAGGCACCTGCCGCCGCCCGCCCCGAGCCCACTGTGCACCACACAGCGCCGGTGCCCTGCCCAGAGTCTGCCGGCAAAGGTGAGACCCTGTGGACCTTGGGGCCTGGGGGTGGCCCCACAGCAGCCAGCACCTCCCCTCCCCCCGCTCCTGTGGCTGTGACCTGGGCCGGGGGTGACGTTCTGGGACTTCCAATTCTCCCCTCCCCCACATCCCTGCAGCTGAGTCTGCCTGTTTTAAGTGTCGAGGCCTCGGCCTTTTGCCCTGGGTCCGCGGTGGCCGAGTGGGCACCGGGAGGGGGTGACAGTGGGTGGGTCGGACGGCCCCCTCCCCAGGGTGCCGGGGGAAGCCCTTGAATTGCCTGGGCATGTGGGCACCCTGTGTCCACCAAGGGGAAACAGAGTCCTGGCAACCAGCAGAGCACGACGC
The DNA here is from genome assembly GCF_000165445.2 of Microcebus murinus. Classification (NCBI taxonomy): domain Eukaryota; kingdom Metazoa; phylum Chordata; class Mammalia; order Primates; family Cheirogaleidae; genus Microcebus; species Microcebus murinus. The sequence goes on from NC_033679.1 coordinate 1,866,207, forward strand.
CGGCCTGCAGAGTATGCACCTCCCGGGCTGCTGGGAGAGGGGGCCCCGAGGGACGGGGGCGCTCGGCGGTGCAGGTGCCGGCAGTGGGGTGCGCCCGGGAACGGGGCCGGGGTGCTCGGCGGGAGCAGCTGAGACCGGAGACTTGAGAGCGGCTCTTGGGGTTTTAAAGGTTGTGAGAGGCACGAGGAAGGCGCCTGTGAGGGAGACCAGGCGCGGCCCCCAAGCCGGGATCGACTCTGAGGGCTTTTACGGGAGAAGTTTGACCCCAGCATGAAGGGAGGGAGGGAGGGACGTGCCAGGCACTCGGGCAGGGGCTGGGGAGGGCGGGAGTCCTGCGGCTGTGCTTCCCGGGCCCCAGGACCCCCCAGGCCCCAGCCCCGAGCTCTCACCATCCCACAGGGTCCTCTGTTGAAATCCTGTTCCCTGAGGCTCCTCCCTGCAGCTCCCCGGCTGCGTGTACCCAAGCCAGCTCCTCCTCTGGCCTCGGTTTCCCCCTGTGCTCTGAGTGTGGGCTGGAGTCCGTGCTCCTGGGGCCTCAAGCCCCACACCCCGGCATTCTCCGCCCACCACCAGAGCTTCTCAAGTGTGGGCCCTGTGGGGCCTCATGGATCTTGCCCGTGGCATCTGGCCCACGTCACTCGGTCCATGTCACTCAGTCCACCTCACCTGGCTGATGTCATCTGACCCATGTCACCTGGTCCATGACACCTGGTCTATATCACCTGGTTCACATTGCCTGACCCATATCATGTGGTCCATGGCACTTGGTCCATGTCACCTAGTCCATGTCACCTGGTCCATGCCACCTGGTCCATGTCACCTGGTCCATGCCACTTGGTCCATATCACCTGGTTCACATTGCCTGACGCATGTCATATGGTCCATGACACCTGGTCCACGTTACCTGGTCCATGACATCTGGTGATGACAACTGACCCATGTCACCTTGTCCATGTCACCTTACCTATGTTACCTGGCCCATGTCACGTGGTCCATGTCACATGGTCCATGTCACCTGGTCCATGACACCTGAGCCATTTCACCTTACCTATGTTACCTGGCCCATGTCACATGGCCCATGTCACGTGGTCCATGTCACCTGGTCTATGACACCTGCCCATGTCACCTGGTCCGTGACCCCTAGTTTGTCATAACCAGCTCACTCCCACCTGTGTGGTGCTCCGAGTCTGAACAAGGGCCCCGTTCTGCCAACTCCACCAGCCGGCCCCAGACTGCATGCGGGGGAGGAGCCTCAGTGACGGGTCAGGGGTGTCTGCTGAGGGTGGGGGGCGTAGTGACGGGAGAGCTGTTTCCTGGCCAGCCCCACCCTGCGAGGTGGGTGGGTGTCCTTGGCTCAGACCAAACCTGTGTGACCTGGGACAAACCACTGTGCCTCTCTGAGCCTCAGTTTCCTCCTCTGTCAAATGGGTCTAGGAAAATGATGCTGTTGTCCGAGGAAAGGGGCGGGGGAGGGGCCCGAGCTCTCAGGAGAGCAACAGGGAACTTACAGAGGCCCACACGCCTGTGACCTCCTTGTCCCTCCGTGTTAGAAACCCAGTGAGACCTGCACACGCGTGTGCGCTGCGGGACCGGTTCTGAGAGGGGAAGCTTGGAAACACCCCCGGCCACGGCTGGCAGGAGAGCACATGGAACACGCAGCACGCCCACACGTGGGCGGTGCCTGCCACGGAACGGAGAAGGGACGTGCATGTGGACAGAGCTCGGAAACAGCATGTCGGGCACAGAGAGTGCCCACGGGCCAAGCGGACACACATGCAGACACCACGCGTGGCAGGGCAGGGCTTGCCTGGCAGGCGGTGGCTGCAGCGAGGCCAAGGCCGGGCCATGGGGGCCCTCTCGGTCCTCACCGCGGCACCCTGAACTGCCCCAAGCCTGTGGCGCTGGAGCGGCCTCAGCCCGCAGCCGCCCCACCCCGGTGCCCACCTCGGACCTCCCCCCACGGGCCCATCTGCCTGGGGAAGACCACAGAGCCACTCGCGGACACCACGCAGAACTGACTCGCGGACACCAGCGTGCCTGACGGCGGCATCACCCCCCACATGGTGACACTGGGGTGGGGGGAGGGGTGTCAGACACCGAGTTCTGCCTTTGACCTGCACGTGACCCCATGTCACCCCCTGCACTCGGGGACAGGGCTTACACTGCACAGCAAGACGGACGTGGGTTTCCGGAAACCAAGCCCACGCTGCAGCGGGGAGCACTGAAATCATGGTGGCTCCAGGCTGCCAGGGAGACCCAGGTGGGGGGGGCGTAGCTGCATCGCTCGGGGGCCCCGAACTTTCTTTCTTTTTTTTTTTTTTTGAGACAGAGTCTCGCTCTGTTGCCCAGGCTAGAGTGAGTGCCGTGGTGTCAGCCTAGCTCACAGCAACCTCCCACTCCTGGGCTCAAGCGATCCTCCTGCCTCAGCCTCCCGAGTAGCTGGGACTACAGGCATGTGCCACCATGCCTGGCTAATTTTTTCTATATATATTCGTTGGCCAATTAATTTCTTTCTATTTATAGTAGAGACGGGGTCTCTTGCTCAGGCTGGTTTCGAACTCCTGATCTCGAGTAATCCACCCGCCTCGGCCTCCCAGAGTGCTGGGATGCCAGGTGTGAGCCACCACGCCTGGCCAGGGGCCCAGAACTTTCTCCGGCTGCGATCAACTCCCTTCCCTGAGCTCAGCAGTGCCGCTGCAGCGCCACTGTTGACCCCAGTCCCGTGGCTCTTCCGCATTTTCCTCCTTTGGGTCCCTGTGCAGCGGCGGCCGTGGGCACCAGAGCCTGCGAGCCCGCCATGCGTGGCGTGGCGTGGCATGCGTGGCATGCTGTGCATGGCGCGGTGTGCATGGCGGGGCAGAGGCCAGGCCCGCAGAGGAACGGAGGGGGCCGGTCAGCTCCGGGGAGAGGCAGGGACCGGGGAGGGGCTGTCTCTGGAAGACAGGCCTGGCCGGGCTTTGCTGTGGGTGTGGGACCCCCGGGCCTGGCCGTGGGTGGTTTGGCGGCAGGAAGCCTGGAGGAAGCAGTCCCATCCCCCCGAGAGCTGCCTGGCTCCCTCCTTTGGAAGAGGAGCTCCCGGTGGCGGCGTCTCCGCCCAGTGTGGCTCCGGGGACGGGCAGGCCAGCTGGGAAAGCACTTTGTAAAGCGACTCTGCCGGCATCAGCGTCCCCATTAGCGGCACTCGCCCTGACGACTCTGCCAGGACGGCCTGACCGCGCCTCGGCCCAGATGCGCGGGACCCGGCCTGGGGAGGCGGCCGGCGGCAGCTGGCTCCCCCGTCCCAAGCCCGGACGTGCCCCGCGACAAAAGCACATGGCACCACGGCCCCCCCATGTCCCCCCAGAGCCCATCTGTGCCCCCCGCCCCCCGGCACCCAGGCGGCTGGTCCTGCCGGGAGACGGGGGTGGCGGGAGGGACCCCAGCCCGGCCGCAGTCCTGGGCCCCCGGCCGCCTCCGCCCCGATTGGCAGAATGACCTTCGGGACTCAGCTTTGGTGGCGTCTCCTCCGTGTGCCCCTGGAGACCCGTCCTCTACGGAGGGTGACCCCGAAATTCATGTCCACCCGGAACCTGTGGGTCTGACTCATTTGCAAATGGGTCCCCTTGCTGGCGTGGCCGAGGTGACCTCATCCTGCACCGGGCGGCCCCGCCCCGAGGCGACCGGTGTCCTCACAAGAGGAGCAAGGACGATGCAGGCGGAGGCGGTGGCCACAGCTGAGGGGCGCCTGGGGCCCCCCGGAGCTGGGAGAGGCGGGAGGGACCCCGCCCTGGAGCCCCCCGGGGGTGGCGGAGGGGGCGCGGCCCTGCCCACACCTTGACTTCAGACTGGGGAGAGCGCGAACACCGGTGAGGTTCCCGCACTTGCGAGGCAGAGAGGCGGGCAGGGCTGGGGCTTGGAGGCCCCGGGAGCAAGCGGCCCGGCCACGGCTTGGACCCACACCGGACACGGGAGAGCTTGCTGCCGCGGCTGCCTCACGCCAGCGGCTGCGGGTTTTCACCAGAGACCTCGGGCCGGGAGGAGCCGTGGTCCAGCCGAGGGAAGGCACAGGGTGCCCAGGCCCCTGCCTCGGCTCTCCCGGGGACGGTCCCCGCACGGGCTCGGGCTCCCCTCCGTAAAAGGCTGGCTCGAGCCACACCCTCCTCTTTCAGTCCTAAGAGAGACGGTTCCGGTTTGGGGCTTCTTCTTGGGAAATTTGATCTTTTGTTTGTTTGTTTCTTTGCAGTGAGAGTTTGCTAGGGAAGAGAGGGTGTGAGTTCCTGAGCTGACCCAGTCACGCACCTTGCCGGACGTTGTCGGAGCGGCTGGATCAGACTGTCCCTGAAGCCCCATCCTGGCTCAGAAAGCCTTCACGCCCCACTGCTGGCCCCGGGCACAGAGGCCCCCGTGGGCTGGCTGAGGAGGCCGACGCAGAACAGCAAACCAGGGCAGAAACATGTTCCATCCCCCCGGCACAGGCCCGACCGAGGCGGCGAGGTGGGGGACGGATGTCCTGAAAAAGGACGGATGTCTACGCAACCCTAGAGCAACAGTAGAACACCAAGGAGCTCAGTTAAAGGGAAGAGGAAAAGCGTAAACAGACACGGCACGGCGGCCAAGAGGGCTGCGGACTCAGCGTGGACGAGAGCCTGAGAGACGCGGAGGGAAGCGGGACGGCCGGCGTGGGGGGCTCCGGCTGACACGGGAGGCCACGTGTCTTGCAGGTCCCAGACTCGGTGGCGCCCCGGCGAATTCGGTCCGTCTTCCTGGTCCTGGGACGCAACGTGGGGACCCAGCCGCCCCTCAGCCACTCCCTGGCGGGCAAGCGCGCTCCCTGCGCTGGTCTCCCGGGGCGACCACGGCCACGCCCACCAGCCCCTCGGCTCGACACGAGGGACATGTATCCTCTTCCCGGGTCTGGAGACGGCGAGTTCGAGGTGGCGGCGTTAGCAGGGCCATGGTCCCGGCAACGTCCTGGTGTGTGCGGGCGGTCGCTCCCGTCTCTTCCAGCTCCCGGCGACCCCAGGCGTCCTTTCCTCGTGGCCACGACACGCCAGTCTCGGCCACCGTCACCGAGCGCCTTTCTTCCCCGCGTGTGTCCTGTGTCCCTGCTCCCTCCCGCTTACAGGGACACCCCTGGCTGGATTTAGGGTGGTCCAGGCTGGCCTCCCCTGGAGATCTTTAACTTAACCGCCTCCGCCAGGACCCTCGTCCCAAATAAGGCCACGTCCACGGGCTCCACGTGGATGCGTCCCTCTGAGAGTCACAGTTCAACCTGCCACACCTTCTGGGACACGCTGACCCCCGCCGGCCCGCGCGAGATGCGCACGCCTGGGTCACGCAGGCCGTGCCTCCCTCCTCTGAAAGTCCCAGACCTGAAACGCGCCCACGTCCGGCAGTTTTGGGGTGCCGACACGACACTGAAGGGAAATGCCCATTGGAGCGTTTGGAGTTTCAGATTGTTGGATGAGGGATACAGACAATGCAAATACTTCAGGATCTGAGAAAAATCTATTAGCCGGGTGCGGTGGCGTATGCCTGTAGTTCCAGCTACTCGGGAGGCTGAGGCAGGAGGATCGCTTGAGCCCAGGAGTTTGAGGTTGCTGTGAGCTAGGCTGACGCCACGGCACTCACTCTAGCCTGGGCAACAAAGCGAGACTCTGTCTCCCCAATAAAAAAAAAAAGAAAATCTGAAACGAGGAACGCTTCTGGTCCTGAGCATGTCGGATGAGAGGCACGCAGCTGGTGTCCTTCCCACCGTGCTCCACGGCGGTTTCCGGCCGCCACGGACGGGGGACACTCACCTCACTTGCAAAGGCAGGAGCGTGGGCAGAGGCCACGTAAGCCCCGCTGGGCTCCCACCGCTGAGGCCGGCCACCAAGCTGCCACCAAGCGGCACGAGGGGAACCGGCTGGAATGAACGTGTCTCCGGTGCCGTGTGTGGGGGGGTGGCAGGGACGCGGCTGGCTGGGACAACCGCCCAGTGGCTCTCGGGTGGGGGTGTGGGATGCCTGGGTCTCGGGTGCCCAGACTTTGGGGGCAAGCCAGGGCCTGGGTCTTCCTGTCTGTGAAATGGGGTGCCAAGACACACCCCAAGAGCTGTGCAGACCTGGGCCCGGAGGTCCCGCCCACTCCGAGCCGGCTGGTCCCACCATCCTTCCCTCCGTCCTGCCCCCTCTCGACTCATGGGTCCTGCGGCCGCTGGGGGAGACCTCGCTCTGCTCATTTCGGAGCCTCCCCTCCCCGGCCCTGCGCCGCCTGTCCGGTGGCTGCCCTGTGCGTAGGCGCACGGGAGGGGTCTGTTCTTCCCAGATCGCCCCAGACCTGTGACCCAGCCTCAGAGCCACAGCGGGACCCGGCGTCCGGCAATGCCTGCCAGGACCTTGCTGGTGGCCAGAGGCTGTGGCAAGCCTGTGCCCCAGCGTGGAGGTGCCCGGGTGGGAGCCCCGGCGGGGTGGCGGCGTGGCATGCACGGACGGCGGCGCCAGGGGTTCCCACGGGTGTTTCCAGGCCTCAGGCGCCTGCGCCAGATCCCACAGAGACGGTGTCATCCTGTGGCAGTGACCACGGCATTCTTGGCCGCCGCGCGGAAACCCGACCCACCGAATGCCTCACAGGACAGCGCATCTGGAATGCTGACTGCCGGTGAGTCATGTTCCATCCCCGGGCAAAAAATGCAACTTTGTTTATTTCTGCAAGAGTCTCGCAGTGGCCTCGCCAACGGCAACTAAGCACAGAGGAGGTGGCGGTGAGGGCCGCCCTGCCCCAGGTGCCTGGCCCAGGACTGTGAGCACGGCTGTCTGCACCAAGGGGCGTGGCAAGGGAGGGGCCGGGACCCAGCTCCGCCCGCAGCACAGTGGCCTTGGGCAGGTCACTGCCCCCCGGGGGCCTCGCTCTTCCTGTGGGTGAGGGGCCTGGGCCAAAGCCTGCACCCCGGGCTTCCAGGACCCGGGGTGTCTCCACGGAGGGGAAAATGAATAACGGTGATGATGAAGATGGAGATGATGGTGTTGGTGAAGATGATGGTGATGGTGATGATGGTGGTGGTGGTGATGATGATGATGGTGGTGGTGATGGTGATGATGATGATGGTGTGATGATGATGGTGGTGGTGATGGTGATGATGATGATGGTGGTGGCGATGATGGTGGTGATGATGATGATGGTGGTGGTGATGATGGTGGTGGTGGTGATGGTGTTGATGATGATGGTGGTGATGATGGTGGTGATGGTGGTGGTGGTGATGATGGTGGTGATGGTGGTGGTGGTGATGATGGTGTTGATGATGATGGCGGTGATGGTGTTGGTGATGATGGTGTTGAAGATGATGGTGGTGATGATGGTGATGGTGGTGGTGGTGATGGTGGTGGTGGTGATGGTGGTGATGGTGATGGTGGTGATGGTGGTGGTGGTGATGGTGATGATGGTGGTAATGGTGGTCATGTTGGTGATGATGGTGGTCATGTTGGTGATGATGGTGGTCATGTTGGTGATGATGATGGTGATGATAGTGGTGATGATGGTGGTCATGTTGGTGATGATGGTGGTCATGTTGGTGATGATGGTGGTCATGTTGGTGATGATAGTGGTGATGATGGTGGTCATGTTGGTGATGATGGTGGTAATGATGATGTTGGTGATGATGATGGTGATGATGGGGTTGATGATGATGTTGGTGATGATGGTGATGATGGTGTTGATGATGATGGCCGTGATGATGGTGAGGGTGATGATGGAATCACAGCGGCCTAGTGCTCATTGAGCACTTACTGCAGGTGTGCAGACGTGCTGTCAGTCTGCACAACCCATCTGAACGTGGAGGATTCTGATCCCTCCCTGTGCGTGAGGCTCAGGTGAGTGGAAGGGCCGGCCCAGGGTCACGGAGCAGCGAGCAGGTGGCGTGAGGGCGTGGCTGGCCTTGCACCATATTTCCATTCACCCATCAAGGCATAGAAACCTCTGGAAGGTTACACGCCAAACCGTCCACAGCAGCTACCTCTGCGGAGCGGAGGAGGGCTGGATCTCCACTTTTCATCTGACACGTTTCTGTGTTATTCGAACGCATCGTAATGAGATTTTATTACGGAAGTATTAGGAAATGTGTGCACAGTGCGCATCATGGGCTGGGAGGAGGCAGCAGCAGGGACCTTGCCGACAGTCTGACAGCAACGCCACCTCCACTGGCACCATCGCGCTGGTCCCCGGAAGCCTCTGCTGCTGTGTCTAGACACCATTTCCCAGCTGGACTCAGGGGTCAGCATAGCTGGGTGGGAGGCGGAGGCCGAGACCAGGGCAGGGGCCAGGGCGGACAAGCGGGGGCCCCTCCCCCGGCCTCGCGGCTGAACGTCCCGCTGCGGAGCCTCTCCCTGCGGGAGTCGCGTGGCGGTGGCCTCATCGTGCGGCCACGGGACGGCGTGTGCTGCCCAGCGCAGGGCTGGGACCCGCACGGCTTCTCTGAGCCTTCCCGGGCCCCTCTCTGGCCACCCCGTGATCTCTGCGACGGTCGTATGTGAACATTTCTACCTGGCAGGGTCAGGGGGGGCCTGGAAATGGGCAAAGCTGAGGGAGGAGCCGAGTTCAGTGAGGGTGACACGGGCCATGAGCCCACGCGAGATGCCCACGCGAGATGCCCATGCTCTGCTCTGCCCGCCTCGGCCCAGCTCACCTCTGAGAAAGCCCCCGTTTTGGGGTCCCTGTGGGGGTACAGCCGGAGCAGGCAGGGAGGGGACCCCGACTCCCCAACGGCTCCCTGGTTCTGCCAGCTCTCCTTGCTGGGGGCTGACGAGGGAGGAGACCGGGGTTGGGGACGACACGGAGGTCCACCGTGAATCAAAGGAGAGTCACGCGGCCGGTGGGGGGGGTCTCCAAGCTGGGACACACGGGGGGCTGGGGGCAGGGAGGGGGTCGCACGGGACCCTGGGGGACACGTGCAGGCTGGGGAGGCAGGCGGGGGGCGTCGCAGGAGCACAGCGTGGGGATCACGGCGGCCACACGTCTCTCGGGGAGCCTCCCAGAGCCACCGGGAAGAAGGCGGCGTCACGGCTGTTGTCCCCACCACGCGGGACGGAGCAGTGATGTCACTTAGCCAAGGTCAAACGGTCAGGGGCAGAGTGAGAGTTCTGTTCTCTTGAACACCCGGCCTGGGCCCTGGGCTTGGGCCTCGCCTGCCCTTTTGTGCCCGTGACAGGGCCGCCGGCAGTCTGCGAGGGGTGGCCGCAGGGCAGGTGGGGTGCGCAGCCGGGGGCAGGGCTGGCCACGGGCATCCACGGGTATCCGGGGTGGACCTGTGCCCCCAGGGAGGAGCCGGGTGGAGCACTCGGGGGTGGGGCGAGCCCAGGCCCGCAGGCCGTCTGAGCACAGCTCCAGCCCTCCGGGGACAAGGGCAGGGGACAAGCTCGAGGCCGGCGCAGCTGTGTGCAGGGGACAAGCTCGACCCGGGTCTCCCCCCTCAGTCAGGGGACGGGAGGCGGAAGCAGCAGACAAGGAGGGAGCCAGATGCAGGGGCCGACTCGCGATGACTCAAGGCCGCTGAGTCACCGCACAGCCCCGCTCTGCCGCCGGATGACACAGGCAGGGACCCTGCACCGGCCAAGACGCACGATGACAGCACAGGCCTGGCCCCCGGCAGGCCTGGGAACCTCAGATGCGAGGATTCTCAGCACGCACGCACGCAGGGGGCCCAGCCGCCCCGGGACCGGCTGTGCACACGGCCCGTGGGACACGCTAACTCTGTATCATCTAGCAGCAGAAAACGGACTCTGGGGGCAGGGGCGGCTCTCCCGCCCCCGCCCCTGGGGCAGGTGTCCCCAGTCTGGGAAGTGCGGCCCTCGGGCCCTCGTGTGTTCTGGAACTCTCCGGGCAGCAGCGAGTGGGCAGCCACACAGCCACGCCTGGGCCGTGGCGTACTTAGCAGTTGAGCCACGGGAAGCCCCCCGACTTTGTCGAGGAGGGAGTGGGGCCGGCAGTGGGGAGGGGAAGGGGCTGGCCGCGTCCTGAGAGCGCCGGGTCCGCCCAGCGCTGGATTCGACCCCGGAGACGAGGGGGATGGGGCAGCCGGGGCCCCTTCCCTGAATCGGCACAATGTGGAGGCCTGGGGCGGGAGGGGCCTCGATCCACGCAGACCCACCAGGTGGCTCTGATGGTGGGACCAGGGATGCAGGACGCTCGCCCACTTCTTACACCATTCATTCCATTCATTCATTCATTCATTCATTCATTCATTCATCTGTGCATTTATTCATTCATTTATGTATTCATTCATTCATTCGTGCATTCATTCATTCATTCGTGCATTCATTCATCCATGCATGAATTTGTTCATTCATTCGTGCATTTATTCTTTTATTTGTGCACTCATTCATTCATTTGTGCATTCGTTCATTCATTCATGCATTCATTTGTGCATACATTTGTTCCACCTCCCGAGGATGAACCTGTCCCCCACTCCTGGGCCAGGACCACCGACAGTCGCACCATCACGCACCCTCCTGTCGTGGGGTGGACAGGGGCTGGGCTGGGGTTGTCCCTCTGCTGGCCTTCAAGTGCCTGCCAAGGTCTCTGGGGCTTGGGGCAGGGCGAGGGGGACGTTCCTCAGGTCTCCGCAGCCTCAGAGTCTCCGGGGGGTGGGGGATAGGTGGCTCTGGCCACTCTCTGCACAAACGCTCCTCATAAACCGCACCCGCCTCAGTTCTGCTGAATTGGCCGCACCAGCCGCCGTGCCTGCCATCTGGGGCGGGAGCCACGGAACGCCGTTTGGTATCGGGAATCCGGGCCGGCAGCGAGGGCAGCTGCAGGCGGCCGGCGCCAGGAGGCTGTCAGCGCCGGCTTTGCTGGATTGATCACTCGAGGGAGCGGAGGGTGGGGACTTGTGGACGCCACGGAAACAAGGGAGTGACCCGCCCTTCCCCGGGCCGGCCTCGCGTGCACCCCGAGCACGTGCGGGACAGACGTGGCCGGCGCTGGCCCTTGCGCCTGCCCCAGACTGGCCGTGGGGCCTGGGGCCGGTCACCTCCCCTGCGAGCCTCGGTTTTCTTGGGGAGACCAGCGAGGCATGTGGGCGTGAAGCCCCCAGCTCTGACAGTCTGTGGCCTCTGTGCAGACGCCACGGAAGTGGGGGCAGGGGACGCTGAGGCGTGGGGAGGGCAGGGAGGGGCCCGCCAGCCCCTCGTGGCATCGTCCCTGTCTGCCGCGGCCTGCACCTGCTCCGTCCCGGCGCCCACGGTGGGACGGTCAGCTGTGTGTCATGTGGCTGGACTGCGGGGCCCAGAGGCTCAACCGAACGCCAAGCCGGGTGCTGCTGAGACAGAGTCGGGCAGACATGCGCCCTGCGGCCAGCTTGTGTGAAGCGGGTGACGCCCCGGCACTCGGGTGGCCCCGTCCAGCCAGGCGAGGGTCTCAGCCCAAACTCTGAGGTTTCCCTGGGATCCGGCGTGCAGGTGTTTGGCCTCCGGCTGGCGCCATCAGCTGCTGCCCGGGTTTCCCGCTGGCCCTACGGGTCTCCCGCTGGCCCTAGCAGGACCGAAGGGGGACACCCAAGGCCAGGACCACGGGGATGCACCCCGACGGCCGTTCCACCCGGAGCCGCCTCCCGGACACACCCCGGACAGCGGGAGGTTGGTCCTCGAGTGGACATGAGCTCACCCCCTTCCCTCCAAACCCTTGTCTTCCCGCCCAGCGGTTTCCGGCCACTCCAGGGCCACAAAACCCACAGTCCACATGGACATAAGTGTGCGAGGCTCGGGGCTTCCTGCCGATGTGAGCAGATTGACGGCCGCACATCCCTGCCAGGAACCCCATGGCGACCGTGACAGCCCGACACGTGAGTTTGCAGAACCCATGGGGTGGGGCTGTCCTGGGAGGGAGAGGAGGGGCGGACGGGGAAGCCGAGACCCTGAGCAGACAGCTGTGGGTGCAGCACTCTCATCTGAGCCGGAACCTTCCGCAAAGGGAAAAGGGGAGCAGGTGTGGATAGGATGGGCTGGGCTGGCGGGGTGCAGGACGGAGCTCTCAGTGTTGGGGGGTCAGCTGGCCCCGGTCCGGGCACCCCGGTCCTTGGTGTCTCTGCTCTGAGGACTCTGAACCCCAAATCCAGAGTGGCGATGCCAACAGCAGGGCACACCAGGCATCCGCCCAAAATCCAGAAGCCAAGAACTGCCCCCGCCCCAGCCCGGGCCACACAGCCGTGTGCTATGACGTCAACGGTCACACCGGGTCGCTCTGTCGGACTCTGACCCCCCCACCCCCCTGTCATAAAACCGTCAGTGTCTCCCGCAGGCCTGGACTCCTAGACAGAAACAGCTTTATCAGCCGGGCGAGGAGGCTCACGCCTGTAACCCTGGCACTCTGGGAAGCCAAGGCGGGAGGATCATTGGAGCTCAGGAGTTTGCGACCAGCCTGAGCAAAGAGCGAGACCCCTGTCTCTACTATAAATAGAAATTAATTGGCCAACTAAAAATATATAGAAAAAAAATTAGCCGGGCACGGTGGCACATGCCTGCAGTCTCAGCTACTCGGGAGGCTGAGGCAGGAGGATCGCTTGAGCCCAGGAGTTGGAGGTTGCTGTGAGCGAGGCTGACGCCACGGCACCCTAGCCCAGGCAACTCTGTGTCAAAACAAAACAAAACAAAACAAAACGGCTTTATCTCTGGGTTTCTCGCTGACATCTGAAGGCCACGGCCTCGGCGAGGACAAGGATCACGTGAGCAAGTGGCTGCTTTCCAGGGGGATGACTAACAGGGCTCGTAATCCCGGACACGCTGGACTCTTCCCTGCAACGCTGCCTCCCGGGTGTGGCGGCCCGTCCCCCTGCACGCTCTCTGCGGGACATCGCCACCCCCTCCTAGGTGCTGCACACGGCGGGCAGCAGCGGCCACACGCTGTAAAGTCCGCCGCGTGTGGTCATCGCCGCGCACATGGGGACGTCAGGCCCAGGTGTGTGACGGGCCCGGGCGTTCTCATGCCATGAGGCACGGTCCCCTGCCCGGGCTCCCCTTGCCACCTGCCGGCTGAGGCCGCTGCTCCCCCGACTTGCTGAGGGGTTGGGGGGAGTAGCCACGGGGCCTCCGACGCGTGCTGCAGTCCAAGGGCCGGGGGCTCCTCCCTGCTCAGCCTGGGGGTGGGTGGGGCACAGAGCTCCGAGAAGAGGGGACCTGGCGGTGACGTCCCCAAGGGGAAGCTGAGCCGAGAAGGGGGCACCTTTGGATTTCAACAGGCCCGGCCAGTCTGGGGGCTTCGCAGTCGTTAGTGCAATCCTAAGGGGGCGGATTTAGCGCCATGAAACGCCCCCCTGGAAAACCAGCAGCCCCTCCCGCCCCAGCTGGGCTCACGGGGAGGTGGAGAGAGCAGGGCCCGGCCGAGAGGGGCAGAAGGTCCCTCTCCTCGCTCGGGGTGGGATCTGAGCCCGCTGGGAACCCGAAATTCGGGGGCCGTGGATCTGGGGTCAGCGCTGGGGCCAGGAGGGGAAGGGGGCGGTCCCAGACTCCCCCACCTCCCCCTGCACCTGGGCTCATCCCCGTCCCAGAAGGCAGAGCACGCGGAGCCCAGAGACAGCCCGGCCGAGCGGCGCAGGAAGCGAGAGGAAATGCAGCCCGTAAATGGAACCAGATGGGCTTCGGGAGATAAAGGGGGAATTTCTGGAAGGTTCCAGCAAGTTCCTCGGGCCTGGGGTGACGGCCAGTGAGTCTGGGGAGTGTCCGCGGTGACTTCCTGTCGGGGAAACAGAAAAGCTAGGGCGGGCAGGAGGGGTTGCCCTGGGGACGGGGACGGCGGGCACAGGGGTGGGCTGGCGGGCACAGTGGCGGGACAGTAGGCACTGGGGCGGGACGGTAGGCACAGGGGTGAGCTGGTGGGCACAGCGGCGGGACAGTAGGCACTGGGGCAGGCTGGCAGGTACAGGGGTGGGCTGGCGGGCACAGGGGTGGGCTGGTGGGCACAGTGGCAGGACAGTAGGCACTGGGGCAGGCTGGCAGGCACAGGGGTGGGCTGGCGGGCACAGCGGCGGGACGGTGTGCCCTGCTCCCCTACCCCAGCATGGTGCACTCCCCAAGTCAACAGGAGTGCAGCATCTGCACCCAGGGGTGGGGCACGGGACAGTGCCAAGGAGAGACCCCCGGCTTTTGCACCTCCCTTTGTTTAAGAGGATGCGAGACTCTTCCAACCATTCCCCAGCTCAATTCTGGGGGCTCCGCCCTGTGCCCGCCTGGTGGCCAAAGGTGAAAACGCAAAGTGGGGGAGGAGACACAAACAAACGGACCCTCCAGTGCCACGTTCCACACACGGGGAGGGGATTGGGTGAGGTGCTGTGGGCACCTGTCTTGGGGAAAAGGCAGAGGTGATGCCTGAATTGGGCTTTGACGTACGAGTAGGAGTTCACCAGCCTGGAGAGGCAGTTGGGAACTGCTCCTCCGGCCCGATGGGGAAGGGACCGGGGCGGCAGGTGGGTACAAGGGCTTCCACGGAATTCGGGGTGTGTCCTGAGTAAGGAGGGGTGGTCTGTGTGGCCACTCCGCTAACGTCTCCATCCCGCCAGCCCATGGCTCTGCTGGAATCGCACCGTGCCAGGCCTGTTCACTGGGGTTGAGCGTCGCCCGCTGCAGCCTGGCGGGCCAGGAAGATGCTCGGGCCTGGGGCTCCGAGTCCGAGCCGGGCAGCGTGAGGACTGGAGTTTCCTCGGAGAGGGTCTCCGGCGTGATGGGAGTCGGGCCGCTGGGACCGCACCCTCGTGCTCTGCCCACAGGCCTGCCACCGTCGGAGCACCCCGGCTCAGCCCACGTCCCCTTCGCTGCGGACAAACCCTGAAAAGCGTCACGCCCCTGCGTCCCAAGGGCAGGACAGCGGAGGGCCCTGCAAGGCGTCGGGACTCTGAGCGTGGTGTCCTGTCCCACCCTCACGGTGGCAGGTGCTGGCGGGGGACCGGGACCGGTGGCTGCGACCGCACCTGCCCAAGGTTAGAAGACGCGTCCGGATTCCCGCGTCCACCTTCCTGTCCGGACTCAGGACGGCAAAGTGGCCACGAAATAAAACAAGGCTTGCCCTGGAGACCCGGCGGAAAGGGCAGACCTGGCGGCAGCCCCACCTGTGTTTCCGGTTGGGGAGGGGGTGGGGTGGCCGTCCGCCCTGCCTGCCCACTGGGGTCTGGGCCCCCCGGGACAGCGGCGTGTGCTCGGGGACAAGCGGCCCAGGTGGCGCCCTGCGGGGCTGCAGGCGTCGCTCCTGGTGGGCGGCCACGTCCGTTCCGGTCTCTGTGCCGTTCCCGGTTTCCGCCGGAACGTCTGTAGTAGGTGGCCCGGGCCGGGGAGGCTGTATGTGGAGGCTGCGTCCCCTGCCCACCCCGTGACTCAGCAGGAGGGGACGCCCCTGGCGGGCCCAGCTGCTCCTGCTTCCTCCACCTGGCCAGCGGCTCCCTCCTCGGCCTCCCAGGACCCCAGCCCTGGCTCGCCTTGGCCGGGAGACTGACCTCAACGCGGCCAGGATCGGCGAGGCGTCCCTCGAGCCTGGGGTCTGCAGGAGCGGCTCCGCGGGGGACGGTCTGTCCTGCCCCTGCCCATCGGCTCCGGGACACCCAGCTGTGCACTCCAGCTCGGGGCCAAGAAGGCTGCCCTCGTCTGGGGCCGCAGGAAGCCTGGGAGCTCCGGCGTCCCTCTTGGTCATGCCGGGGACCGGAGGCGCCCGCAGAGGCCGTGGGCTCTGCAAAGAACAAGCAGAAGCTTCCGCGCCCTGTCTGGGCTGGGGGAGCCGCAGAGACCATCGGGCATGGCGTGCCTGTGTGGCCGGCACTGGCAGGAAGGACGGTGGCCCCTACTGCTGGGCTAGGGCCCGGCGCGGTGCCAGGCCCTGCCCAAGGGCGCCAGTGCTCCGACCACATGGTGCTTTCACGCCCGTTTCGCAGACAGGGAAACCAAGCCCGAGGCAGCTTACGTGGCCTCCCCGCCGCCAGCTGTCACCAAAATCTAACCTGGTGTCAGAGAGGAAGGAGAGAAACGTCCCCTTAGAAACTCCGGGTCAGGACCAGGGGCCCGTCCTTGGACAGTTGCACGATCAACGCCGCCTTACCGTGGTGGCAAACTCTGCAACCATTCCCATCAGAGTAGAGATGAGCAGAGACACTCGCGAGCACTGAACGTGTTTTGGAGGTCTGAGCTGACGCGGACGAGAGTAAGAGAGAGAACAAGGCGTGCAAATTGGAAAAGAGCGGAGAAAATGGTCAATATGTGCAGTCGATGTGACAGTAAGTCTGGAAAACTCAAGAGGATAAACACAGTTCAGCAAGATGCCTCCAAACAGCAGGAATATTTAAATGCCACTGGCTTTCCCGTATAGGATCCGCCAGAAAATTATGATGAGAGATCAAATCTATAACAGCAGGAAAAACAGTATCTAGGAAAAGACTTAAGAAACATGCATGGCCGGGCGCGGTGGCTCACGCCTCCAATCCTAGCACTCTGGGAGGCTGAGGCGGGCGGATCGCTCAAGGTCAGGAGTGAGCAAGAGCAAGATTCCCGTCTCTACTAAAAATAGAAAGAAATTAATTGGCCAACTAAAAATATAGAAAAAATTAGCCGGGCACGGTGGCGTGCACCTATAGTCCCAGCTACTCAGGAGGCTGAGGCAGGAGGATCGCTTGAGCCCAGGAGTTGGAGGTTGCTGTGAGCGAGGCCGACGCCATGGCACTCTAGTCCAGGCAACAGAGCGAGACTCTGACAAAAAAGAAAGAACGAAAGAAAGAGAGAAAGAAGAAAGAGAGAGAGAGAGAGAGAGAGAGAGAGAGGGGAGGGAGGGAGGGAGGAAGGGAGGAAGGGAAGGAAGGAAGGAAGGAAGAAAGAAGAAAAGGAAAGGAAGGAAGGAAGGAAGGAAGAAGGAAGGAAGAAAGGAAAGGAAAGGAAAGGGAAAGGAAAAGGAAAGGAAAGAAAGGAAAGGAAAGGAAAGGAAAGGAAAGAAAGAAGGAAGGAAAGGAAGGAAAGAAGGAAGGAAGGAAGGAAGAAGGAAGGAAGAGGAAGGAAGGAAGAAGGAGGAAGGAAGGGAAAGGAAGAAGAAGAAAGAAAAGAAAGAAAAGGAAGAAAAAGAAAGAAAAAAGAAAGAAAGAAAGAAAGAAAGAAAGAAAAGAAAAAAAAAGAAAAAAAGAAACGTGTGTGACCTCCATGGAGCAAACTTCAAGGCAAGTTCAGGGATGCTCAGAACACGCAAATGAACGGAGGGACCCTGACCCCAACAGGAAGCCTTGGTATCGTCACACGTCCATCCCCTGGATCAGGCTGCTCAGTTAACTGAGCCCCTTTCCCATAGCAACACTTTTTTTTTTTTTTTTTTTTTTTTGAGCTAAAGTTCCTAGGGGAAAACGAACGTCCAGCCGGTCCTGGTACAGCTCTGCGGGGCAGGGAGGAGAGGAGACAAAAGCCACCGCGGTCTCTGTCTGGACAGTGATGATGGCTTCAGGGGAGCGGCCCTGGCACCGCCGGCTGGACCCCCTGCACGCCGGACACGTGGCGTCTCTCCCTCCAATCGAAGGCCTCAGCGTGGAAAAACAAGCACCAGGAAAGGCCACGGAAGACGTCCTAACGACAGGGTTCCCGCGGGAGGCGGGCCTTTTGGAGAGCGGCTCGGAGCACACACAGGAAGCTCCGGAGGAGATCGGCGTCCGGGACCACGTGAAGGGGGAGAGTCCCGACGCCAAAGCAAACAAACAGCACGCACACGAACTGGTGAAAAATCGGGGGACAACCGGCCACTTTTATATCAGAAAAACGGCGATTAAAAAACAACAACAAAAAAAGAGAGTGAGTCGAAGGCAGACCCGCCGGGAGGCAGAGGGGCTGGCGGCCTAAGAGGGGGGTGCACACTGGGTCCCAGGAGCCTGGTGGGCGCCGGTCACGGGCTCGGTCCGCAGGGCCGGGAGGCAGGGACACAGCGGTCTCACCTGCCAGAGGGTTTATTTTATTTTTTATTTTTTTTGAAACAGAGTCTCACTCTGTTACCTGGGCTAGAGTGCCAGCCTCGCTCACAGCAACCTCAAACTCCTGGGCTCAAGCGATCCTCCTGCCTCAGCCTCCCAAGTAGCTGGGACTACAGGCATGCACCACCGTGCCCGGCTCATTTTTTTTCTATATATATTGTTAGTTGTCCAGCTAATTTCTCTCGATTTTTTTAGTAGAGACAGAGTCTCGATCTTGCTCAGGCTGGTCTTGAATTCCTGAGCTCAAACGATCCTCCCGCCTTGGCCTCCCAGAGTGCTAAGGTTATAGGCGTGAGCCACCGCACCCAGCCTGCCAGAGGGCTTTAAAATCTCATCCCTAAGTCAACGCCTTCCCTATCACGACACCAGATGGTTTTCTTGCCAAAATCGATGAGTGGCTCCTGAGACTCACGTGGAACTACCAGGCACCCAGAATAAACAATGTTGAAAAAGATCAAAACTGTAGAACTGGCTGGGCTTGGTGGCTCACGCCTATAATCCTAGCACTCTGGGAGGCCGAGGCAGGAGGATCGCTCAAGGTCAGGAGTTCGAGACCAGCCTGAATAAGAGCGAGACCCCGTCTCTACTAAAAAAATAGAAATTAATTGGCCAACTAAAACTATATAGAAAAAACTAGCCAGGCATGGTGGCGCATGCCTGTAGTCCCAGCTACCTGGGAGGCTGAGGCAGGAGGATCGCCTGAGCCCAGGAGTTAGAGGTTGCTGTGAGCTAGGCTGACGCCACAGCACTCACTCTGGCCTGGGCAACAGAGTGAGACTCTGTCCCCCTCAAAAAGACAAACTGCAAGAGTCACAGGTCCCGACCTCCAGCGCTGCAGGGTCAAGCCTGGGTGGCACCAGCACGAGGACAGATGTGCAGACCCGTGGTGGCACGAGGGTGTGAGTCCTGAGATAAACCCTCACGTTCACACTCCACCGATCTTCAACACGGGCCCGAGATAGTTCAGAGGAGACAACGATTGTCACCACACCTGGAGCTGGGCCAGCCGGACAGCCACACGCGGAAGAGTGACGCCCGACCCCTACCTCACGCCGCACGCAAACATCTGCTCAGAAAGGACCAGCGCTCTAGATGCAGGAGCTAAAACCATAAAACTCTCAGAAGAAAACGTTGGGATGAACCTTTGTGACCCGGGGTTAGGCAGTGACTTCTTAGAGATGACATCAAAAGCACAAAGGGAAAAAAAAAAAAAAGCACAAAGGACAGAAGAAAAAATAGATACACTGGACTGTCTCCAAGTTAAAATGTTTGTGCTGCAAATAACACCACGGAGAAAGTGGGAGAAAATGGGAAGGCCAGCCACCGAACGGGAGAAAATGTTCGCAAGCCGTGTATCTGAGAAGGGAGCTGGATCTACAATATGTAAAGAAGTTTCATAAGATGATAAAAAAGGGAAAAGTCTAGTTAAAAACTAGGCAGGGGATGTGAACAGACGTTGATACTAAGAAGATGCGAAAATGGCCAGGAAGCACAGGGAAAGGTGCTGGAACCACAGTGAGATCCGCTTCCCACCCGTGAGGTCGAAAACAGACAATGCAGGTGTTCATGGGGGTCTGCAGAAACCAGAACCTCACACCCTGCAGCCGTGGGAGTGTGGGACGTGGCAGTTGTGGGAGTATGGGAGCATGGCAGCTGTGGGAGCGTGGGACGTGGCAGCCATGAGGAGCGTGGGATGTGGCAGCATGGTATGTGGCAGCCGTGGGAGTGTGGGACATGGCAGCGTGGGACATGGCAGCTGTGGGAGTGTGGGACGTGACAGCCATGGGATATGGCAGCCATGGGAGTGTGGGACATGGCAGCTGTGGAGTGTGGGACATGGCAGCCATGGGATGTGGCAGCCGTGGGAGTGTGGGACGTGGCAGCGTGGCAGCTGCTGCGGACAACAGCTTGGCCACGCCTCTCAAATGTGACATCTAGGGTGGTCACAATACCAGAGATTTCACTCCCAGTTATTTACCCTAGAAAAATGGAAACTTTTGTTCCACATTAAAACCGTAACAAAGGTTCATTATTCAACAAATATCCAAAAGTCGAATCAGCCCACGGCTTCAGTCAGTGTGGGAGAGTGGTAAACCAGTGGTCTATCTGAACCACGGAACGTGTTCAGCCGTAAGAATGAAGCTCTGACGCAGGCGGCAGTGTGGACGGACACGAAGGCGTCACGGCGCGTGGAAGAGCCCGGTGACAAAAGACCACGTCACTGCGTGGTTCTGTTCACGTGAAACGTCCAGGACAGGGGAATCCAGCGAGGCGGGAGGCAGGCCGGGCGGCCGGGGGCCGGGATGGGAGCGTGGGAGGGATGAGGGTGATGGTGGAGGGAGGGTCTCAGAGTGGTGAAAACGCTCTGAAATTAGGAGGTGACGGTTGCACAACTCTGCGTGCACCGAAACCACCAAACTGCACACTTCGAAAGAGTGAATTTTACGGCACGTGAGTTGTGTCTAAATACAGATGTTACCAAAAACTCCCACCGCCTCCCCCGCCTGCCCTCTGGTTGGGGCGGGGATGGGGTGGAGATGGGACGGAGCCAGAGACGGTCGAACACTTTTCCGGAGCAAAGGTCCTGGTGCTGCTCGGGGTGGTGGGGTCACCCTGTCCACGCCCGGCCTGGGGCGTCAGAGCCGGACTCCGGCAGTGTCCTGCCCTCGGCCCGCTGGGCGAGTGGCGGTCTCAGGGCCTCGGGCCGTGGGTGCCGCCGGCCACGGCGCTGTGTGGCTCACAGCCTCCCCTGCCCCGGGAGCCGGAGCCGCCCTCCCCGGAGCCTTCCCTGGGCTCCCCGCACGCCGGTGCCCTGCAGCCCTGCAGCCCTGCCCCGCGTGGCCCCACTCACGCAGTTCCCAGCTCCACCTCCCGGGTGTCACGGAGACCGAGCAGCACGCCGTGTGTTCAGCCCCCGGTTCCCGCAGACCCAAGGGTGAGCGTAACCTGCAGGGACAGCTCAGCGGGGACAGAGCAGGGGGACGGCTCCAGCCCACTCGCAAGGCAGTGATGCAGGCGAAGCCCCCAACCCTTCGTTCCCTTATTCCAGAGGTAGACGAGGACAGCGCCCAGCGCATGGCGTGGGGCCCCGAGGAAGCCGGGCGGCGCAGGCCTGGCGGGCCCTGAGCGCCTGAGGAGAGCTCTGTCGCCGCGAGGCCCTGCTGGGCGCCGTCCCCAAGCCCTCAGCGGACAGAGCAGGACTGTGGGCTCCGGCACCGCCAGGCCCTGCAGGGGAGTCAGAGCAGGTGTCTGCTGTTCATAACCACGTGGGTGTGAGCGTGTGTGCACGTGTGAGAGCATGTGGACACGTGGGTGTGAGCATGTGGGCATATGCGTGAGTGTGTGGACACGTGTGAGCATGTGGACACGTGTGTGAGCATGTGGACACACGTGTGAGCATGTGGTCATGTGTATGGACACATGGATATGTGTGAACATATGTGAATGTGTGCACGTGTGAGAGTGTGTGTACACATGGATGTGAGCATATGGACACGTGAGCGTGTGGACATGTTTGTGACCATGTGGACACATTGGGTGTGAGCATGTGGACAGGTGCGTGTGAGCGTGTGGACACGTGTGTGAGTGGACATGGGCTCGAGGGAGTGTGCATGACGTCTGGGGGTGTGTGGCGTGCACATGCACACTTCCTGCACATGCCGGCGTCCCCGTGGCGTGCGCTGCCCCACGCCAGGCACGGACTCAGGCCTCGGAGGGGCCGAGCGGCCTTTGCGCCGGGGGTGGGCAGCGCGATGCCCCCTGCTCCGCGGTCGCTCGATGTGGACGTCACAGCCTGCCCTGCCCCCGCGTGGCCCCCGCCCTCTGGAGTCCAGGAGGCCCCTAACTCGCCTGGCAACTGTGGGGTCTCCTTGGCGGAACGCGAGTGTGTGCCTGTCAGAGCCCAGGACCCAGGACGTGGGGGCCCAGCCCAGCCCCCAAGCCCCGGCAGGAGGGCCGGGTCCCTGGCCTGCGGCACCGTCCCTTTGCTGACGGCTGTCGGTGCGGCTCCCTCCCGGGCCGGGTGAGACGGCGCGGTTCCTCGGAGAAGCAGCCGTGACCCGGTTCCGCGGCGCCCGGGAGCAGACTCTCCCGGGAGGAACGAACGCCAGCCACGCGGGGAAGGCATGCGCGGGGCCGGCGCCGTGTTCCTTGGCTCCCCTGCTCCCGAGGCCGGAGCGGGCCACGGAGACCAGAAGCCGCTGGGCGCGCATTCCTGAGCCGGCCGGGGGAACACGGGAACACGCTGGGCCTGCTGCCTGCAGGGGGACGGGCGTGACTCAGTCGCCGTCGGGGGGAAGCCCTCCCCGTGGTTCTCCCCGCGCCCGGCCAGGGAGGTCTGGCCGGATTCCTCCGTCCCGGGCTCCTCTGCTTGCCGTCTCCAGACAGCTCCAGGCTGCCGCGCTGGCCCTGCAGCCCCGCCAGGAGCACAGAGGAGGAGGAGGAGCCGCAGCGCCCGCGGGGACGTGGGCACATTCCATCACCCTTGCGTCACTGGAGTGGGGGCGGCCACGGCGCTGGGCGGTCGGGGCGTCCGTGACCTCGCAGATAAGATAAGCGGCTGCAAATCCACGTCTCACTCGCCCGGCCGCCCCCACACCCCAGGGCCGGCCTCCTGGGAAGGCCCCCTGTGAAGATCCCCAACTGCTCTCGGAGCTCGGCAAGCCTCTCTGAGGGTCCCCACGCCGGCTCTGGGGCCGCGGAGACCCCCATCATCTCCCGAAAGCCGCCCCCCGCCCCAACCCGGCGGCCCCTGCAAAGGCTTCTCTCCAAGGGGAGCGGGCAGCTCTTAGCCGCCACCGGAACTTTCCTAGGAGCGGGCGGCACTGGGCGGGTCTGGGCATCGCGGCCGCCCGCGTCGGGCACTGGGCCCCGTGTCCCCTTCCATCCGCGCAGCTCCTGGCACGGGAAGACTGCTCCTGTCCCGTCTCTCGTCCCAACAAGGGACCTGCTCTTGCAGGGCAGCTCAGGCTGGAGGAGGGAGTGGGGCTCTGCAGGAGTGGGGTGGTGAGCCTGCCGCGAGGGGCTCGCCTGTGGTCATGTGTGTGGACACATGGATGTGAGCGTGTGGACATGGTGTAAGCATGTGAACATGTGTGAGTGCATGGGCACACGTGTGAGCATGTGGTCATGTGTGTGGACACATGGATGTGAGTGTGTGGACACACGTGTGAGCATGTGGACATGTGTGAGAGCATGTGGACACGTGTGTGAGTGTACATGGCTGGGAGGGGCAGGAGAGAAGGCGAGGTGAGCAGGGCAGGAGCTGGAAGATTCTGGGGTAGGGAGGTGGCACCTGGCCCGTGCCTTTTGGGGGCCGTCCTAACCCGGCCGTCCCGAGAGTCTCCCCCGAGATGCCCAAAAGAAGGACAAGCAGACGTCCCCCCTCCCCCCCACCCCCCGGCGGTGACCTTCTGTGCAGGGTAGGGCTGGGGCAGCCGCCACTGCTGGCTGGGGCTCAGGGGAGGGGCTGGGGGCTCTGGGGGGCCGGGCACACGGGGCGGCAGGGATTCCGGGTTGGGAAGGGTGCATGGTGACGATGGCGTTAGCCACGTTGCAGGGTGGGAAAGCACACGGCCCCAGGCCCCAGCCGCCGCCGCCCAGTGGACGCATAGATGACGCCAATTCTTAAGTGGGCTTAAGCGTAGGCCGTTGCACGCGGTTGGTATCTGCCACGGCGGAGCGTGCAGCTCCGGACCACGCCGACGGCCACGGCCCACCCACGCCGAATCCTCAGACACGACCTCACTCTTCCTCGCCAGGCGACCTCACTCTTCCTCGCCAGGCCCGGAGCTCGCGCGGGGAGAGACACTGTGGCTTTGCAGATGGAGGCTGAGGAGCTCGTTTCCAACCTCAGGCTTGAGTCTCACCCGCGGGGACCCGTCCGCTGAAGGGCGAAGGGCACGTAAGGTGGGGTGACACCGCGCTGTGGCGGGTGTGCTCAGGGGACCGGGGAGCTGGCTGCCAACCCCGCTGCCAACAGCCCTGCGGCGGCCAGGGGGAGGGCTCTGCGGCGGAGACCCCGACCTCGGCCCGCAGCGCAGGTTGGACCAAGGAGGGTGACGGAGCAACGGGAGGGCAGGGACCCGGGTTCTCGGGAAGCAAAGCGGATGGACAGACGGACGGACAGGCGGACGGACAGACGGACGGACAGTCAGATGGACAGATGGACGGACAGACGGATGGACAGACAGATGGACAGATGGATGGACAGACGGATGGACAGGCGGACGGACAGACGGACGGACAGGCAGACGGACAGGCGGATGGACAGACGGACAGGCGGATGGACAGGCGGATGGACAGGCGGATGGACAGATGGAGCCCTGTTCAGCAGCAGGCGGGGCCGGGGCCTTGGAGCCCACACGGACAGGACAGCGGGCCTGAGCCGGAAGAGGAGACCCAAGCCGTGCTCCCGACCTCTGTGCACTCTCTCCTGTGAGCATCTATGGAGCGCCTTCTGCATGCACGGCCCTGACCGGCGTCAATTGCTTCAGGGCCGCAGAGAACCTCCCCAGCCACGGGCCCAGGGAGCCCACGCCCCGGCCACTGATGGGAGACAGTGGGCCACATTGGGGCCACCGGGAGGGAGGGAGGGAAGCAGCCGCTGACGTGGGTCTGTAAGACACCCGGAGCCCCGAACGTGGCCACATTTGCTCTTTAAAAAAGGAACTAATTTTATCCTGACTTCATCAGCCAGACTCAGAGGTGAAATGCTTTTACCGTGAACATAGTCTTGGCTCACCCGGAACTGCCTGCTAGCCGCCTGGGCTCCCGAGACGGCAGCAGGGACAACAGGTCAGGCTGCAGGGGGGACCCCCGGCCCCGCCCTTGCCTACATCCCTCCCCCACCCCCCTCTGGTGCCGGCTGCTGTCTCGGTCTCCAGACTGTCCCCAGAGGCACCTTCTCCCTGGGGAGCTGCCCTGCAGCCGGGCTCCCCCATGCCGAGGTGGCACCTGGGGTCTCCTGGGAGCCTCAGTTTCCTCATCTTTAAAGTGGGCACAGTGATGCCCATGTCACGGTGTTGCCGGGAGGATCGGGGCTGAGGGGCCTGGAAGCAGCTGGTGAATTGGGAACTGGGCAACGATGGATTGGCAGGGATCGTCGCCCTAGCAATGGCTTCCTCTGCCACCTGTAGCCGGGTTGCTGGGCCGTGGGGTTGGGGGTGGGGCAGAGGCAGAAGGGTGCGACCCATTTCTCTGTGACCCACAGAGAAGATGTGCACAGGACAAAACCAGCCCCACCCACACCAGCGGCACGCAGCCGCGCCCTACGGAATCACCAAGGGGTGTCTGTACCCCAGAGGGTCCCTCCGACAGCTCCCGGGAACTCTCAGTGGGCAGCGTTCACAAAGGGTGGTCTGCCCCGATACTTGGAGGGGTCCGTTTCCCCAACTGGCCTGAGGGACTGCCTGGGAGGGCAGGTCCCCCAGGCCCTTGCTCACTGAACACAAGGGAGGCTTCTTTTCCACAACCTCAACCCTGAGGTCAAGCACGGTGGCTCACGCCTGTAATCCTAGCACTCTGGGAGGCCCAGGCGGGAAGATCGCTCAAGGTCAGGGGTTCGAAACCAGCCTGAGCAAGAGTGAGACCCCCATCTCTACTAAAAATAGAAAGAAATTAACTGGCCAACTAAAAATATATAGAAAAATTTAGCCAGGCATAGTGGTGCATGCCTGTGGTCCCAGCTACTCGGGAGGCTGAGGCAGGAGGATCGCTTGAGCCCAGAAGTTGTGAGCTAGGCTGACGCCATGGCACTCTAGCCCGAGCAACAGAGTGAGACTCTGTCTCAAAAAAAAAAAGAAAAAGAAAAAGATAACATTGTCTCTCAGACATGTGCTCCCTGGCACGGCCGCTCTGTCCCGGGGCAGCGCCGGCCTCGAAGCCAAGACGGCAGATGCCACTCAGCTGGGGCAGCTCGGGCGGCTGGGGGACATCTGCGCCCCTGGAGCTGCACGGTTTACCGCCAGGAGTCCCCCCACCCCTCCTCGTCCAGGGAGGTGTGATGAGAGCCGGTGGCCCCCCTGGGGCTTGGGCAGAGAAGACCCAAATCCCCAAAGACCCCCCAGCTCTTCCAGGTGGGGGTCGTGGGGTAAAGATCTAACCCGCCACCCCAGCCAAGAAGAACTGGGAGACTCCCCTGGCCGAGCCTCCCGCCCACCGGCGCCGGGCACAGCCCCGCGACCCCAAAACATGGAGCCCCTGGTGGATTCGTGGAAGCCACGGCCCCTCCCATTCTTCCGTGGTGTGTGTGGCAGCCCCCTGCCCGGTGCCCAGCCACTCAGCTCCTGCCCCAAAGAGCAGCCCGGCCGGCACCTTGGGCCGCCCGCCCTCCCGCCCGGCGCAGCCCCTCGGGCCTTAAGCCGCGTCCTCGGGAAGTCATCTGTGCCTCGTCCGGCTTGACCTTGACTCTGGACTCGTCCCCGTTTCCCTGCCAGAGGGAGACCCCGGAGGGCGGGCCCAGGTTCTGTCTGTCGGCACCTGCTCCCCAGTCACGGACCTCGCTCTTGGGGAGCTCGCGGCCCACAGCCCCCCACCCCGAGGGACTGCTGTGATGCAGAAGACAGATTCCCCCCCCGCCACACCAAGTCGAACGGGGCCGGCTGGGTGGACCCCGCGAGGATGTGGATTTTGGCTTCGAGGACGGAAGGAATTTCCGGCAGACCTATCTATTTAAAGATGGACAGCCTGCCTGCCTGCTCGCCGGCCTGGCTGTCTCGGGAGGTGCCCCGCGGCCTGGAGAGGCACTTAGGAGGGTGGGGACAGGACGGCGGGGGCCGTGACGGTCCCAAGGACGGCCTCCTCTGGGTCCCGGGGCCAGATCTGTTCAGCTCGTGACCGAGAGCTCAGGAATGTGTGAATCTGCATGTCCACAACCTGTCTGTGCTTCATTAGCGCTTTCTAACACAGAAGCTGAAAACAGCAGGAGGTATTTCTGGGTTTTGCCTTCCACAGCCCCAGCCCAGGCTGCCTAGATCTGCTGCCGCCGCCAGGCTTGGGTGACGGGGAGAGCAGGTGGGGGTCCCCTGCGGGCCACGGCGGATGACGTGGCCACCTGGTGGGCCGTGGCTCCGTGGCTGGGACCTGCTGTCTGTCCCACGGCTCCAAGGAGGGGCAGCCTCTCGACAGCCACACGCAAATGTTCTCTGCCCTGCGTGGACACGCCCCGTGGCAGCCGGCCTCTGGGACAGGACAGCGCTGCTCAGTGGCCCCTTCTTCAAAGCCAACAACGAGAAGGACCAGAGTGGCGAAGCCATGTGCTCGGCCCTGGAGCAGAAGGACTCGACTTCCCAGTGGCAGGTCAGCGGCCTCGTGGTGGGTCAGGGCCCTCGGGGCCACACCCTCTGTCCACGGCAGGAAGATGCAGCGAGGAGGTGCCGTGTGACGCCCGGAAGGGGCCTCTCGGCCTGACTTTGGGTCCCAGCCCGTGG
>NC_033679.1:1893607-1909401 GCF_000165445.2 Microcebus murinus
GGCAGCCGTGGGAGTGTGGGACGTGGCAGCCGTGGTAGTGTGGGACATGGCAGCTGTGGGAGCGTGGGACGTGGCAGCCATGGGACGTGGCAGCCATGGGAGTGTGGGACGTGGCAGCTATGGGAGTGTGGGACATGGCAGCCGTGGGAGCGTGGGACGTGGCAGCTATGGGAGTGTGGACATGGCAGCCATGGGACGTGGCAGCCGTGGGAGCGTGGGACGTGGCCGCTATGGGAGTGTGGGACATGGCAGCCATGGGATGTGGCAGCCGTGGGAGTGTGGGACATGGCAGCCGTGGGAGCGTGGGATGTGGCAGCCATGGGACGTGGCAGCTGTGGGAGTGTGGGACGTGGCAGCTGCTGCGGACAACAGCTTGGCCACGCCTCTAAATGTGACATCTAGGGTGGTCACAATATCCAGAGATTTCACTCCCAGTTATTTACCCTAGAAAAATGGAAACTTTTGTTCACATTAAAAACCGTACACAAAGGTTCATTATTCACAATATCCAAAAGTCGAATCAGCCCACGCTTCGTCAGTGGGAGAGTGGGTAAACCAAGTGTGGTCTATCTGAACCACGGAACGTGTTCAGCCGTAAGAATGAAGCTCTGACGCAGGCGGCAGTGTGGACGGACACGAAGGCGTCACGGCGCGTGGAAGAGCCCGGTGACAAAAGACCACGTCACTGCGTGGTTCTGTTCACGTGAAACGTCCAGGACAGGGGAATCCAGCGAGGCGGGAGGCAGGCCGGGCGGCCGGGGGCCGGGATGGGAGGGTGGGAGGGATGAGGGTGATGGTGGAGGGAGGGTCTCAGAGTGGTGAAAACGCTCTGAAATTAGGAGGTGACGGGTGCACAACTCTGCGTGCACCGAAACCACCAAACTGCACACTTCGAAAGAGTGAATTTTACGGCACGTGAGTTGTGTCTAAATACAGATGTTACCAAAAACTCCCACCGCCTCCCCCGCCTGCCCTCTGGTTGGGGCGGGGATGGGGTGGAGATGGGACGGAGCCAGAGACGGTCGAACACTTTTCCGGAGCAAAGGTCCTGGTGCTGCTCGGGGTGGTGGGGTCACCCTGTCCACGCCCGGCCCGGGGCGTCAGAGCCGGACTCCAGCAGTGTCCTGCCCTCGGCCCGCTGGGCAAGCGGTGGTCTCGGGCTGTGGGTGCCGCCGGCCACGGCGCTGTGTGGCTCACAGCCTCCCCTGCCCCGGGAGTCGGAGACGCCCTCCCCGGAGCCTTCCCTGGGCTCCCCGCACGCCGGTGCCCTGCAGCCCTGCAGCCCTGCAGCCCTGCCCCGCGTGGCCCCACTCACGCAGTTCCCAGCTCCACCTCCCGGTGTCACGGAGACCGAGCAGCACGCCGTGTGTTCAGCCCCCGGTTCCCGCAGACCCGCGGGTGAGCGTAACCTGCAGGGACAGCTCAGCGGGGACAGAGCAGGGGGACGGCTCCAGCCCACTTGCAAGGCAGTGATGCAGGCGAAGCCCCCAACCCTTCGTTCCCTTATTCCAGAGGTAGACGAGGACAGCGCCCAGCGCATGGCGTGGGGCCCCGAGGAAGCCGGGCGGCGCAGGCCTGGCGGGCCCTGAGCGCCTGAGGAGAGCTCTGTCGCCGCGAGGCCCTGCTGGGCGCCGTCCCCAAGCCCTCAGCGGACAGAGCAGGACTGTGGGCTCCGGCACCGCCAGGCCCTGCAGGGGAGTCAGAGCAGGTGTCTGCTGTTCATAACCACGTGGGTGTGAGCGTGTGTGCACGTGTGAGAGCATGTGGACACGTGGGTGTGAGCATGTGGGCATATGCGTGAGTGTGTGGACACGTGTGAGCATGTGGACATGTGTGTGAGCATGTGGACACACTTGTGTGAGCATGTGGTCATGTGTATGGACACATGGATATGTGTGAACATATGTGAATGTGTGCACGTGTGAGAGTGTGTGTACACATGGATGTGAGCATATGGACACGTGAGCGTGTGGACATGTTTGTGACCATGTGGACACATTGGGTGTGAGCATGTGGACAGGTGCGTGTGAGCGTGTGGACACGTGTGTGAGTGGACATGGGCTCACTGGAGTGTGCATGACGTCTGGGGGTGTGTGGCGTGCACACGCACACTTCCTGCACATGCCGGCGTCCCCGTGGCGTGCGCTGCCCCATGCCAGGCACGGACTCAGGCCTCGGAGGGGCCGAGCGGCCTTTGCGCTGGGGGTGGGCAGCGCGATGCCCCCTGCTCCGCGGTCGCTCGATGTGGACGTCACAGCCTGCCCTGCCCCCGCGTGGCCCCCGCCCTCCGGCGCCCAGGAGGCCCCTAACTCGCCTGGCAACTGTGGGGTCTCCTTGGCGGAACGCGGTGTGTGCCTGTCAGAGCCCAGGACCCAGGACGTGGGGGCCCAGCCCAGCCCCCAAGCCCCGGCAGGAGGGCCGGGTCCCTGGCCTGCGGCACCGTCCCTTTGCTGACGGCTGTCGGTGCGGCTCCCTCCCGGGCCGGGTGAGACGGCGCGGTTCCTCGGAGAAGCAGCCGTGACCCGGTTCCGCGGCGCCCGGGAGCAGACACTCCCGGGAGGAACGAACGCCAGCCACGCGGGGAAGGCATGCGCGGGGCCGGCGCCGTGTTCCTTGGCTCCCCTGCTCCCGAGGCCGGAGCGGGCCACGGAGACCAGAAGCCGCTGGGCGCGCATTCCTGAGCCGGCCGGGGGAACACGGGAACACGCTGGGCCTGCTGCCTGCAGGGGGACGGGCGTGACTCAGTCGCCGTCGGGGGGAAGCCCTCCCCGTGGTTCTCCCCGCGCCCGGCCAGGGAGGTCTGGCCGGATTCCTCCGTCCCGGGCTCCTCTGCTTGCCGTCTCCAGACAGCTCCAGGCTGCCGCGCTGGCCCTGCAGCCCCGCCAGGAGCACGGAGGAGGAGGAGGAGGAGCCGCAGCGCCCGCGGGGACGTGGGCACATTCCATCACCCTTGCGTCACTGGAGTGGGGGCGGCCACGGCGCTGGGCGGTCGGGGCGTCCGTGACCTCGCAGATAAGATAAGCGGCTGCAAATCCACGTCTCACTCGCCCGGCCGCCCCCACACCCCAGGGCCGGCCTCCTGGAAAGGCCCCCTGTGAAGATCCCCAACTGCTCTCGGAGCTCGGCAAGCCTCTCTGAGGGTCCCCACGCCGGCTCTGGGGCCGCGGAGACCCCCATCATCTCCCGAAAGCCGCCCCCCGCCCCAACCCGGCGGCCCCTGCAAAGGCTTCTCTCCAAGGGGAGCGGGCAGCTCTTAGCCGCCACCGGAACTTTCCTAGGAGCGGGCGGCACTGGGCGGGTCTGGGCATCGCGGCCGCCCGCGTCGGGCACTGGGCCCCGTGTCCCCTTCCATCCGCGCAGCTCCTGGCACGGGAAGACTGCTCCTGTCCCGTCTCTCGTCCCAACAAGGGACCTGCTCTTGCAGGGCAGCTCAGGCTGGAGGAGGGAGTGGGGCTCTGCAGGAGTGGGGTGGTGAGCCTGCCGCGAGGGGCTCGCCTGTGGTCATGTGTGTGGACACATGGATGTGAGCGTGTGGACATGGTGTAAGCATGTGAACATGTGTGAGTGCATGGGCACACGTGTGAGCATGTGGTCATGTGTGTGGACACATGGATGTGAGTGTGTGGACACACGTGTGAGCATGTGGACATGTGTGAGAGCATGTGGACACGTGTGTGAGTGTACATGGCTGGGAGGGGCAGGAGAGAAGGCGAGGTGAGCAGGGCAGGAGCTGGAAGATTCTGGGGTAGGGAGGTGGCACCTGGCCCGTGCCTTTTGGGGGCCGTCCTAACCCGGCCGTCCCGAGAGTCTCCCCCGAGATGCCCAAAAGAAGGACAAGCAGACGTCCCCCCTCCCCCCCACCCCCCGGCGGTGACCTTCTGTGCAGGGTAGGGCTGGGGCAGCCGCCACTGCTGGCTGGGGCTCAGGGGAGGGGCTGGGGGCTCTGGGGGGCCGGGCACACGGGGCGGCAGGGATTCCGGGTTGGGAAGGGTGCATGGTGACGATGGCGTTAGCCACGTTGCAGGGTGGGAAAGCACACGGCCCCAGGCCCCAGCCGCCGCCGCCCAGTGGACGCATAGATGACGCCAATTCTTAAGTGGGCTTAAGCGTAGGCCGTTGCACGCGGTTGGTATCTGCCACGGCGGAGCGTGCAGCTCCGGACCACGCCGACGGCCACGGCCCACCCACGCCGAATCCTCAGACACGACCTCACTCTTCCTCGCCAGGCGACCTCACTCTTCCTCGCCAGGCCCGGAGCTCGCACGGGGAGAGACACTGTGGCTTTGCAGATGGAGGCCGAGGAGCTCGTTTCCAACCTCAGGCTTGAGTCTCACCCGCGGGGACCCGTCCGCTGAAGGGCGAAGGGCACGGAAGGTGGGGTGACACCGCGCTGTGGCGGGCGTGCTCAGGGGACCGGGGAGCTGGCTGCCAACCCCACTGCCAACAGCCCTGAGGCGGCCAGGGGGAGGGCTCTGCGGCGGAGACCCCGACCTCGGCCCGCAGCGCAGGTTGGACCAAGGAGGGTGACGGAGCAGCGGGAGGGCAGGGACCCGGGTTCTCGGGAAGCAAAGCGGATGGACAGACGGACGGACAGGCGGACGGACAGACGGACGGACAGACGGATGGACAGACGGATGGACAGACGGATGGACAGACAGATGGACAGACGGATGGACAGACGGATGGACAGGCGGACGGACAGACGGACGGACAGGCAGACGGACAGGCGGATGGACAGACGGACAGGCGGATGGACAGGCGGATGGACAGGCGGATGGACAGATGGAGCCCTGTGCAGCAGCAGGCGGGGCCGGGGCCTTGGAGCCCACACGGACAGGACAGCGGGCCTGAGCCGGAAGAGGAGACCCAAGCCGTGCTCCCGACCTCTGTGCACTCTCTCCTGTGAGCATCTATGGAGCGCCTTCTGCATGCATGGCCCTGACCGGCGTCAATTGCTTCAGGGCCGCAGAGAACCTCCCCAGCCACGGGCCCAGGAGCCCACGCCCCGGCCACTGATGGGAGACAGTGGGCCACATTGGGGCCACCGGGAGGGAGGGAGGGAAGCAGCCGCTGACGTGGGTCTGTAAGACGCCCGGAGCCCCGAACGTGGCCACATTTGCTCTTTAAAAAAGGAACTAATTTTATCCTGACTTCATCAGCCAGACTCAGAGGTGAAATGCTTTTACCGTGAACATAGTCTTGGCTCACCCGGAACTGCCTGCTAGCCGCCTGGGCTCCCGAGACGGCAGCAGGGACAACAGGTCAGGCTGCAGGGGGGACCCCCGGCCCCGCCCTTGCCTACATCCCTCCCCCACCCCCCTCTGGTGCCGGCTGCTGTCTCGGTCTCCAGACTGTCCCCAGAGGCACCTTCTCCCTGGGGAGCTGCCCTGCAGCCGGGCTCCCCCATGCCGAGGTGGCACCTGGGGTCTCCTGGGAGCCTCAGTTTCCTCATCTTTAAAGTGGGCACAGTGATGCCCATGTCACGGTGTTGCCGGGAGGATCGGGGCTGAGGGGCCTGGAAGCAGCTGGTGAATTGGGAACTGGGCAACGATGGATTGGCAGGGATCGTCGCCCTAGCAATGGCTTCCTCTGCCACCTGTAGCCGGGTTGCTGGGCCGTGGGGTTGGGGGTGGGGCAGAGGCAGAAGGGTGCGACCCATTTCTCTGTGACCCACAGAGAAGATGTGCACAGGACAAAACCAGCCCCACCCACACCAGCGGCACGCAGCCGCGCCCTACGGAATCACCAAGGGGTGTCTGTACCCCAGAGGGTCCCTCCGACAGCTCCCGGGAACTCTCAGTGGGCAGCGTTCACAAAGGGTGGTCTGCCCCGATACTTGGAGGGGTCCGTTTCCCCAACTGGCCTGAGGGACTGCCTGGGAGGGCAGGTCCCCCAGGCCCTTGCTCACTGAACACAAGGGAGGCTTCTTTTCCACAACCTCAACCCTGAGGTCAAGCACGGTGGCTCACGCCTGTAATCCTAGCACTCTGGGAGGCCCAGGCGGGAAGATCGCTCAAGGTCAGGGGTTCGAAACCAGCCTGAGCAAGAGTGAGACCCCCATCTCTACTAAAAATAGAAAGAAATTAACTGGCCAACTAAAAATATATAGAAAAATTTAGCCAGGCATAGTGGTGCATGCCTGTGGTCCCAGCTACTCGGGAGGCTGAGGCAGGAGGATCGCTTGAGCCCAGAAGTTGTGAGCTAGGCTGACGCCATGGCACTCTAGCCCGAGCAACAGAGTGAGACTCTGTCTCAAAAAAAAAAAGAAAAAGAAAAAGATAACATTGTCTCTCAGACATGTGCTCCCTGGCACGGCCGCTCTGTCCCGGGGCAGCGCCGGCCTCGAAGCCAAGACGGCAGATGCCACTCAGCTGGGGCAGCTCGGGCGGCTGGGGGACATCTGCGCCCCTGGAGCTGCACGGTTTACCGCCAGGAGTCCCCCCACCCCTCCTCGTCCAGGGAGGTGTGATGAGAGCCGGTGGCCCCCCTGGGGCTTGGGCAGAGAAGACCCAAATCCCCAAAGACCCCCCAGCTCTTCCAGGTGGGGGTCGTGGGGTAAAGATCTAACCCGCCACCCCAGCCAAGAAGAACTGGGAGACTCCCCTGGCCGAGCCTCCCGCCCACCGGCGCCGGGCACAGCCCCGCGACCCCAAAACATGGAGCCCCTGGTGGATTCGTGGAAGCCACGGCCCCTCCCATTCTTCCGTGGTGTGTGTGGCAGCCCCCTGCCCGGTGCCCAGCCACTCAGCTCCTGCCCCAAAGAGCAGCCCGGCCGGCACCTTGGGCCGCCCGCCCTCCCGCCCGGCGCAGCCCCTCGGGCCTTAAGCCGCGTCCTCGGGAAGTCATCTGTGCCTCGTCCGGCTTGACCTTGACTCTGGACTCGTCCCCGTTTCCCTGCCAGAGGGAGACCCCGGAGGGCGGGCCCAGGTTCTGTCTGTCGGCACCTGCTCCCCAGTCACGGACCTCGCTCTTGGGGAGCTCGCGGCCCACAGCCCCCCACCCCGAGGGACTGCTGTGATGCAGAAGACAGATTCCCCCCCCGCCACACCAAGTCGAACGGGGCCGGCTGGGTGGACCCCGCGAGGATGTGGATTTTGGCTTCGAGGACGGAAGGAATTTCCGGCAGACCTATCTATTTAAAGATGGACAGCCTGCCTGCCTGCTCGCCGGCCTGGCTGTCTCGGGAGGTGCCCCGCGGCCTGGAGAGGCACTTAGGAGGGTGGGGACAGGACGGCGGGGGCCGTGACGGTCCCAAGGACGGCCTCCTCTGGGTCCCGGGGCCAGATCTGTTCAGCTCGTGACCGAGAGCTCAGGAATGTGTGAATCTGCATGTCCACATCCTGTCTGTGCTTCATTAGCGCTTTCTAACACAGAAGCTGAAAACAGCAGGAGGTATTTCTGGGTTTTGCCTTCCACAGCCCCAGCCCAGGCTGCCTAGATCTGCTGCCGCCGCCAGGCTTGGGTGACGGGGAGAGCAGGTGGGGGTCCCCTGCGGGCCACGGCGGATGACGTGGCCACCTGGTGGGCCGTGGCTCCGTGGCTGGGACCTGCTGTCTGTCCCACGGCTCCAAGGAGGGGCAGCCTCTCGACAGCCACACGCAAATGTTCTCTGCCCTGCGTGGACACGCCCCGTGGCAGCCGGCCTCTGGGACAGGACAGCGCTGCTCAGTGGCCCCTTCTTCAAAGCCAACAACGAGAAGGACCAGAGTGGCGAAGCCATGTGCTCGGCCCTGGAGCAGAAGGACTCGACTTCCCAGTGGCAGGTCAGCGGCCTCGTGGTGGGTCAGGGCCCTCGGGGCCACACCCTCTGTCCACGGCAGGAAGATGCAGCGAGGAGGTGCCATGTGACGCCCGGAAGGGGCCTCTCGGCCTGACTTTGGGCCCCAGCCCGTGGCGGCTGTCGGGGCTCGTGCAGACCTGGATGGTGCTGAGGACGGCGGGGACTCCTGATGGCGCCGGCTCTCCGGTGCCGGCTCTGCCCGTCTGCCGTCCGCAACCCCAGGCTGCTCTGCGGCCCTAAGTGGCCGGACCGTTGGAAACACCCGTGCACGGGCCTCCCCGTCCCCAGCGTGTCCGGGGACAGCCTCGACCACGGCTACCTCGCTTAGGACACGCTGTGACGCTCGCAGCAGGAGATGCGGCACACGGAGGTGGTTTCCGTGGTCTGCGGCCCCCGTGAGCCACGGCCGCTCTGTCTGGGCCGGGGTGGGGTGGGGAGGGGTGGGGGAGGTCACTGCTACCGACAGCCTGTCCACCGTGAGGGGTCCAGGCACGGCGAGGCGGGGGGCTCCTCGGGGCTTGTTCCTGGTGGTCTCATGAAGCGTCACATACACACGTCTGTGAGATTGCACAAGAAATCCTGTCCCTGTGTTCGACACGGCTCCACACCACACCAGGGCCACGGCTGCCGATTGTGGAGGCCTCTGCTTCTGCCCGGGGCGGGACGGCCTCTGCCTGGCAGCCCTCCCGAGACCGACAGGCGCAGTCAGGAGAGGGGGCGTAAGTCACTGCCAGGACCCGGGGCCCCCGCAGATGCCCCTGCCTCGCTGGCCTCCTCCCAGCCCAGCGGCGGGGGCCCCGGGCGGAAGCCCTGACCCGTGGCCCGGGGGCCGACCCAGCGTGGCCGAGCGGGAGGCCACTCGGGGAGCCGCCTGTCTCGGAGGCAGAGGGTGCGCAGCTGGGAGCCCGGCGGCTGTGCGGCTCCCTCCCGCCCTTCCGAGGCAATATCCTCCGCCGAGCACGGCACCCGGGGCGGCTGATCAAAGCCAGGCGCCTTCTGGGCCCTTCCCCAGCGCAGCCCGGCCTGGGGCAGTGGCGGAGGACGCCGGGTCGCACCAGCTGCCGCCCACGTTTCTGGGGCCGGCTGGGCGCAGGACGTGCGGGTGTGACCCGCGCACACAGCGGGCAGGCGGGCGCTGCGGACGCCCTTGCCGGGTCCCCAGAAACCACCTGGAGCTCCGCATGGCGGGGGCGGGCGGCCGGATCCCGGCAGGCTCCTTCTGGGTGTATGAGTGCTCCCGCGTGTGCCTGCGTGTATCTGCGTGTGTACCTGTGTGTGCCTGCATGTGCCTGCATGTACTTGCATATGTAACTCTTCATGCCTGTGTGCCTGCGTGTATCTGTTGTTACTGTGTGGTGCCTGAGTGTGCGTATCTATGTGGTTTCCTGTGGATGCTGATGTGTGCCTCATGTGTCATGTGCCTGCATATGTACCGTCTTCATGTGCCTGTGTGCCTACGTGTATCGTGTGTACCTGCGTGTATCCTGTGGTGTGCCTGCATGTATGCCTGCATGTTACCTGTGTATGTGCCTCTTTCATGTGCCTGTGGTGCCTGCCGTGATCTGTGGTGACCGTGGTGCCATGCCCTTGTTGCCTTGCCATGTAATGCCTGCATGTACCTGCGTATGTGCCCTCTTCATGTGCCTAGCGTGTCTGGTGTGACCTGTGTGTATGCCTCTGTGGCCTAAAGTGCCGAGAAATGCCTCTTGGTGCCTGTGCTGTATTTGTGGTGGTGCTGTAGTCCTACGTGTGCCCACGTGTGCCTGCAGTCCTCAACTGTTACCTGTGTGCCTCCATGTGGTGCCTGCATGAACCTGTGTGTATGCCTGCATGTGCCCATACGTGTGTGCAATAGGTGCCTAGGGAGTGCAGGTCCACGGTACCCAACGCGTGCGTGGCCAACAACCGCAGACCGGTGCTTCCAACCGTCACACAACCAAAGCAAAAAAGGACCAAAACCCGCTGGGGTCGGTTAAAGGCACGCAGGTCTCTGACAGCCTGAGCCGCCGTGCCACATGAGACCCGGGGCGACACCGCGGGACCCGGGTGGGGGGCCGGACAACACGGGAACCAACCGCGGGGACCGCTCCCTGCAGAGTGCGCGGAGTGAGCCCGTGTAGAGTCCCAGCCATTTTTCTGAAACGTGCCTGGATGCGTCGGCGCCCCCCTGGGGTTTAGGGGTCCGAGGAAGGGCAAGTAACATCCGAGAACCAGCAGCTGACCGGGGCTCCGGACCGAGCCCTCGCCAGCGAATGCGAGGACGACTGGCCGGTGGGGGCGGCCGGGCGCTGGAAACCGACCGTTGACGCAGCTGGCCACGCCAATTGCTTCTGAACACACACGACTCGTCTAGCATCACAGCGATTAGGGTAGCACGGCAGGCAAACATACAGGGGAAAAGCAAACAAAAATAAGGAAATCAGCCCGGCAACTCCCGAAAAGGCCTGGCCGCAGGCCCCGCTGCTCAGAGCCTCCCACATCGGGCGGACGCCACGGACGGCTGCCGAGCGTCCACACTGCCTGTAAAATGACTAAGAAAAAACACACAGATAGAGGCTCCAGACAAAACAAAACAGCAGGATGAAGTTGCTTTGCAGCGGAAGCGATTTCCTGCTTAGGCAACACTGCACGGCCCCCCCCCCCAGCTCTGCGCTGAACGCAACAGACACACGCTTGGGCAGCGGTTGCGTCGTCCTGTCACGAACCAACCCGTGCATTTTCCATTTTGTGGCTTTCTGACGTCTGTTCCAGCAGCATTAGGGGCACGTGGCCAGGAGAGCTCCGGGCACGCGGCCACACGCACCGCTCGCGCGAGCAGACCGCCTGGGGCCCGGACCAGCTCACCAGACCATCGGTTTCGTCTGTCACAGTCTTCACGTTGTGAAAAACGAGTAAAATTACACTCATCTCTCGTGCGTGGGTAAAGGTTAATGTGCACATTCAGATGAAGCTCTCAGCATGGGCACATAATTAAGTGCGTGGAGCCTGGGAGTTTTGGGTAACCTTAGGAAGGAGCAGGTACATCTCAGCAGTTCATCTTAGCAGAGAACACACTGACCAATTGGTGTCATCATCTGTGTTATTACTTTCATCATCATCTTCACCATCATCACCATCATCACCATCACCACCATCATCACCATCACCATCACCATCATCACCATCACCATCATCATCATCATCACCATCATCATCACCATCACCACCATCATCACCATCATCACCATTATCGTCACCATCACCATGATCACCACTATCATCATCACCACCATCATCATCAACATCATCATCATCACCACCATTATCGCCACCATCACCATCATCGCCATCACCACCACCATCATCATCACCACCATCATCACCACCATCACCACCATCACCACCATCGTCATCACCACCATCATCATCATCATCATCACCATCATCATCACCATCACCACCATCATCACCATCATCACCATTATCGTCACCATCACCATGATCACCACTATCATCATCACCACCATCATCATCAACATCATCATCATCACCACCATTATCGCCACCATCACCATCATCGCCATCACCACCACCATCATCATCACCACCATCATCACCACCATCACCACCATCACCACCATCGTCATCACCACCATCGTCATCACCACCATCATCATCACCATCATCATCATCACCACCATCATCACCACCATCATCATCACCATCACCACCATCATCATCACCATCACCACCATCACCACCATCATCATCACCATCACCACCATCACCATCACCATCACCACCATCACCACCATCATCATCACCACCACCGTCATCACCACCATCATCAAATCACCAAGAACACTGGACTTATGGAGTGTCCATACCATGCTGTTTCTCACTAAGTGACTTCCTGGCACCATTGTCCTTAGTGCTTCTATGGCAAATACTCTCTCCCTCCCGTGACACTGGTCATAGGCCGTGACCTGTATTTGCCGTCTCTTCCTACTAAGTTCCTTTAGTGCACAGCTTTTGTCATAGGAAGCAGCAAGAGCCTGGAAGTCTGAGACCTGAGTTGCATCCTCACTGGGCAAGCGGGTGGCACTGTCCCCACCTACATGACAGGCTGGCATGGGACGGTACCGGGTCCCACAGCTCCAACATTCTAGGCGTCCCCTTCGCGGAAGAGCCTGAGCTGGACTGAGCTGGACTGAGCTGGACTCATAGTGAAGTCCTTCAGTACGCACAGTAGGCGCTCATGAAACGACTGCTGAATTAATAGATAAATATGATGGGCACGGATGCCAGGAGAGCAAAGTAGTAAATATCACAAGAGTTAGGATAAAGGAGCCACTCAGGACTGAGGAGGTAGGAAGGCTTCCTGGAAGAGGTGGCAGTTGGGCTCAGCCTTAGTGACTGGCAGAGGTTTGGAAGGGTGGGTAGGGAGGAGACAAGGTTCTAGGTGATGGATCACACTGAGGCCCTATGGTCACGGGGCCTGGGTGACAGTGGAGAACGAACGCCATGGAGACGTGCGAGTCCTCAGGACATTTCTGGGGGACGAGCTTCACCCAGGTGGGGGAGTGAACCAAGCCCGTGAGAGACACAGATCCGGGGGCGGGAGATCCAACACAAGTGCCAGGTGTGGGTTCCCCAGGAACAGGCAGGAAAGAGACCCCTAAACACTGACCGCCCACAGGGCACAGGGACTGTCCAGCCCTGGCTGGAGCCGCAGAGGAAAAGACTTCTTCGCAGAGATGCGACGGACAGCAGGTGCATGTGGGGGCCCTGGGAGGAGACATGGACGACGGGAGAGGGTCTGGGGTCAGATGAAAACGTGCACGGAAAAGCCAGCCGGCAGGAACCTCCAGGCGTCCGTGACAAAATGCACAATGAAGGAGAGGAAATCACGGCACTCGAGACTCGACTGAGACCTGCAGCTATGCGTCACCGCAAAGCCAGGGCGGACGGTGGCGCTGACCTGGGCAGTCCAGCCGGGACGGCAGACATGTAATGCTCAGAACGGGACGTCGAGGGGCAGCAGGGTGCCAGCACTCGCAGGGACACGGTGGCCACGGCCCCGACAACCAGCTCCAGGGGTGAGCAGGTGGCACTGAGGGACGGATGACGGCCCCAGGGCAGGGGCTGGAGCCGGGCAGGACGGGCTTCTCATAGCAAGCCTTCTGGAGCTGCCTGATGTTTTCAGTAACGCGTGTTTACAACCGTGGTGAAAAAGCCAACCGAACAAAAAAGGAGGCACAATTATGTCAGTGGGAGATCAGTAAAGAAAACGCAGTTCCGGGACGGCAGGTGCGACCAGGTGGAGCACCTGGTGCTGTGGCCGCCCCCTGGTGGTGCTGGGAGGCGGTGCAGCCCCGTGGAGGCAGCTGTGCACATGCACCCTGCACACGCCCTTCACACGCCCTGCACATGCCCTGCACAAGGCCTGCACACGCATATGCCCTGCACACACCATGCGCATGCACACACACCCTGCACACACACCCTGCACACACCTTGCACACGTGCACATGCCCTGCACATGTGCACATGCCCTACACACGCTCTGCACACGCCCCCTGCACATGCACCCTGCACATGCCCTGCACATGCACCCTGCACATGCACCCTGCACATGCCCTGCACACATGCACCTGTGCCCCGCACATGAAGACACTCGGGACATTCATGGCGGCTTCATCGGGGACAGAAAACACTGGGAACTCCCGTGTCCTCTGGAGCGGCACAGGGTGGACAGACAGTGGGACATTCACACGTGGGAACGTCACACAGCAGGGAAGACCTTCGGCCCTTGGTGA
Source organism: Microcebus murinus (assembly GCF_000165445.2). Classification (NCBI taxonomy): domain Eukaryota; kingdom Metazoa; phylum Chordata; class Mammalia; order Primates; family Cheirogaleidae; genus Microcebus; species Microcebus murinus. The sequence goes on from NC_033679.1 coordinate 1,907,186, forward strand.
CACGCGGCAACCGGACGCAGGACGCACTTAGGATCAGGTGTTCACAGAACAACACACATCAGGATGACACCATGGTGATAAAATCCAAAGGCCGACTAGGAAAATTCCAGGTTTGGGGACGCCACCCGTGGGGTACAAATGCGGAGAATCGGGAGGAAGAGAAAACCGCGACACAAGCATGCGAATGAGCCGCGTGGTCAGACGCCCACCCCACGCCCACGACGGTCTCCACCGGCACCTCCTGTCCTCTGCGAGTCCCCGGAGCTCAGCGTCCGGGAGCCACAGGGTCCTGGGTGTCGCCTGTCTCCGAGGCAGCGTTATCGGACACGGAGGCAGGTGGGGCCAGGACAGGGCCCGGGCAGGGTCTGTGCTGCTCCGTGGGCCACACTGGGATTTTCCACCCTGCCAAACTCACGGCGGCTCACCTGCCCGCCCGGTGCTGCTTCCAATCCAGCCCCAGCTGAGTGACGGCAGCGAAAGCTCCCGTCCCCTGCACGTCCCCCAACACCTGATGACAGAGCCCTGGCAGGTGCCCAGGCCAGGTGAGGGGCCGGGCGGGAGCAGGGCCGTGCCCGCTCCCGACGGCAGGTGGCTCGGATCGGCTGCCAGCGGATGCTCTGGCATGTGGGGACGGGCCCCTGCAGACAGGGCTGAGGTGTGACGCTGCACGGAGCTGACCCAGCGTGGTGTAGACGCGGCACCGACCACACGCTGACGCCGATCGGAGCTGACCCAGTGTACTGACCCAGTGTGGTGTAGACGCGGCACCAACCACACGCTGACGCCGCGTGGAAGTGAAGAAGGAATGAACGAGCCCCTCCCCCTCCCGAGCTCAGGGCCACGGCGATGGCCACGTGGTGGACTCCGTGTGCCGACCCTCTGTGCCCAGAGGTCTCTGTGCGGTGCAGGGCGGGCGCTTCCTCGCTGCCTCTGCCGGACGCGCCGACGCCATCATCCTGGCCGCTGGGCCAGGCTGGAGGGGCCCGGGGGCCACGTGTGGGCAGGCCCTGCTGCTGTGGTCGCAGGGCACACGCGGCAGGCACGCTCCACGTCTGCACTGCAGCCGTCCTCCCGGCCACGCTTTTCCCTGCCGCCCGGCGGCCGCCCGGACAGTTCCCAGGGGCTCCGATCCAGGGAAAACAAGCCTTGCCCGTCACAACCATCTGAAGAAACCGCCTAAAAATAGGCCAGGGAGGCCTGACTCACAAGCTCTGCGGGCCAGGAGAGAGGGACACTGGGACGAGAATTCCCCTGCTCGAATGGTCCAGGCTGGCTCATCTGGGCTTGCAGAGGAGGGGGACGGGAGGGGGAGGACGAGGGAGGAGGGGAGGAGAGGGGAGGGAGGGGAGAAAGGGGGAGGAGGGAGCCTATCGAGGAGAGGGAGGGGGAGGAAGAGGACGAGGTAGGGGATGGGGCTTCTCACACAGCGACTCATCTGGGAGCGCTGGGTGGTGGCCGCCACCGACACCAGGCAGCTGACCTCTTGGCCTCAGGACTCCTCCCTGACGCGGGGGCGGGGAGCTCCAGCGCTCCTGTGCCTGCAGGGCCGCAGGAGGACACATCCAGGAGCCGAGGCAGCCTCCCCCGCCCCCCGCCACGGCTCTGGAGTCGGGCTCCAAGCCGCAGTCCTGCCTCCTCGGCCTGCTGAGCCTGAGTCACGGCCACCCCGCTACTTAACCACCCCCACGTCTCGGAGTTCTCGCACCGCGTCCGCCCCAAGGCCCTCCGGCCGCCGCGGGGAGCCGCACGGCGCACACGTGACTGCGCCTCTGCTCGTCCAAGAGAGACTCAGGAAGGCTCGGCGCCCTCCCCTCCCCCATGGCAGCGGGGCCCTCCGGGGAGCCATGGGTGTCTCCCGGAGCCCCCGTGGATGTGCTCCTGCTGCTCACGAGTGCTGGGACGGCAGGGTGAAGGCGAGTCTTCCGGAAGGTTCTTTGAGTCGTTCGTGGCTTCCCTCTAGCAGGGCTGCATGGGTAGACAGTTTCTCCTTGTCTTTGGTAGTAAGTTCCAGCCTCCCAGGGACCATCGGTTTCTCTGCTTTGTCAAATCGTGGACTCCTTGAGCCAGGCCGCTGGGCGTGTAACGAGCCCTGGCTGTCAGTTAGGGGACTGCCTAATGCTTACCCACTCGTCCGTCTGTCCATACGTCTGTGCACTTGCCCACCCACCCATCAAGCCACCCAGTCACCCACCCATCCATACACCTATCCATCCATC
>NC_033679.1:1929316-1975057 GCF_000165445.2 Microcebus murinus
GCAGGTCACTGCCCCCTGACGGCACTGCCCGGGAGGGACGAAACCCTCCCCACGGGAGGCCGGGCCTCACTCAGGGGACTCGGCTCGGCTCCCCCGGCCCAGCGAAGACGGTGGCCCCAGAGTTTGCTGGAATCTGCCCCGGGGAGTGCGTGCACGTGCTGTGTGCAAGTGTGTGCGTGCGTGTGAGTGTATGCACGTGCTGTGTGAGTGTATGAGTGTGTGTGTGTGCGTGCGTGTGAGTGTATGCACGTGCGTGTGAGTGTATGCACATGCTGTGTGCATGTGAGTGCGTGTGTGCATGTGAGTGCATGTACATGTGAGTGTATGCACGTGCTGTGTGAGTGTATGAGTGTGTGTGTGTGTGTGCGTGCATCTGTGTACGTGAGTGCATGTGGGTGCGTGTGTGCGTGCACGCCTGAGGGCGGGACGCTCTCCTGGAAGCTCACGTAAGAGAGTGTCTCCTCCCCAGCCACGCGGCTCCTGGGTCGCTGGGGCCGGCCCGCGTGCACAATCACTGCCAGAGGCTGCCCAGGGCCGGGCGCCCACCGGGGGGACCGACTCCTTCTGGGAATGGGCGGCCTGGCCGGGAACATGCTGGCGGGAGACGCCAGCCAGGCGGGCAGGTTTGCGGGACACGGAGGCGGCAGTGCTGTGTGCTTTGGCACCAGTTGCCCAACCTCTCTGTGCCTTTGCTTCCCCACTCCGCTGGGCACAGTGGGGGTGGATCTAGCATGTCTCTGATTCGCGAGTCCACCGTCAGGTACACAAGGCAAAGCCCTGGGCCCGCGCCTCACAGCGCAAGGGGCGTCTCGCTTTGCTCTGACCACGGCCGCCAGCCGTGGGCCCACCTGCCTGTAGGGGGCGGTGGCCAGCGCCGGGCCACCCTGTGAGCTGGCAGGGCCCCTGTGAGCCAGCGCAGGCCCCGGGGAGGGGCTGACACTGAGGCCAGCGCTGGGCACAGACCCGCCAGGACCCGGGAACGCAGCTCCCAGCGCGGGGCGGCTGCCACCGGGCCGCGGCAAATGCTCGGACGGCCACCCCCGCAGGGCCCCCACCTCCCTGAACAGGACGAGTCAGAGCAGCCCGACTAGGTGACCGTGGCCACCAAGACTCCTCTTCTCCCACACCCGTGCGAGCCCAGAGCGGCGAGGGCTTCGCGGCAGGATTAACTTGATGGCCGGGTCAGCCCAAAAGTGGAGCCGCAGCTGAAAACAAGTTCCTTCTCTTGCAGCCCACGGGGATGACAGAGCGGAGCCCCTCACCGGTTTCTGGCAGGCCCGGGGCCACGTGCAGGGTGGAGCCAGAGAGAGACCCCTCCCCGCCGCGGCCTTGGAACGAACCGCGCGCCATGAAGGCCGAGGACAGAGGCCCTGGAGGTGCCGGGGGACAGGGAGACGGTGGGCCGCGGGGTGCCCAGTCCTGTCCTGGCTCCAGATGACAACACTGTCACCCGGGGGCTGCCTGTGACTTCGGGAGACGCCCACCTGCCCGGGCCCCAGCCGGCCACTCGCCCTGTCTGTCTCTGACACAGAGCATCCACCGCCCTGCCGGGGCCGAGCTGGCCTTGCGTCTTGGGGACGGGGCCCCCGGACTGTGGCCCCTCCTGCGCGGGGCTGCCGCCCTCCGTTCTGCGGCTGAACCCAAGTGTAAAGTCGGGGCGCTTTGCCTCCTCCCCCAAACAAGTGACTCGGTGTCGTTTTCCCCCCTCCCCCACCATCTAGGCCTCCTCGGGTGCTGGACTCGATGAAGGTCAAATGTGACTCCAGGGACCAGACACGGGGCTGCCACAGCCCCCCCCCCCCCGCGTTCTGCCCGCCGCCCCCCTGCCCCCTGCCCCTGCACGGAGCTGGGCCGGGACACCTAACCCCTGCACCCGCCACCACACAGCTGGGGCTCCCTGGCGCCCACCTTCCCGTGGCCCTGCCTGCTGGGGCAGCCAGCCCCACCCTGAGCCAGCCAAGGGGGCCTTGGGGGGCGGCACGAGCGGGGAGTGGGTCGCGGAACTTCTCTGACGGCTGCAGCCGGCGGGCAGGAGGCTTCCTGTCGTGGGAGCAGGGAGAGGCGTGGAGGGGAGGGTCAAAGTAACAGGTGAAAGGCAAGGGACGGGGACAGGAACCACCTGGCAGAACTGAGGGTCCCCGGGAGGCGTGTGGCACCGCACGCAGTGAATCCGCACGTTGCTGTCCCCCCCAGCCGTGTGGGCGTTGCCCAAGCGGGTTGAGGCGGCAAGAGTGCACCCCAGAGGGGCGGCAGGGGTGTGGCACTGGCCTGGCGGGAGGTGGCTGCATGGCACCCCCAACGTGGCGGGTCCCCCTCGATGGAGGTTCTGGAACCTTCTCGGTGAAGCTTGTCACTGCCTCCCACGGACATCTGCCTCTCTCACTGGGCTCGTTTCCTGGTGCTTCACATATTTCCCGGCTCTTTTAACGATGGCTTTTCAGAGTTTCGTTTTCCCACGGCACTGACGGTAGATAGCAATGCAGTGACATGGCCAGGCGCGGTGGCTCACGCCTGTCATCTCAGCACTCTGGGAGGCCGAGGCTGGCGGATTGCTCGAGGTCAGGAGTTCGAAACCAGCCTGAGCAAGAGCGAGACCCCGTCTCTACCAAAAAATTGAAAGAAATTAATTGGCCAACTAATGTGTATAGAAAAAATTAGCTGGGCGTGGTGGTGCATGCCTGTAGTCCCAGCTACCCGGGAGGCTGAGGCAGGAGGATTGCTTGAGCCCAGGAGTTGGAGGTTGCTGTGAGCGAGGCTGACGCCATGGCACTCACTCTAGCCCGGGCAAGAGTGAGACTATCTCAAAAAAAAAAAAAAAAGCAGTGATGTCTTGTGGGGGCCGGCCTTGACCCCCAAACCCCGCTGAGGTCTCTCAATGCTACTAACAGTTTATCTCTAGAAATTCTTGTGGATTTTATCTCTGGAATTTTCTGGAACACGATGACATCATCCACAAAGAATGACGGTTTTGTCTCTTCCTGTCCTTGTTTTCTCCTCCTCCCCGGCGGCTCCCAAGGTCGGGAGCGGGGCGCCCTGGCCTCGTGGCGGACGCCGTGGACCTGCTGCAGCTGCCGGGCTTCCGAGGAGGCTCGAGTCAGGGCAGGGCGTTCCCTGTCATTTCTGGAATGCCGACCGTCTATTTCAAACGTTTTGGATGGATGCGGAGTTTTATCAAGAGCTGCTTCTGCTGAGACGATCACATGATTTCTTTTTCCTCCCTTAATCCGTCAGTGTGACATTGAATGACACTCTGAGGTCAAACCAAGCTGCGCCCACAATGTGGTCGTGGGGAACATCTATAGGATTTAGCTCATCACTGTAAATTATTATAATGAACAGAAAGAGCTCACCAAGGGCACTGGATGCAAAATAAACGGAACCTGATCGTGTTTCTAGCAGCAGCAGCTAGCAAACGGTGGTGTCCGCGCATTGCTAGGCTTGACTTGCTCATATGTTGCTCAGAATTTACCAGTGTCTATCTGGAGGCTTTGTTGGAAAGAAAGAAAAAAAAAAAAATAGAATTTACCAGTGTCTGAGTAAGACTGCCCTGTAATTTTCTTTCTCTGTGATCTGTTCAGGCACTGATGACAATGAAACTCTAGCCTCGTAAAACGAGTTGGGGAACGTTCCGCCTCTTTCTATTTTTCTGGACGAGCTTGTGAAGGAATGGAGTAACTTCCTCGAGCGTTTGGTAGAACAGGCTTCAGTGTGGGTTTCTTCTTCTACCTATTTTTGAGTTCATCAATTGCCCCCTCAGACATGTCTAATCTGTTATTACGCCTATAAACTGAATTCTTACATTTGATTGTTCTATTTCCTAGTTGTAGAACTATATACCACTTGGTACTTTAAAAAAAGTTTCGGTTCGTTGTTTAAACTCCTTTTTAGCTCTTTGAAAACTGCAAGCAGATAAGACCACCGTATGGGCACAATGTATACAATGTACGTGTTATTCAGGGGTTGAATTCCCTAAAAGCCCTGCCCTCACCACTGTACAATCTGTGCGTGTAACAAAATTACACTTGCACCCCACAAATTAACACAATTAAGAAATAAATAAGGCAAAACATATGAAATAAATAAGGTAAACGCACGCATGCTGTCTTTAAAAAAAGGAAGAGAACTGTAAGCAGAGTTACTACTAAGTCTCCGTGCTGCTGAGGGTCTGTTTCTATCGTCTGTTGTGTTGCAGGTTTTCATTTGTGTCGCTTTCTCTCCTTCACCTGATTGTGTCTTGGATACAGTGTTTGCAAAATTGCTGGTGGACATAATTTGATATCATCTTCCTCCCAGAGGACCAGTGCTTGCCTCTGCCTGGCAGCTGGGGACAGCAGCCATCCAATACGTCAGTGACTGAGACAACGTGAAGCCGAGTGGCAGCCCTGAGAGGGCCAGGTGTGGCCCTCCCAGGACCCAACCCAAAGGGAAGGGTGGCCCTGCAGCCCTGGTCCCAGTGCCCGTCCATCTAGCTGCTGGGTCAGCAGCTGTCCCAGGAGGAAGGTGACCCCAAGGGCCACCCCAGCTCCCGGGCACTCTCTCCTCATGTGGACCCTTGACTATGAACCCTGCACTCTTCCGTGAGCTTCCCTGAGATTCCAGGCTCATTCTGTATGTCTTGGTTCTTCTGCTGCTCTTGTGGGGGGACCGGCCGTCTGTACCGCCAAGCGGACAACCCCCGTGCTGGGCCCTTTCCTATCTTGCCTTCTTTGGGACTAATTTTTCTGATTGTAGCTGCCCCTTCCACTACTCTGGAAGTTGGATCCCCTGGGTGTAGACAATTACAACTCAATGGGCCAAAGCCCACACGTATGTTTCCTGCCATCTTCCCGAACACCCCCATCATCCTGTCTAGCTAGCTCTGACTCTTTTCAAGCCCTGGGACATCTTGGCTTCCACAGTCGGGTTCCAGCCTGCCCACACACTCCGCTTCCGTCACTCTTCCGCCTGGATCACGTTCCTTCTGCCTTCTTCAAATCCCCTTTTGGTTCAGGTCTGCTGGTGGCCAGCTGTTGCCCTTTGTGTTTTTAAATTTCTTTACGTGGAAGGCTGGGATCGAAAACCTCGCAAAGCATAGCGCACGTCACAAGCGGGGGCACCCAGAGCAAGGACCCCAATGCCGGCCCCCAGAGCCCCCTCCCCCCCCTCGCCCGTCCTCGCCCGTCAATGTCTGAGCCAGCGATGACTTTGCTTGTTTGCGAAATGGGCACAGACGGGCTCGTGGCGTGTGAGAGTCGCTGGTGTGGCTTTTTGGGTGGCGATCCTTTTTCCTTTTTGTTAAGTTCCCCCGTGGGATGAGCGGCAGCCACGTGGCAGCGGCAGCCACGTGGCATCAGCAGCCATGGGCGCCTGAGGGTTCCCCGTCTCGGGCTGACCATGGGCTGCCGTGGCCACCGTGGCACTTCCTGTGAAGCTCACCTGCCAGGCACCTGCGGGGTGACCCCCGGGGGTTGCCGGGGCGACGGGGTGCCTGTGCTCGCGGCAGGGGGAGGCGCGACACCGCCCTCCACAGTGGTTCTACCAACCGCCAGCGCGCCCAGCTGTTCACGTCCCTCCTGGCGCAAGTCGTTGACAACCTGGGCCTTACGGACGCCTCTCCTGGCAGGTTTGATGCGAGGCTGAGCCATTTTCACACGTTGACCGGCCACTGGGGGGTCTTCTCTCACTAGGTGTCTGTTCACGTCTTTTGCCTTTTTCCTTTTTGGTAGGGGAGCAAAATTCAAAAGGAAAGAAAGAAGGAGGGAAGGAGTTTCCGGGACCGCCCAGGAGGCTGTGTCGGCTCTCGGCCCACCCCTCCAGCCCAGCCCCCACGCCGGCCGCCCAGCCGCGCCCCACGCCTGGCCCGTCTTAAACGTGGGGCTGGCCGCGGCCAAAAGGACAACATGCGTCCAGCGCCTTCATCTTTTCTTCTCGATCTGAACGCCCGCCGGCCGGTCCTTTCCTGCCGAGTCCTCCTGTGTCCGGAGCGAGACACTCTGCTCGCCGCCAGGTCACGGAGCCCTCCGTCCTGCCCTCCTGCGCGTTTTCTCGCGTTCCTTGCACAGCTGGCTCCACGACTGATTTCTGCACAGCTGGCGAGATGGGGTTCGCTGGGTGGGGAGCCCCCGTGGCTCCGGAGCGGGGTCGAACCCCCACCCTCCGCTGGGGCCGGAGCGGGCGAGCCGGGGAAGCCACCCCCAGGACCTGCGGGGAGCCGCGCCTGGGAGGGACGAGCGCTGGGGCCGCCGTGGTCATAAATACACTTTATTTCATTAGAAATGCATAATTACAGTGTTTGGGGGCGTCTGCCCCTAGAAAAGTAGGTCAGCAGTGTGTCCGTGGAAACCGCCCGCGCCTGTGAACCCGCCTCCGTGCCGCCGCGCACGGACCACGGCAAAGGCCCCCGCCACGCCACTGTGCTTTCCTTTTGTTGTTGTGGGATTTTTTTTTCGGTTTTCTTTTTTGTTATAAACACCATAGCAAATTAAAAAAGCTGTTTAAACAGAAAAATATCAGTTCTCGATTTCCCACGTGCCCTGGGCACACGGGGCGCCTGCCTCCTTCTTCCTGCAGACGCCGGCGGCGGGGCGAGAAGGAGAAGGGGGTCTCCGGCCGGCGCGGCGGCTGCTGTCTTCTGCTTAGTTTGTTAGGACGCTTTCCCCGGCGGAGGCAGCGGCTCTCGGACGCGCTGAGCGGAACGGGCGCGCTGGCCGCCGTGAGGACGGGTCGTGGGGGGCCAGGCCGGCAGCCAGGGCCGGCGCTGGGCCCGGTGCAGTTCCGCGGCCGAGGTGACGGGCGCGCCTCACTGGATCTGGATGGCCCCGTGCTCCAGCTGCATCTCGGGCTGGAGGGTGGGCTGCAGGGTCTCGGCCGTCTGCGGGGGAGAGAGGAGGGCTTCTCTAGAAAAACCGCCACCACCCCGCAGCCAGGCCTCTCACCGGGCACAAAACAGCCCGCGACTGTCGTGCACAGGGCAAGAAACTCACACACCAGGGCTCTCGGGGGGGCCCCCCGGGGTCACGGGTACAAGACGCCCCGGTCTCGGGGGCCCCCGCTGCCCTGGCAGACCCAGCCCCTCCCCCCCCACATGCCCTGGGCCGCCCTGGCCAGCGCGGCGGCGGCTGCTCCCGGTTTCCCGTCCCTGCCCGAGACTGGCGGGAATGACAGCACGTCCCTAGCCTGGCACGCCGGCCGGAATCTCGGTCACCGCCCTGCCTCCCTGTGGAGCTGCCCCGTGCTCCAAAAAGCATCTTAGGGGACGTGACTTCGCTTCCCTTAGAGACATACGTTCTACTCAGTGAGTTACAGGTGTTGAAAGGACTTTAAATGCTCACTCACAGCTCTATATTAAGACAAGTTAGAGGACAAATATCTGATCTCGGAATAAGTGCCTGATCACGCATCTCGCCGCCCGGGGCGCGGCAGGCCACACGCGGGCTCCGTTCAGACGCCCGGGGCTCAGAGCGGGAGCCTGCGGGGCCGAGAGAAGGCGTGGAGCCCACGGAGGAGCCGCCAGGGGGCACGGTGCTCCCCGGGGACGGCGGCCTGGCCGGCCCTGCCCCATGGAGGGGACCCTCGACTGCAGGGCAGCACAAGCTTGGGGGAGGGGGACCCCGAGCTCGCCGGCCCGTGACGGCCGGCTCTGAGGAGGGGACGGCAGGGCAGAACTTCGTTTTTGCCTCTGCGTTTACAGACGTTTCCGCGAGACGGAGTAACTCAGGAATCTGCTGAGATTTGAAACTGGGCCGGGATCTACCCTCTCACCTTCGTGTGTCCAGGTGCTTATAAAAAAATAATAATAATAATAAGGTCCCCAAGCGAGTGTCCGTGCCCAGGTCCCGTGCCGTCCAGTGGCGGCCACAGGACAGAGTCACGGAGAGAAAGGCCCCGCCGGGCATGGGCAGCGGGCCGGGGCCTGCGCGGCAGAGCACTCACCTGCGCCCCGGCCGTGTGGTCACTCACCGGCGCCAGCTGGACGTACTGGACCTGGATGTCACTGCCCTGGAGAGGAGACCCGTCCACCCCTGCCGCGGCGGGGTCCGAGGAGGCCACGGCTATCAGCTGGGCCCCCTGCAGCACCTGGGGAGACAGAGCAGAGGCCACGTCAGCAACGCGCGGACACCAGAGAAGCGGCGGCGGCCCCGTCATCCTCTGAGCAACCAGCAGGGAGACGGCCCCGGGGCCACACCGAGGACCTGGGGTCCACTCTGACCCCAAGATCGTTTTTTTTTTTTTTTTTTTTTGAGACAGAGTCTCGCTCTGTCACCTGGGCTAGAGTGCCATGGTGTCAGCTGAGTTCACAGCAACCTCAAACTCCTGGGCTCAAGCGATCCTCCTGCCTCAGCCTCCTGAGTAGCTGGGACTACAGGCATGCGCCACCATGCCCGGCTAATTTTATATATATATATATATATATATATATTAGTTGGCGAATTAATTTCTTTCTACTTTTTTATAGTAGAGACGGTGTCTCGCTCTTGCTCAGGCTGGTTTTGAACTCCTGACCTTGAGCAATCCGCCCGCCTCGGCCTCCTAGAGTGCTGGGATTACAGGCGTGAGCCGCCGCGCCCGGCCCGTGACCCCCAGATCTTTTCAGAGCAATGGTTGTGGTGGTGTGAGAGAGCTGTCTGGTCCTTCTGCTGCATCCGGGGGGTGGGGGGAGAGAAGCAGGGGGGTGGGGGAGAAAAGGGGTCGAAAGGGGAGGGCAGCACCCACCCTCCGCCTGACCCTGACCCACGCCCGGACAGCAGTTAAAACTGGAAAAGGAGAGAACGCACACATGTGTACAACCGGGTTTCCAGGCAAGTTCAAAACTCAACAAGAACATCTGCCTGGCACGTCCACCCAAAAACCTCCAGGCCGCTGCAAGGAGTGTGGCCGACAGCCGTGACTGGCATGGACAGTCGTGACCCGTGTCCACAGCGCTGAGTCCCCTCCCTGGAAGACCCTCAGGGCCCCAGAGTGCGGCCCCCTGCGCTGCACGCTGACAGGCTAGGCACAAACGCGCACGTTAGCACTGCAGAGAGAGCTGGCACCTTTCTGGGGGAGGGGGGAATGACCGAAACAAAATGATTCAGCATTTTAATTATGTTTTTCAAGAATCCATCAGCAGAAACTTCTCATTCCCTCCCTTGATTTATGGGGTAGGATTTTTCTTATTTCTGCCTCAAAACTAAATTTTTCCAGGCAACGTGGCTTTGCTTTCACTAAAGCTCCGTTTACACCAAAACTGAGGATTTAGGAAAAAGCAGCAGGAGACTCTCCAGGGGCAGAGTCCTTGGCGTTGTGGGCTTGGTTTAAGTGCTGGTTCCTTCCAGCACCTTCCGGCTGTGTGGGCCTGACCCAGCCCCTCCACCCGACCCCCAGGCCCGTGGCACCCAGGGGCAGAGCGGCAAAGCCGGAGGGCGGCCCCTCTGCGGGTGCAGGGGCAGCGGGAGGGGGGCAGGGGGCAGGGGGAGGGGACCCAGGGCACGGGAGGGGGCGGAGCAGGGGGAGGAGGCCAGGGAGAGGGGGGCCGCGGGCAGGGGTGCCGCAATCACTGGCTGCAGCCAAGGAGGAGCAGACAGCAAGCTCCTGAGTCTTGCTCGGAGGAAGACGATGCCAGCCGCTGGCGTGACCCAGGGGTCGGCAAGTCCCTAAGCGAGCACGTGGGTTCGGTTCACGCCGGCGCGAGCAAACGGATTTAGCATTTCAAATTGACTCGACTGCCCCTTATCACCGAGCACCAGCAAGCTCCTGGGTGCTGGCTGCTCCGCCAGCCTCAGCCACTGCCTCGCCCGTGCAGGCGGCACCCCTGCACCCCTATCGCCGTCGCCAACTGCCCCGTGGAGCCCCGGTGACCCCCACGGCGACGCCTTCTCTCCAGAACCGGACGCACACGTCCACGAAGGGCTCACCCACGTTCCAGAGCGGACGGACCGGGCGCCGTGCCGTGTCCCTCCAGGGAGCCAATGAGAGCGCGTCCCGCACCTGCGGCGCACGTCTGCGCAAGCGCAGGGCCGCGGCCAACGTTCTGCTAAGGGTGGGGTGGGGGTCAGGAGGCTCGAGCGTCCTCCAGCGCCTGTGGCCCTGACGCGTTTGGGAACCGTCTGCCGACGCAGCTGCGCCCGCGCTGCACCTGGGAGGGCCCCGCCCCACGTCCCTGCCAGGAGAGGGAAGCCCGGACTCCCGCACCCGGAGGCGCGGGGTGGGGTGGGGCTGCGCAGCCGCAGTCCGGGGACCACCCAGGACCGCTGGCTGCAGCAGGAAGGAAGGAAGGATGCTCCCTGGCCGAGTCCCCAGGGGCCACGCCCTGCGGCGCCCCTGCACCTCCGGCCTCCAGAGCTGAGAGGGAAAGAATTCCTGCTGCTGTGAAGCTCCCCCGTGGGGAGCGGCCCTTGGGGTCGCAGCCCAGAAATGGGCTCTCCACTTCCAGACGCGCAGATGGAACGCAGTGACCCCTGCCCTGTGGCCGCCCGGTCGGCGTGTGCAGTTGCCAAGGCTTGCGGCCTGGGGCTTCCCAAGGCCCTGCCCCTCACGTGCGGCTCCACAGGCGGTTCCAGGGCGGCCTGCTTCCCGCACCCAGCGTCTCTCCCACACGCCCTGCCCACCCCCTGCCACCCAGAGCAGGTCCGCCTGGGCCCAGCATTGTGGCCACGAGCACAGCCGCTGGCCCGAGAGGTTCCAGAACGCACAGACATCCTCATGGACCCTGGGCTGCTCACGAGGCTTAAAGGGCTCATGGAAGAGCTGCCGACGTTCAGGAAGACACAGCCGGTGGTGTTTGATGCAGACTCCCACTTCCAGCTGAGAAGAGCCAGCCCTTTGGACTGATTCCTAACCAGCCCGACTCGGCTGCAGTTAATTTCTTGTCTTTTTTTTGAGACAGAGTCTCACTCTGTCACCTGGGCTAGAGTGCCATGGTGTCAGCTGAGTTCACAGCAACCTCAAACTCCTGGGCTCAAGCGATCCTCCTGCCTCAGCCTCCTGAGTAGCAGGGACTACAGGCATGCGCCACTATGCCTGGCTGATTTTTTCTATATATTTTTAGATGGCCAATTAATTTCTTTCTATTTTTGGTAGAGACGGGGTCTCGCTCTTGGTGAGGCTGGTCTCGAACTCCTGACCTTGAGCGATCCGGCCCGCCTCAGCCTCCCAGAGTGCTGGGATTGCAGGCGTGAGCCACCGCGCCCGGCCTGATTAATGTCTAATGAACCCGACTCACGTCTCCCGCAGAGGATTGGAGACCCCCCTCCTGCCAGGGGTGTCCTGAGTCCCAGTGGCAGGGACAGGGCCAGCTCTCACAGGCCAGCGGCCAACCCACCCTCCGGGCCACACGGCCTGGGGCCCCTGCACTGTCTGGGGCGACGTCCCGGGACACCCCGTTCAGGCGAGGGGAGGGCCGAGGTGAGAAGGGCGTCCGGGGACTCAGGAGCCAGAAACATCCTCATCCCAAGTCCCCTTCCTGTGTCCACGGCACGGTGCCCGGTCATGTGTGAGGCAGCTGTGAGGTCACGCCCGGGTGATGCGTCACATCGGCAGCGTGTCCGCACCTGGGCGGAGCCTGGCTCAAAGCCGGGTTCTCCGATCGGCGCCCATCCCACAGACTCGGCTCACTAGCGCCAACGCGCACGGACCTGGCGGGAGGCGAGGGCCAGGCCTGCGCTCTGGGCCAGGAGCCCCCACCGGGCACGCTGCGGCCACGGGCCTGGGTGTGGCGGGAGGCGAGGGTGGCACCCTGGCCCCTGGGCACGCAGGGGCCGCTGGCCGGCTGAGAAAACGAGAGTCCCCAGCGCCCCGCAGCACGGCCTCTGGGGCCACACAGCACTCCCAAGGAGGCCCAGCTCTGAGGGGCCCACATGGGTGTCCCGGCCGCGGTCACGGCCACCTCAGAGTCCGGGGGACGGGCTGTCTTCAGTCTGCGGCACCCTGAGCTGGGCGTCTCGGGGGCGCTCCTGACGCCACTGGGGAACCACCCCGGGGCACCCCAGCCACCACCGACACCCAACTAAGACCAGACCCGCCGCGTCTGCTCATGCTGCTCCCGCTGGATAGCGAGCTGGCACTGCCCTGCCGTGCCTGCCGGAGGCCCCTGAGCTCAGCGTAACGCTGTGCACTCGTATCCCAAACCCCTGATCCTGTCCAGAGGCAGAGATGGTGCCAGGAGACAGCAGCCTGCCCGCTGGAGGGGCGGGAGAGGCATCCGCGGGGAAACACTGCTCCGCTCCAAAAACGCTACCCGCCCCAGGCCACGCTGCAGCTCGAGAGAGCCGCCCCCACGGGCCGCCCCGCGGGGAGAAAGGGGCCTCTGTGCTTGTGGCCTGCCAGCTGCACGAAGGTCGGCGAGCTAAAACGGCACGGGCTTCTCCTTCAATCATCTCAACGCGCTGTTAGCACCGGCTCTAACCTTCCAACCAGGCGGCCGGTTCGGGGCGGGATCTGCGATTTCTAGATGAAAGACTCCTCGTAAATACACAATGAGTTTAGCAGTCGCTTGGCGGCTCACCCGCAGAGTGAGCTAGAAAAGAGTGAGTGGAAAATCATACTACACTCGAAGCCCATCTCCCTCCTCCGCGATCCCGTCCCCTGACAGTTCAGGGACGCGGCGGGTGGCGCTGGCCGGGCCCCTCACCGTCCACACAAGGCCTCTGTGTCCCGCCTGTCGGGACACGGCCGCGCCACTTGCCGCCCTTGAGCCGCGCCGTCCGGCCAGCGGGCCCTCTCACGCCTCCGCCGCCCCCTGCCTGCGTCTGCCAGTGGCTCCAGTGCGCGGCAGGGCAGCAGGGCGGGGCGCACCCTCCCACGGAACCTGCCCACACCATGAGCCACCCATAACGGGGAAACAGAGGCACGTGTAAAAGACAGTGACAGACAAGCTTCGGAACAGCCCAGAGAGTCACCAAACCTTCCCTAGACGGAGAAGGTCCCAGCGCTGGATCCCGCTAAAAGGAAATCCGTAATTACTCAGAGGAGACGGTTTGGGGGATTTTAAGTGAGGACTGTTCCCTACGTTTCCACGGTTAAAGGATTAGCGAATATAGGCCATATTTTTAAATGGCTTAAAAACAGGAGAGCATCTCCAAATGTGTTCGCTTCGTGCGTCCTGCAACCAGCCAGGTGCTAATTGGGAATAACCGCTGTTGCACTCACCCACCCAGCAAATAGCCGCCACGCGCTGGTGAGGCGTGGCGCGTGCTGGGCTGGGCACTGGGAGGACCGTCTGGCTTTACCGTCCTCAGGACTCCGACTTAACCTTTCCAGCGTGGGTTTGAAAACGGGGGCACTGAGCGGGAACAGTCCCCCACCTGCCCGGCACAGTCGCGGGGTCGGCGGGGGACACCAAGGGCGCCGGGCGCAGAGACGGCGCGAGGCGAGGCCACGGCTTCCTCGCACGGGACTGCGGCTCCGGCCAAGCGAGCCCTTCAAAGGCCCCGTTGTCTCGGCCGACGGAAACGCCGCCCGTGCGGACGCAAGGCATCTTCCGTCCAAGCTCTCTCTCCCTGAAAAAATGTGAATGTCCTTCCCGGCCAAACGCTCTGCCCAGCCTTTCGCGGGCCCTCGCCCACATGAAAGAGCCTTCTGTGCTACAGCCGCCGGGACAGCGTCCAGGAAGTTGGACAGGGATGCAATGGCAGCCCCAGGACTTCCCGCCTGGTCCACTGCGAGATCACCACTCAAGCCTGGCGCCGCCTGCCGCAAACACCAGAGAAGCCGCCGCGGTCAGTCCCGCGCCCGCTCTGCGCGCGGCCGCCCTGCCTTGCGCAACAGCCCCCGCCGGGGCACGGGACGCGGGTGTCAGAGCCGGGGTGGGAACCCCCCCTCCACCCCGACCGGTGGGGGCCACCTCCTCAGACAGAGCGGGGGACCTGTCACTTTCCCAGGGTGTTCTGGGGGGACTAGGCAACACCAAACTCACTCCATTTCTGACCTTTTGTGGCTTAAACTGCATTTTCCACTGTTTCTGGTAGGGAAGGCTTTTCCGTAAGGGATTCATTCCCTGAGCCACCAAGACCCTCCCACACCTCGGTCTGTGTTCTGGCACGCAGCACGGGGACCCATTTTCCTGGCGGGGACCTTTCCACCGGAGGCGGGGCAACACGGCACGCTGTCTGTGAAGGTGAGCCGACCCCCCCTCGGTGACAGGCCCCGCGAAGTGGCCCGGAGCCCACTGGAAATGCCGGAGGCCGTTTTTCTGCCCCAGATGAAGACGCCCGGCACACACGGCCCCTTCCCCTCGCCCCATCCAGAAATATCTTCCATATAAAACTCTGCACACTTCCCACCCCTTCTAATCTTTTCCCCAGCTGGGCTGAGAATTCCCTGGCTGAGTTGAGAAGGCCTCACTTCAAGGAAAAGACTCTGAAAGCTACTGAAACTTGCTCTGAAGCAAACTAGGAGAGACGCTGATGCCAGAGAGGGGAGAGGAGTTTAAAAGCTTCCAGAACGCCAACGCCTCTGTCAGCCGGGTATCAGCAAAGCTATTTCAGAAATGCGCACTGCGAGTGGCCTGGGTCACTCACTGTCTTGCCTAACTTTGCTCAGCGCACATGCAGTGTGCGTGTGTGTGTGTGTGTGTGCGCGCATTCCTGGGTTTGTGCGTGTGTGCTCATTACTAGCGATGGGTTTACCAGACCACACACACAAAAAATCCAGGTTTTCAAGTGATTTGACACAAGTCTCTTTCACAGAGAGCTTAGGTGACGTGAGCTACAACTATTACAAAAATTATTAAACGCTTTCAGCATCAGAATACACATGCACTGGGCACAGCACCGAACACTTTCGTGATCCGTGATCTAAGCCACAGGGTCAGTCCCGAGCCTTTCAAGGTCTCCTCTGCGACTGAAAGATCTTCCAACTATAGAGAAGTAACTGGCCCAGGTTGGAGCACCCCCATAGATGCGGCGTCAGCTAGCAACAGAGCGCGGTACAGAGTGTTCACAACTTCCCGAGCCTGAATCCACCGACCCCAAAGCTGTGCTGCGGAGCCTTTGTCCGGAGGCAGCACGGAGCGCCTCTGTGCCCGGCAACCGCGCAGGGCGCACGCGGCGAGGCCGGACGGGCCGTCCACTTACCCCTGGCCTTCCTTACGCTTTCCTGCCGTCCAGCCCTCCGGTGACGGCGGGGGCCTGGTTCCTTTCGGGACCCACGTGGCCAGCGTGACGACCAAGCCGTGTGAGCAGCAGCGTGGGAACTGGCCGAATGACGGGACAAAAGCAGAATCTCCCCAAGCGGAAAACAAGCAAGGATCCGCCAGACAGGTTTTCCAGGAAAGGGCAGCACCGTGTGGACACACGCTGTCTACCTACGCCGGTCTCCTTTGCGGCAGGTGCCGGGCACCGAGATCCGCCAGCCGCCATCGGCGTCAGCACCGGCCCTTCCTCGGCTCTCTCTGTGCTCTGGCGCCCAGAGAATGACCGACCACGGGAACCGGGAGGTGGGAGGAAAGTACGAGGTTCCACAGGGACAACAGTCGCATGGTTCATAAATGGCTACTCATCTAATACGGAAAGCAATCTGTAGGGTAGCTGTACTTTGCAGTGAGGCTGCTTGGAGGGTCGGTCGGACCACGCGGATGGCCATGAGTGGGAGGTGGACGTGGGCTCTGCCCGGGCAGCCGCGGTGAGTGGGGACAGCCGTCGGCGTCTGGACAAGTCTCCTTCAGAGGATTCTAGACAGCGGCCCTCACAGTGCCAGCCCTGAGTGTCCCGGACTGGAACCCGCGCTGGCCCCCACGCACCTGCCCCGCCTGGCCACAAACGCTGAGATCTCTGCCTCGGCAAGAGGGCAGGGCAGCGGACCCACCATCGCAAGCGTCACACTAGCACAGCATAAAAACCTGGCTGCGTCTTTACAATTCCAAGGGGACTACGCCCAGGGACAGAGACAGAAACAAAGGACAGTGGAAGGTAACGTATCTTACTTTTCTTATGAATTCACGTCCAGCCTCATTTTCACTGTGACAAAATTCCACTACGAGTACAACGCAAACCACCAACTCGTCAAAAACCGAGACAACCTCCTAACAGAGGCCGTCCCCCTGCTGTCCCCGCCGGCCCCGCCCGCCACTGACACGGCGCGAGCGCTGAGGCAACCACCGTGGAGTTTCCTGGACTGTGCGTTCCGCTGGCCTTGGCGCTTTTCCAAAGCAGCTATGTTGTGTTTATGCACAAACAACATTGCAGGACTATCTGATTAAAACCTCCTGTAACTTTCAAACTAAGAAACTCCGATCTGAACAGATTCCGGAGGGTCTGCGGCCCTTCTCCCCAAGCGCACCTGAGGGGTCAGGGGAGACCCAGGCCGCGTCCACCCGCCCGCCTCCCTGCCTCTGTGAATGGCGTCACCCCTGGGTGCCTCCGGCCCTGTCTGGGCAGGCGCAGCCAGGCCTGGCCCGGGACACGGGACGCACTCACGGTTTTCAAAGGGGAACATGGTCGTGGCGTTGGGAAATGACACGTGTCATTGTCTCTTATTTTTTTTTTTTGAAACAGAGTCTTGCTCTGTTGCCCTGGCTAGAGTGCCGTGGCATCAGCCTAGCTCACAGCAACCTCAACCTCCTGGGCTCAAGCGATCCTCCTGCCTCAGCCTCCCGAGTAGCTGGGACTACAGGCATGCGCCACCATGCCCGGCTGATTTTTTCTATATATTTTTAGTTGGCCAATTAATTCTTTCTATTTTTAGTAGAGTCAGGGTCTCGCTCTTGCTCAGGCTGGTCTTGAACTCCTGAACTCAAACCATCCACCCGCCTCGGCCTCTCAGAGTGCTAGGATGACAGGCGTGAGCCACCGAGCCCAGCCGCGTATCATTATCTTGATGTTACGTGAGCTCCATCTCTGTGGTTCTCACGACCAACTTCCCGAGTTAGAAAGATCACCCACACTGGTGACGACACAGAAGCGATAATCTCTTTACCAGAAACCGTCTTTGAAAGGACACGAGAATGTCAATCCACAAAACCACTCACAGTTCCACCTGACCCCGGTCAACAAAGCCCTCGGGGACCCTCCTGGCCCGGGGACATCCCCCTGCAGGGGCAGTGGCCGGGGGACATCCCCCTGCAGGGGCAGTGGCCGGGGCCCTACTCAGCACGAATTCTTTTTGTCTCAGATTAGGAAAGGGCGCTTGAGTGGCTTGAGCCCCACGGCGACACGCGGGAACAGAGCCGACCTTGCTTGCACAGGCGGCTGCCGGTGCAGACAGCACCCACGACATTCACGTAAACGCACGGAAAACGATGGTAAGCTGGGGGCAGTCTCCTCCCTACGGCAAAAGCCTCTAAGCAGCAAACATAAAGTCCACCCTGCTCGCTCAGGCACCTGTGTGGGCACCGCGAGGCCACCTGGCTCCCCGCCCCCTCCCGTGGGAGCCGCCACCCCCGCCAGAGGAAGCCCCGTGTGTGAGAAAAGGCCCGGCGAGGGGCGAGGGGGGGGGACACTCACCTGCCCGTCCTGTCCGACGTGATGGATCTGGAGGTTGCCCTGCAAAGGGGTGACAGGAGAGGGCAGTCAGGGACAGACACGCCAAGGCGGGTTCACACAGAGGCGGGGGCCTCCACGCCACAGGGGACAGCTCCAGAAACTCAACCCCAAAACAAAATATTTCAACTGAGTTTCTAGGGATTATTTTTTCTTAAAAAGACAAAGCAACTCAAAAAAAAAAAAAAACCCCAAAAAAACAGTTGCACACATTCCCCACCCCCTGGTGACCCCAAATGAAAATGTCTCTATTATTTTTTACTTTTTATTATGAAACGATTTTAGATTGGTAAGAAGCACGTGAAGTAGGACAGACAGGTCCCGTGCACATCTGCCCGGCGCCCCAGTGGGGTGGCGCGCACGGCTGTGCCCCGGCGGCACGGCCCGGACGGGGAGGCCGCACGAGGCAGCCGCCCCGCTGGCCTGGGAGCCGTGGAGGTCTCACCAGGTGCAATCTGTTTCCACTTATCATGAGAAAGAACTGTCTTGGGTCTGGCAGATGCTAAATGTCTCTCAGCAGCTATCCTCATTACAATAAAATAATTGCTTGCCATCTCTTCTAATTCCTGGCATTCAATTTCTAATAAAAACAAAAAAGGGCTGAATTATGTATACAAGATGGGTCCAGTTTTGAGAACTGGGAAAAAAAAAAACGGGCAAAATTAGTAATAAAAAAATTAAAATTCAAGAGGTAGTCTAAAGATTTCTTCTCAGCATCAACAACACAAAGCAAATGCGTGCTGACTTTTTCTTTGACTACGGCATCAATTTTCCTTCATTTCCAATGACTGGGAGCAAATCAGGACTCTGACAAGAGGGACACGGCCTCGAGAGCATGAACCGCCGTGGCCGGGCCGTCCCGAGTCAGCGTGTCCCCGCCAGCGCCCTCGCTCCGGGGCTGGCCTGCCGACTGCCGTGCTCTTCCTACCCGCACCTCCGTGTAACGGAAGCAGCCTGCGCCGCTGCCGGAACACGAGGAAACTTTCGGAAGGCGGCTCTGAAAAGCCAGCACCACGGAACTGCCGCGCGCGTCCCCTGCGAGAACTCCCGAGAGGCCCCGAGACAGCCCCCGGCTTCCCCGCCACCGCCAGGGCTCTGTCTGCCTCCGCGTCCCGGGTGGGGACACTTGGGATCTTGGCAACAGCTAAAGCTGCCGCCGTCCCCGCCTGGAAATGGGCGCGTCCGTCGTCTCCCAGAGACAGAATGAGGGAGAGCCCCCAGCTGCACACGTCACACATGTCCGCTGCTGGGCCGGTGGGGGTGGGGTGGGGGGAGGGAGTGAAGCCCCCTGTGTGTGCGGACCACCCCCTGCCACGCAGGGCCCTCCCCAGGGGAGGAGGGCGGGCAGGTGGGAGAGCAGGGTGCTCGGGGGCTCCTCCAGCAGGAGCAAACGGTCTTCATGAGAACAGGCGAGGCCGCGGAGACAGGTGAGCAGCACAGGGGAGCAGCCCGCACCTGCGCCTTCAGAGGAGGGTGTCCTGCGACCACGCCGGAGCGACGTATTCCCGGGCGCTCCCAGCCGTGTGGGAGACACAGACAGAGGCCCGGGGGCGCCGGGCACAGTGCCAGCCGAGGCAGCCCCAGCCCCAGGGCCACTCACCTCGCTGTCCTGCGTGATCTGCACCTGCTCCCCTTGAGGCACCTGGGCGATGTGGAGGTGTCCCTGTGGGATCCGCAGCAAGAAAGACACAAAGGAGCATCAGGAGACAATCAAAACCACGGGAAGCGAGGAGCATGTTCCGGAACGATTGCTCTCGATTACCTGCCCTGCTGCCGAACTGTGCAATATAGTATGTGCGTGGGACAAGCTCTCTCTAAATTAAACTGTACATGCACAGCTGGGCCCCTTATCCCAGCGGATACATGCCCAGAACCCCCAGCACCAGGTGCCCGGGCCCGGCGCGCAGTGGGGACGTGCGGGCAGAGGGACGCATCTCGTCCCGGGAGGGACAGAGCAGGATGATGAGTGACCACACCACACCACTCACAACGGCAAGCCGTTGACAGCTGATAAACCGTTTACTTCTGGAATTCTCCATTTGACTTTTGGGGCCACCGTTCATCATAGGTAACTAAACCTCGGAAAGTGGGGCCGTGGCTGAGGGGCTACCGGGCAGCACACGCAGGACACCCCACAGCAGCTCTTGGAGGAGCCACGGGTCTCAGGAAAGACGGGCTAAATCTCGAAATGCACTAAACACTAGATTCATGAATAGGCACGACACATGGAAGAGGGGGAAAACAGGAAATCAGAACGACAACTTCTTAAAGTTCCGATCGGAGGGACTGGAAACCTGGTGGGAACGCCAGGGGTCTCCCGAGACGGGAGGGCGGGACGGGCTGAGCGTGCGTGTGTGCGCCACACAGCAGGGCGGGCAGCTCACTTTTAATCGTGGCGATGCCTACACGGCTATTTACACTCCAGTAAATAGTCGTAAATGTGGTTCCAAAAAAGAAATCAAAGAACCCAATTAAAACGCATCTCTGTTTATAGATACAGGCAGACGAGTAATTCCTATAAACCTTAACTTAGCCAAAGGAAACGCTTATTATCTTATTTGAAATTCTTAGTCAAAATGGGTCTTAAATAAACTCCCATAGAATGTTCTCTGTAAACCCTATGGGGCAAAGTTATCTATTCTGGAATTCCCTCAAAGAACCTTCCCGCTAACAAGAGGAGAGTAACTGCCTTTGTGAACGTCAGTGAGACGAATTTAATAAGCTTATTAAATTCACTACTCATGACTGTCTCATCTCTTTTGCAAGAAGGAAAAAAAACCCTCCTGCAAGCACCCGAGTTTTCCGTAAGCCTCCCCTGCCCCGGGCAGCGTGCCGGGGCCGCGCTGAGACAAGGGCCAGCACCCCCTTCTCTCGGAGCAGGGCCCCGGTCCAGGAGGGGCCCCGGCAACAGCGGTGTGGCCACCAGCGCCTCCTTCAAGGC
Organism: Microcebus murinus; assembly: GCF_000165445.2. NCBI lineage: Eukaryota > Metazoa > Chordata > Mammalia > Primates > Cheirogaleidae > Microcebus > Microcebus murinus. The sequence continues at coordinate 1,949,690 of NC_033679.1, forward strand.
CCCAGGGAGCCTGGCGTGATTAAAACACCAGCAGCGTCCCGGGGGGAACTTGAGATTTCTGGTTCCCAGCAGGGTCTCTGGTTTCGCCCTCGTCTCTGAGACGTGAGCCCGCACAGCCGCGTCCTTCTATGTTAAGTGAGGTCCGTGCACCGCATCCGGCCGGCCGCGTGCTCGGGAAACGCAGTGACAGCTGTGCCCCCGGCCTCCCCCACCCCACCCCACCGCCGCCACCCCGACAGACCCGATTGAGAAGGGTACATACTACTTGCACCTGGCCGTCCTCGCCGATCTGGTGGATCTGCACCTGCTGCGCGTTGGCCAGGGTGTAGTGCAGCGCCTGGGGCGGCGGCTGCTGGAGCTCGCCGGCGGGGGACGGGGTGCCCATCATCGGCTCTGCGGGGGGAGGCAGGGAGGGCGTTAGGCCTTCTCGGGAACCAGCCCCCACGGAACAACACGGGGGTCCCAGCCTCCCCCCGCCCCCCACGGGAGAGAAGAAGCAACGTTTCGCCAGCTTGCCTCCACTCTGCGGAGGCCGTTAACCGTTAGTTTGGCGCATTTCTGGCATGGAAACCAGGAGGGTCTGAAGAACCAAGTGACGCTGTTGTGACAAAACTGCTCCTACTCCCAGACTTACCTAAATGAACCAAGATCCTCAGGATGTATCCGCAAAAATGAAAAACAGGGCTAGGACTGACATCGAGACCCGTTTTAGACCAGCAATAAACCGTGTTTGCCCCGGATACACAAACCAGGGAAAAGCTCCATCCGCTCACTTGAAAATCCAAGAGATTTTATCTTCTATGTTTAATCAAAACGAACTACATGTTTTGAGGTGCTGTGCATTGATTTTAATTGTGATGATACCGCAATCACGATTTTCTTGAACACTTAGAACACTGGCAGTTCAGGAAAAAAAATTTTAATTTTCAAGTTTGCAGATAATTATGATTGATCAATAAAAGAACTTTTATTTTTTTTTCTTTTTTTCTTATTTTCTAATTTCTTTTTTGTTTTATTTTTTTTTTTTCTAAGACACCATAGGGAATAATGAAAAGAACTTTTAAATATAAAAATGTATTGTACACTTTGGGAGGCCGAGGCAGAAGGATTGCCTGAGGCTAAGAGTCCCAAACCAGCCTGGGCATTACAGCAAGACCCCGTCTCTACAAATAGTTTAAAAAATCAGCTGGGCGTGGTGGCGCACGTCTGCAGTTCCAACTACTGAGGACACTGGGGTGGGAGGATCGTTTGAGCTCAGGAGTCTGAAGTTGCAGTGAGCTGTGATCGTGCTACTGAGCCCGGGCAATGGAATGAGACCCTACCCCCCCCAAAACAGAGAGATAGATAATAGTATTAAGATGAAATTCTGTGAGAGAATTAGAAGATTAATATGGACGAGGCCAGGCATGGCTGCTCACACCTATAAACCCAGGACTTTGGGAGGCTGAGGCAGGAGGATCACTTGAGTTCAGGAGTTCAAGGCTGCAGTGAGCTATGATCACGCCACTGCACTCTAGCCTGGGTGACAGAGAGGGACCCTGTCTCTAAAAAAATTAAAATTAAAAAAAGAATTAATGGAAGGTATAAAATTCCTAATCGTTAAAAGCTTTTCATATATTTTTTTAAAAATAATGGTAAGTATCAAATTGCCATGGCATATAGATTCCACTGAATATATTTTTTAAAGTAATATAACAATAGGCTGTTAACACTTGTAATATGCTGGAAATTACATCCTTTCCAATTACTTCATACTGAAAAATTTTTGGTGTCAACTTTTTTAAATGTCACCTTAAAAATATGCAAACTTCATTAAGAGGGCACGTGAACAAAGTATTTAAAGGCCACTCTGCTAGCTAGCAAGAACTGTACAATAAATAGACTCCCAAGTAACTTCTGCTCCAATGTCAATAAAAATCCACTGATTCTGACAGCTCCCCATCATTCAGAAATACAACCAAGAAGAGTGGCAGTTCCCAGGGCTCTAAAAATCATAGGAGACAGGATTTGTAGGTGTGATATAAATGGTTTCCAAATCTAAGATTCAAATGATCAAAACTACCCGTTCAGGCCGGGCGAGGTGGCTCACGCCTGTAATCCTAGCACTTTGGGAGGCCGAGGCGGGCGGATTGCTCAAGGTCAGGAGTTTGAAACCAGCCTGAGCGAGACCCCGTCTCTACCAAAAACAGAAATAAATTAATTGACCAACTAAAAATATATATACAAAAAATTAGCCGGGCATGGTGGCACATGCCTGTAGTCCCAGCTACTCGGGAGGCTGAGGCAGTAGGATCGCTGAGCCCCGGAGATTGAGGTTGCTGTGAGCCAGGCTGATGCCACGGCACTCACTCTAGCCTGGGCAACAAAGTGAGACTCTGTCTCAAAAAAAAAACACAAAAAAACTACCGTTCATTCCATAGCTTGCCACAACTATGCAACGCGAAGACTAATTTAAGTCCCTATTTTATAATTCACACTGATATTAAAGTCTGGTGCAAAAAACTGCATTGATTACTTGTCCACAATCAAGAGTAGTCCAAGAGCCACGGCAGGCCACGGGAGATGAGGGTGTCCACCCTGTAAGTCCCAAGAAGGCGCAGGACTGCCCCGTCCACTGTAAGGCAGAGAACCAGAGACGTGGCACAGCCGTAGGGGGGCGCTTTCCCCCCACCTGGCCCGGCTCTCCCAGCGCCCCAAAACCACCACCAGCGGGAGGGGAGACAGCTGCACACACAGCTGTGCAGGCAGCGGTTTCCAAGAGCTGGCTCTTCCCTGCAACCCTGAAACACTGGCCACTGCCTAAAATCCCAGCTAGGGTTCAGCTTGCCCGTGAGACTTGTGGGGAAAAAGGCTGAATTTATATATATATATAATATTTATAAGATCCAGCCACCTTAAACTCCAGCACATATAATTTCACACGGCGTTGCCAGGCAGGAGGGTACAATACAGATGATTTTGTAAGTCGATTTTTCAAAACCCCTTGGAACTCCTGCGTTCCCGGCTTGTGCTCAAATCGGCCGCACTAATTGAACTGAACAGACTGGCCTTGGCTCGGAATCCCATCCTCAGTATTTACTTGGAAGTTCCTTCTTTTCTGTCTGCTGTAATTGAAAAGTAAACGAGACAAGCCCAGCTGGAATTACTACTGATTCCAAATTAACACAAGTCTGGCTTAATTACGTTTCGCTGGAACATTTCTGTCGCCAACCACCTTAAACATCAGACCGGCTCCGCTGGGCCAAGAGCAGCTGCAAGAAGAACAAAGATTCCGCAGTCCTTCTACCTAACTCTCCACTCTGCTTTCTCTAACTTCAGCCAAGTGTGAAGTACGTTAAAACAGAGGACTTTAGACTCCACTGAAGTTTACAAAACGGGGTACTTTTAAAAGAACGTGCTCTACGTTTCCCTCAAGGCGCATTCTGCCGCGAGCTGCGGAGACGGCGGCCGCGGGTGAGCGTCTGGCTTCCAGCGGTCTCTTCGGAGAGCGGCGCTCGTCTGTGTCTCCCGGCGGCGGCGCGGGACTGGACACGACAGCGCAGGAGCTCGCTCTCGCTTCTTCCTGGGCAAATAAGCACCCGGAGCCACAGCAACGCAGCTGCGCCCGTCGCTCTCGCAGGGCTTTTCAGGAGCCCGCTTTACACGCGACTGTCGTCCCCACCACGCCTGCATGTGTCCGCTCCTCCTCCGGCGCCGGGCACGGCGTCCCCCTTCAGAGAGTGGAGCACGGCCGAGCGCACGGGGACGCGGGCGACCCCCGCCCCGGCACGAGCAGGACACGCTACCGAGGAGCAGCCCGTTCTTCAAGCGATGAGAGGCCCTGCTGGACTTTTGCTCGCGGAAGCCAGCTGGTGCGAGCCAGCCGGACCTCAGGTGCTGTCCACGCAGGGACCCGCCCCGGCGCGCACACGCGGAGGCTGTGCACAACCACGGGGTTGCACAGACCCACGGCCTCGCAGAGGGGCGCTGACATGTTTACAAACAAAGAAACAGAGTGAGCTGAAGGAACACAACTACCGTCAAACTCAGTCACTGTCACTCAGCTGAAAGGAACGCCCACGACCGGAAGAGAGACAAGCCCTCATAAGTAAGTAAGCGTGAAAGCAAATGAGAAAACCACAAGCCACGGCAAAGCAGAGGCAAGACGGCCTGCGCTGGAGGCACAGAGCACCGGATCCCAGCCGTGCAGTGGGACGCGGACGCCGGCCGGCTGGGCTGCCGTAACGTGACTCCGGGGGAGGGCACCTGCCCCCTGAAGGTGAGGACGCTCCCCTCCTCCGAGCCATGCAGCCAGAAGCCAGACTCCGCCTGAGCGCCGCCCGGCACGGAGGCGCCACGCGCAAAGTGACCAGCCATGGACGGAAAGAGACGGGCAGGCAGGGCGCGGTGTGGAACTGGCTATGTCCACACACCCACGGGAGATGGGCAGACAGAGTGCTGTGTGGGACTGGCTGTGTCCACTCACCCACAGGAGATGGGCAGACAGGGCGCTGTGTGGAACTGGCTGTGTCCACACACACCACTGGAGACGGGCAGACAGGGCGCTGTGTGGAACTGGCTATGTCCACACACACCACTGGAGACGGGCAGACAGGGCGCTGTGTGGAACTGGCTGTGTCCACACACCCACGGGAGACGGTCAGGACACACGCAGAGGGCCGCCCCTGCGTCTGCCCTGGGCCAGGCCACACGGACCCAGGAGAAACAAGACAGCACCCCAGAGGGGCTGCCGTCGACCTTCCAGAGCCTGCTGTTCCCGCTCGCGCCCTCGGATGACCCGAGAGGCCACGCCCCCTCTCCGCCGACGCGACACTTCCTCGGGCGTCCCACGGACCCGGTCACCAGACCTCCTGAGACCTGAGTTTCTAAGCCATTGCCTTTATCGCTCCCCCCAAAGGCAACGATTTCAAATCCCACTACCCCCTTGGAGGGGTGTCTCTGAGCAGTTCTTGGAGCGGCTCCAAAACGTCACCGTCAGAGCCGCGGGTCAGACGAGCTCCGAGCCGGGCAGGACCGCACCGGGCACAGAGCTCCTACGCAGGGAAAGCAACTGCAGCCACGCTGACCCCGAGAAGGCCACGTCACACGAACGTGGCTGACCAACCGCTCAGCTTCCCGCGCTGCCACGCCGCGGCCGCACCCCTGCAGATGCTCTGCGGCCACATTTGCAGCTGTGAAATTTCACCTCACCGCTTTTGCCCCGTCGAGATCTTTTAGAGCCCTGATAACGCAGACCAGCACAGCCGGCAGGTGTGCCAGGCCACACAGCGAGAGCTGCTGGCTCGAGAAGGTCCCAGGCGAGAGATTTAACTTGGGTTTCGATTCCCCACTGGACGAAATGAACCACTGATCTGACCAAATGCACACAGCTGGACAACCACCCCCTCCTTTTCCATCTCTGGAATTCCCAGCGGGTTCTTCCACATCTTCTATTTCTCTCCTCGCAATGTCCCTTTTTCCCTTGGAATCCTTGAATGTAATTTTATTTTTTTTCTGAGACACAGTCTCACTCTGTGGCCCAAGCTAGAGTGCCATGGCGTCAGCCTAGCATTAGTAGAGGTTTTCATGTCCCAGTCTTTCATCTCCAGATGAGGGCTCTTTCTGTCGACGGGGTTTCCTGGTCTTGGGTCACTTTCCTGCTTCTCGGTATTGTTGACTGGACGCTGGACAGTGTGGATTTTGCTTTCTTGGGTGTCTAGATTGTGTTGTCTCTTGTTTTAAAATCGTTGTCACTTGCGATTCGGCGTGACCTTCCCAAGGCTGCTGTAAACTCTGCCTTTACTCTGGGGACGGTTCAGCCACTAGCAGGCTCTGCCTTCCGACGACTCTCCGGGAGCCTTCGCTGACCACGGAGGACCCGGCCCCTCCGGCCGGTGGGAGCCTGGACACCCCTCGGCCCAGAGCGAGCCCAGGAACATCCGGCTCCGACTCCCAATGCACCGTGCCTAGGGCACGTGTGTCTTCCATCCGGCAAGCACTCGAGGGAGCCCGTGCAGACGCTGGAGCTCACTTTCGTGGACCCTCCCAAGAGCTGGACACTCCACAATTCGTGGACACCTCAGCCTCTCTGAACTCGGACCTGCGCCCCTGACCCGGCGGCACAGCCGCGATACGCCTGCCCCTCTGCCCCGAGGTCCAAACTGTGCCTCCCGAAGGAAACCCAGGGTGACGGCAGGTCACCTCCTGGGGGGTCACGGTCCCGTGCTGGTTGCTGCCCAACGTCTCAGAACAGCTGTCCACGGGTTTTCGTCCTGATGGCATCTGGCTCCTGTGACAATGTCACGACCGAAACCAGAAACCCCTCCCCCTGAATTTTAAACAGCATTTTATTTAAAACTATAAAACCAATGCAGTGTTTACTGGAAACAATTTGGGAACTATAAGAAAACACAAAGAGAAAAATACAAATGAAAGCCCTACTACCCAGAGATAGCCACTGCTAAAACGACCACATACAGATCTCCAATCACTGTGCACGTGTAGCTCTACATTTTTAATAAAAATGGGATCATAGGCCGGGCGTGGTGGCTCATGCCTGTAATCCTGGCACTCTGGGAAGCCGAGGCGGGCGGATTGCTCCAGGTCAGGAGTTCGAAACCAGCCTAAGCAAGAGTGAGACCCCGTCTCTACTATTAATAGAAAGAAATTAATTGGCCAACTATTATATAGAAAAATTAGCTGGGCAATGGTGGCGCATGCCTGTAGTCCCAGCTACTCGGGAGGCTGAGGCAGAAGGATCCTCTGAGCCCAGGAGTTTGAGGTTGCTGTGAGCTAGGCTGAGCCACGGCACTCACTCTAGCCTGGGAACAAGCAGACTCTGTCTCAAAAAAAAAAAAAAAAAAAAATGGGATCACACCATAACTATAGTTTTCATGCCTGCTCCTGCTCCCAGTTAATAACATTCAGCATCGTATCTCAAACTCCTGACCTTGAGCAATCCTCCTGCCTCAGTCTCCCAGAGTGCTGGGATTACAGGCGTGAGCCACCGTGCCCGGCCTAAGCGGCGTATCTCAACTCATGTATCCTACTTCTATACCTCCATTTCCGTAACCGCCGGCTACGGTGCCACTCGGGATTTCAGCAAACGCATCTGACCCACGACCAGGACTGACCCTCTCTAAACCCCCAAGACAGCATTCCGACGTGCGCTAGAAAGGCCTCGACGCCCCCCAAGAGCTTCCTGGATACATGCCACTCGGAAGAGCACTGCTTTCGGGGCACGACGTGGGTGGCCTGCTACAGCTGGCCACCTCCCATCTCCAGCAACCCTTGGCAGTAGGGGCGGCCGAGGATCTGATAACTACCAAAACAACTGCAGAGCCGCTTCCTGCAGGATGGCTCATGGCTCACAGGGGCTCTGAGCTCTCCAGGAGACTTGGTTCAGTGACTTGCAACGCTCCCAGAACAAAGAGCTCTGGCCCACAAAGGCCCCGCTCAGAAGAGCCGGTCCTGCCCATGGCTGCCCCCGGGGCCTGACCCCACCCCCAGCCAGAGCTCGGGTTGCAGGAGCCGCTCTGCCAAGGGAGCTACTGTGGGAGTTTAAAAAGAATTGTTTTAATTCAAATATTTATTCAAATATTTTGGGATGTCTTGGGTGAAAGGCAAGATAAAGTCACATTGTCATTCCCAGCAAAAATTTTCCCAGGGAAAAACGATCCTTCCAGCAATGCCTCTAAGAGGATTTTTTCCCCCATTATCTTGTGGGTTAGTCTAACTGAGGCCAAAAATTCAAAATAAGAATAAAGAGTATAAAAATTTGGAATCCACCCAACCCTTCATCTGCGGTCATCGTGCAAATAACAGCGATACAATACCGTCACTGTTACTGTCGTTGTGCTCCGAGCCAAGCTGACAGCAGAGGGAGGAGGTGAGCAGGCCTCATGCGCACCTGTCCAGGCCCTGACCCGGCCCTCTCTCTGGCCCGGACCCACGTCAGCGGGCAAAGGCCTCGACACCCACTGCCCAGAAACCTCCGGGGAGGCCCAGCGGGTCCTCTGTCCCGCAAGGCGGAGCCTTGAGCGGGCCTGGCGGAGGTTTCCTGCCCGGGAGGTGAGCACACAGGGCGGACACTTCCCGTCACCCGTCCCCAGCGGTCGCTGCGATTCTGCAACTCGGGCCGGCCTCGCTCGGGACTGTGGCCCTCGGCGCACGGCCGCGCGGGCTGTGCTCCAGCTGGGGGTCAGCGGGTCCCGCAGAGCGCAAGGCGTACCTGAGGCACTGTAGGAGGACGAGGACGGCGTTCTCCGCGAGAAGCTCTTGACCGCCAGGCTCTGGCCCCGCTGTTTCCGCCGCCAGGCCGTCCGACACTTGGAGTCGATGCTCTGCTTGATCCGGTACCAGTCCGATTCCGTGATTCCGAATTTGTAGAACAGGTGGCCTACGAGAACACACCACGAATGAGAGCCGTGAGGTAAAGGCCCCCCTCTAGGGCCCCGCTGTTGGGGAGCAGCCCCCGCTCCCCTGGACGCACCTGCGGGGCCGGAGCCCTGCTCTGTGCAAGGGTCCGGATCACACATCGCAGAGACGTACTCAGCCGTCAGGGACGGCCCCCCAGGTACGGATACGCACTAGAGTATAGTCGCACGTTCCTCTGATTCACCTGAATTCTAAACGCCTTCGACGTGGGGAGGGGCGGGCCACTGAGTGCTCACGCGAGTCCCCAGCTACTCCCCCCGCCTCGAGTTCACGGACGGCACTTCTCGACCAGAGAGTAAAACGGAGGATCTCGCCGATACAATGAAAACTGGTTTTCTGAACCTCCAGCTCGCTGCCCTTCATGCTCACTCACGTCTGCTCGGTGACCTCCCTCACTGCCTCCAGGTCTCCACCGGAGCGTCACCTCCGTCACCCACCCTCGCACCCAGCCGTGTCCCCTGCACCCCGTCCTCCCACGCCTGGGACCGATCGTTCTTTCAGGGCACTGATCACTTTCCAACACGGAAGAATTCATCCGCTTACGGATCTGTGTTGACTCCTGGCTTCCCTCACAAACACGGGGTCTCCGTGTTGTTCACCTATGCGTGTCAAGCACCCGGCATGACCGGGCACATAGCAAGTGCTTAAGTATCTGTTGGATAAACAGTAAAACGCTTAAATACTCATTGGAGGCTGGGCGAGGTGGCTCAGGCCTGTAATGCTAGCACTCTGGGAGGCCGAGGCGGGCGGATTGCTCTAGATCAGGAGTTCAAAACCAGCCTGAGCAAAGCGAGACCCCGTCTCTACTATAAATAGAAAGAAATTAACTGGCCAACTAATACATAGAGAAAAAATTAGCTGGGCGTGGTGGTGCATGCCTGTAGTCCCAGCTACTTGGGAAGCTGAGGCAGGAGGATCGCTTGAGCCCAGGAGTGTGAGGTTGCTGTGAGCGAGGCTGACGCCAGGGCACTCACTCTAGCCTGGGCAACAAAGCGAGACTCTGTCTCAAAAAACAAACAAACAAACAAACAAATAAATACTTTATCAGATGAAAAATGATTGCAACTGGCTGTAAGGCATGCTTCCTTCCATTGCTACCTGTGTCTGGTGGGCGTGGGCGTGGCTTTCTGGGGCCGCTCTCGTGCCTACTTAAGTAGCACACTCTCCACACGGGCAGGGACTATGTGCTCCACTGCTGTTCTTATTCCTGGAGCCCCCACACCTGGCTGCACCGGCACTGTCCACTCCCCCCGGGGGGCCACCGAAGGTACGTGGTCCCGAGCTCCTCCCGGGCTCACCTGCACACGGGAGAGCACGGCCCTGGTAACCGGTTCCAAATCACGCACATTCACGAGAGCTCTCAGACATTACTGAACAGCATCCAGAGCCCCCTCCTTCGACAAAGTGGAAACTGAGGACAGGATGGGCCCAGCCTGCATCTCAGCGGACCACACGACCCTTTCTTTGCACCAAACTGGCGACAGGAATTAACGATGACAAACTCGGGAATCCTAAGAAATTCTCTTCCATGCAGCGACCTCGAGAGCTGGCTCGCGCAACGCCACTGATCAACGGGAAGATAAATGGATGGAATTCAAAGTTGCAACAACAAGAAGATTAAGCTGAGAGACGTCCTGTTTTGACTGCCGGGAGCACGGAGTTTGGACCATTGACTGAGAGTTAAATTACTGCTGGAAGCCCTAAAAATCTGTCTTTGCTGAGACCAAAATACTAGAAATAATCAAAACAGAGGAAGTGTTTGTTTTAAGTACCATATTAAGTATCGAAAGTATCTTGGACCCTGGAAAGACACTTCTTGACTTTTTCTGTGAATACACGCTTAAGACACATTTGACTCTAAACAGAGTGACAGCCAAAGTTTCTTACTCTAGATTAAAAAAAAAAAAAAAAAAAAAGTTAAGGAGGGGTAGGATTTACAGGATCAGAAAGAACAATAACCTAAAGTAGTTTCAGCAGCTCTTTTGCATCCTCGTGTGTAAAAGGAAATTCACAAATGGAGCAGCAACTCTCCTTTCTCGTGTTCTCGCAGGTCATCTCTAAAATAACCCCAGGATCGCCATCCGGCAAACACGTTCTCAGCGACTGCTCTGTGGCGGGGACGGCCTCACCGAGTCTGGGCCGCTACCAACTTCAGGGAGAGAAGAGCCCAAATGCAGACTGCAACTGCCATAGAGACCAAGCATTAAAATTACAGCCCCGAATAATTCCTGGCAAACCCAACTACTGACTGGTTTCGGAAGGACCCAGATGCTGACCATAGCTACAAGGGAGCCCAACCATGAAACTCAGGTAAACAGTCACAGGAGAACCCACTGTCGGCTGCGCTTACACGGGGGCCACCTACAACCGTGGTCGTCAAGACAAGCAAGGGAACTACAGTCACACGCAGCGTGAAAACATCCGTGGGGCTCGTCAGCAACAGGAAACACGCTCAAAACCCTCCCTGTCCTCCTGGCGTCTTCACACCCAAGGAGAAAACTTCTAAATTCTTCTAGGGATTAAGGAAACTGTATTAAATTTTAACATATATTTAATATATATATCCTTTTCCATCACTAACAAGTATATATATACACTATGTAAACATATGTTTTAATATGCATCAAATGTTATATATGTTTTATATGTTATATATAAAAAGCATGGGTGTATAAATACAGGAAATGAGTGGAAACGTTGACATTTACGTTCGACTCTGTAAAAATCGATTTGGCGTTTCAAAACCTGGTATCTGTCCTTTAAAGAAGGAACCTACACTCACACAGTCGCATGCCGTCCGCTGACCAGTCCTCCTAATTCCCTCCAACGGCAACTCCAGGCTCCGACTGACGGCACGGCCCCTGCAACTGCCCAGAGAAGCCAACCCATGAATCTGCAGCAGAAGCGCCTAGGCCACGCAGAGCTGTGTTTGGGAGGAAGGTCTGACGGGGTTGGATGGGGTCCGGCATGGCACACGGTTCTCGCTTGGACCCCACGGGGGGCCAGGACCCACCTCTGCGCGGCTCCGCGGGAGGCTCTGACCTGCCGCGGGCTCCAGCTCCCGACCATCCCCAACCCCGCTGCTTCCACCGCTCTTCAGAACGCTTCTGTGCCTTCCTGCCGGCACCGGGCAGCCTCTGCTTAACACGCGGTGCAGTAAAATCTTACAACAAGGCCGGGCGCAGTGGCTCACGCCTGTGATCCCAGCACTCTGGGAGGCCGAGGCAGGCAGATCGCTCGAAGTCAGGAGTTCAAAACCAGCCTGAGCAAGAGCAAGACTCCGTCTCTACTAAAAATAGAAAGAAATTAATTGGCCACCTAATACACAGAGAAAAAATTAGCCGGGCATGGTGGCGCGTGCCTGTAGTCCCAGCTACTCGGGAGGCTGAGGCAGGAGGATCGCTTGAGCCCAGGAGTTTGCAGTTGCTGTGAGCTAGGCTGACGCCACAGCACTCACTCTAAGCCTGGGCAACAAAGCAAGACTCTGTCTCAAAATAAAAAAATCTTATAACGACGTGATCGAAAGATTACCTTGAACCCAACTGTCACTGTACCCTTGCAGAAGCATTTTATCCCTAGATACACACTAAAAACAAAAAAAAACCCTCATGGAACAAGAATGTTGTTACCCTCACTTCAGTTTTGAGGCAGAAACCAGAGAAGTGAGAAGCAATTCGCCCACGTCAGGCTACCGGTTATGTGTGAGAACCCGCCTGGTGCCCACCAAGTGGGGGAGAGGCGGCCGCCCTGCGCGGTCCTCACCAGTGCCCCAAGGTCCCCCAAGGGGCAGACACGGGGACGCCCCGATCACACACCGCGTGCCCTGCTCTCTGGTTTCCCACAGCCCGAGCACGCTGGGTGCTCCGGCCGGGAGACGTGTGGCACTTTCGGGTGAGAATGGCATCGGCAGCAGCTTCCAGGATATGGGGGACAGAAGCCCCGGGGCCTGGTGGCCGAGGCATGCGGTGCCTGCAGAGCCGTGGTGGCCGTCCCACCCAGGGCCCCACTCCTCCAGGGGCGCAGCCCGACCGCCCACCACACTGCCCTCCATTGCTGGTGGCCCTGTCCCCATGAACTGCCTTCACTTCCCAGAGCTCCCGGGACCGACCCCGTGGCTCCGATCACTAAGCCAGATCCCCGGCTCTCAAGTGACGGGCTGTGCAGGGGCAGCGCGGCTCCTGGGAAGCGACTGGCAGGGCTCGCCGCGGCCGCGGTGGGTGGCGGAGGTTTATCAGCAGCGAAGGAATGAAAACACCACCGCTGCTGATGTGATCTCAAGTTCAAAGAGAAAGCAAAGCAGAAGACCAGTGCCAACAATCTGTTTCTTGAAATTACAGACTGGACGTGATAGCGCTGGCCTGGAAAACACAAGGAATCTGCGACCTCTGCCCAAGGGAGGGGGCGATCTAATCGCTCCCGCGGAGCCGGGGAGGCTGGACTCGCGCCGCCCGCACCCAACACCAGAGCCTGCAGCCGCCCGAGCCACCGTGCGGTGACCGACCCCTTCTCGGGGAGAATCATGGGGCCACACCTGCGTCCCCTTTGTTGAGAGAGCCCCGGGGGGCCATCTCCGCCCCCCCCCCCACGGCACGGTATCCAGGTCACCCGTGCGGAGGGGCCCCAAAGCGGGAGAGACGAGGCCTGCACACAGCCAGGCTGTTGGCCCGCAGCTGTCCGTGGGTGCTCGACTCAGAACACCCACCGCCCGTGTCTGTCGTGACCACAGACGCCAGCGTCCTCCCCGCGCCGAGGACGGGCCCCGACTCGGCCCACCGGCCAGCAGCGCCCCCGCCCCGCCCCCACCCACAGGCGGGACGCGGCCACACTCACAGCGGATGCCGTAGATGGTGAGCGGGTCCAGCTGCTTCTTGCCGTGCTTGCCCTGGCCCGAGAGGTTGGACACGGCCTGCACCTCGCGGTGGAAGAGGTAGTCCAGCAGCGTCAGGGCCATCTTCTCGGCCGTGCGGCAGTTGGTGCTGATGTGCAGCATGTCGGAGGGGATGATGGCGCAGCGCACACGCATCTCGGGGTTGTTCTCGTCGCCCAGCCAGGTCCCGTTGGGGTAGTCCTCTGCGAGAGAGAGAGAGAGAGAGAGAGAGACGGTTGGCAAGTGATCTCGGCTCGGGGCACGCACCACGCGTTCAGGGTGACAGAGCGCTCAGCTCGGACGCGCCCCGAAAGACGCTCCACGCGGCTGCCCAGCAAATCACGCTGCAACGTCCAGGCCGGCTGCTGAGGCCGGGCAGCTCCCGCCCCGACACAAGAAAGCGCCGCGGGCTGCACTGACAAAGAGCAGACACGGTTCTGTCACTCCCCAGAGGCGCCTAGGGTTCCTGCGTTTCAGGAGGACGAGTGTGGCGGATCACGCCGTGTAAACACTCTCTGTTCTGCACTCGCTCCCGGCCAGCTCCGTGACACACGCGGGACGCAGAGCCCACCCAGGCCTCCCTTGGCTCTGAGGCCGACCAGGTGTGGCTTCCGGCGTGCGCCCAGCAGCAGGGGGAGCCTCCGAGCAGGGGAGCCCCCCGAGACCCTGAGCGGGGACCCCCAAGTCCATGCTCGAGTCTGGAAGAGGTGACACCAAATGCTCCCGTCTCAGATACCAGATTCTCTCCGCGGCCCCGGCAGGGTGAAGAGCTTTGAAAAGAAAACCGTTGAGAACGGTGTGTGCTTCCTGCTTTGCCCACATCTGGAAGGGAATCAGAGAATAGGGGGCGGCTCTGCACACCCGTCTTGGGGACAGCCAAGGACGGTGCCCAGCCCCGTGAGACCGACAAGAGGCGACCGGGGGCTCCGCACGGCCCGAGGGAGACCCAGGCGCCCTGCGGTCAGTCATCCTCTGCGAGGCACAGGGTGGGCCGGGCGTGGCCGGGCGTGTCTGCCCCCAAGGGCCCCTCCGCCCCTCACCACGGAGTCCTGCCCACCTCAGTGCTCTGGATTTTTCTTTCCCGTTGGGGGCCCCGCTTCTCCCTCCCCTCCTCTGACGGCTCAGCAGCAAACAGGGGTCTCTGCACCTCCTCTGACCTCCCCCCTCCTCTTCTGGCCAGACTTCCTTCCTCGCCACCACACATTTTGTGCTGTTATGTCGGTTTATACCCCAAAGGTTGCTAGCAACAGAAGGAGGATGCGAGTCTCAGGTCGGGGGAAGGTACGGGGGAGGCAGGGACACGCGGGAGGAGCCACCCCCTCCCCCTGCCCCGCCCCGTGACCCCTGCGGACCTGCTGTCCTCCCACCGCCCCGTGACCCCTGCGGACCTGCTGTCCTCCCACGCCGCCAGACATGCCGCCACCACCCTCAGGACGGACGCTCCTTCCACTCTCCTCAAACCGTGCCCGGGCGCCAAGCCTTTCCCCACGGGGAAAGACGCTGAGACGGCGGCCCCAGACTCTGGCTTTCTCGGGGAAGGTTAAAAACACAAGGCTCGGGGCTCAGCGCTCGGGCGTGTGAAGCGCCCAGGCCGGAGGAGGGAGGGTGGCACCCAGAGTAGACAGAGCTGGCCTGGGAGAGAGGTCCCGAGGTTCCCGAGACAGGGGTGGGGCCGCCTGCTGCCTGCCTGGCGGCGCCGCCCTAGAGCACAGCTACACCCTTCCCGCTCCCTCTGCCACCAAGGGAAGGCGCCCCGAGCGGGCACTGGCTCTCGGCTAGACTGAGTGGTCTGGCTTCTGTCAACCACGGCGACTCCTCTAGTCGTAAGACTGACCAAGTGAGGTCCTGAAAGGCTTGGTGACGTGTCAAACGTCACCTTCAGACAGCCTCCCTGGAGGGCGGAAGAAAGCTCCGTGTGTCACTGCAGACCAAGAGAGCTCGCGCTCCGGCTTGGAAGCCCTGAGGTGCTCTGACCCCAACGCGGAACGGAGTGAAGGGGCGTCCCCCCGTCCCCCGGCACGCGTGGAGATCTACGCGAGGCCGCAGGGCCAGGCAGAGGCAGAGCCCGACCAGAAGCAAGTGCTCTGGCCCGTGACAACTTCCTGCCTACTCAAAACCGGCGTTGTGGCATTGTTCCAGTGTCTCCGCCTGGAAAGCTGCTGATCCGCAGACACCTCTGTACTGAACAGAGCGTTCCTCTCTCACGTACGCTCCTGACACGATCTGCTGGATTACTCAGCGTGCAGGAGTTGCAGGCAGGGGGCCGCATTTCAGCCGGTCTGGGGAGGAGGGAGCCCGCCAGCCTCCTTGCCGGCAGCAGCACCGTCACCAGGTGAGAGTGGGAGGAGCTGGGACAGACACCTGTGGGCAGGGAGGCGACCGCAGCTGGAGAGGCACAGACCAGCAGGACGCATAGCTCTGCAGCCGAGGGTCTGCTCTGCTCTCGGGGTCTCCGCGCAAAGGGCACCGTCCGGGACGGCCCAAGTAACCCCGACACCAGCATGAGTGCCATCATGGGCGTGGCCATCCCACAGTGAGTGTCCCAGGACCGCACCCTCTGCCTGAGGAGCGCGCCCGCGGGCACCGGCTGCCCATCCTGAGACCCACGCTGAGCCGCCACGCGCCGTGGCCCTCCTGCCTCCCTGCGCTGCCCTCCTGGCTTCTCCGCCGGCAGGCACAGCGCCGTCCTCGGGCCACGCCGCCGTCCGCACCGCTCTGTCCCACCTGACCTATCCGCAGTCCCACGCTTCCCTGGCCGAGTCACAACTGCCATGACGGCGCGTGCCGATCCGCCACACGGACCTACGTCAGAAACACGCATGCACAATGAACTTCGTAATACGTAAACACGTTTACGTGTGTAAATACGTTTCAAGGAACATTGCTGTAAAGTTTTCTTTTTACACCCTCCTGGCACACGGCAATTTTTCTAGCCCGCTTCACAGCGCAGGCGCCACGAGACGGTCCACGCCGACGAGCTCACAGTGCCCCGCCCTCCCGGCGGCTTGCCACAGAGCCACCCCAGCCACTGCTCTTGGAGCGCCCATCCACCAGTCCCTGACAGTAATAGCATCCAGACGAGGGTTGCTTTTCGTCAAGACCCTGACCGCAAGACCATCCCCTGGAGGGCCAGTGACACCACTGAGAATGTGAAGGCCAAGATCCAGGGTAAGGAAGGGACCCTCCTGACCAGCAGAGGCTCATCTTTGCAGGCAAGCAGCTGGAAGACGGCCCACTCTTTCTGACTACAACATCCAGAACGAGTCGACCTGCACCTGGTCCTCCGCCTAGGGTGCTGTTAATTCCTTCGTCTTACATTCACAGTGCCCAACGATGACGTTACCTGCGCTATAGCCATTTGCCCCAATTTAAGTTTAGAGATTACGTTCATAGTAGCTTGAACTGTGTTAAATGTTAATAAAGGTTTTGTGCATGTAGCAAAAAAAAAAAAAACGTGCCGAGCAGTCTATGTGGACAATTGCGAGTTTGTGAGAACCATCAGATGCATACACAGCAGGACCAAGCGTTTTATTAGAAGCCTCAGCCAAATCCCTTCATTCACTAACAGCTCCAGCAGGCCCTTTCGGCTCATTCATCTCTCTAACTCAGCTGCTGCCTGGAGTGAGGGGGCCCCGCGCTCCCGGCACTACCGAGACACCCGCACACGGACACCCCACCCACAGGACACAAACACGGGCTCTGAGCTTACCATTCCCTGCTCGGGCCGTCAGGTAGCCACCTTCCTGCCTGGCCAGGGAGCTTGCGTCAAGACAAGGGAACTGCCTCAGCAAGAAACCAGGGTAAAACGACACGCTCTCTGCCGCATGATAACCGATTCCAAAAGTCTGACATAAACAGCACGCCGATTCAAAACAGGCCGCTGGGGATTCCTGAGAAATAACCGTTGGGAAACCTGATCCTCTGAAACTTCAGGCGCTGACATGCTCGCAGAGACCAGAGCCATCTGTCTGCTCGCTGCCGCCCTGTCTTGCCAGGAACTGAGACGGCTAAATGCAACGTCCGCCGTCACCGTCAGCGCGCCCGTTAACGATGCTCCTCTGACGCAAACCTGCCGCCCCGACCTCCTCCCCAGGCCACGCCGCTCCGGCTGGAGCCACGCGGGAAGGCTCCCCCTGCCCTGGGTGCGCTCATAATATCCGGCAAGGTTTAACGCGCGACGCCACTGCAGTCCCGTAAATCTGATCCGAGACACATTAATGGGTCGGCTGTTCCGCAGCATTACCCAGCAGGCAACCACTTAAAGACGGCTTCATTTGTCTCGCTAATCTCCCCCCACCCGCTGTGCCGAACACGGCGGCCAGAGCCTTCCTGATGCGGATTTCCGCCAGGATAGTCGGGAGAGAGATTCACGATGGAATGTTTTTTTTTCCTAAAGGAACGGAATTATAGCCGCTTCTTCGAGACCAGCAAAATTTAATTTGGAAAAATGTCCCATTTGCCCCAATCCTTACACCTCTGTATTGTTATGTCAAAGTCACGCTTGGTGGAAACAATCAGTTTCAAAAGTGGTTATTCCTTAACAGCACAAGATAAAAGAAAAGAAAGCAAAAAAAAAAAAAAATAAAACAGAGAAAATGTAATTAAAAAATAAAGTAAAAGTGTTATAAAACTTTGCCAAAGCCTTTGGCCAAGGAGAGACTGTCTTACATAACGTACCGGCTCATTTTTAAGGAACTAAACTATATGAAGAAATCATACTTTTGCTTATAGATATAATACTAAGTAAGTTCCAAACAATTAATTCCTTTGGTAAGTTCATTTTAGGGCCAATCTGCGTTTCTCCCAACTGAAATTTTCATTATTAAGTATCATCACCATTTGAAACATAAACTTTCAAATGTCTAAATTTTAAGGCTTAAAACTATTTTAAAAATGAAATAAAAAAGTATTTTAATTTTATTTAATTTGGAGTTTATGACAACCCCAGACTCCCAAATGGATGCAAGTTTTTTGTCTTTAGCTGACACAGGGTTTTTTTTTAAATTAATTAATAACTTTTTAAGATTACGGGTCTCAGTCGTTGCCGTGGTGGCAATGCAGTGGCTGTCATCCAGACTCACGCCAAACCTCAAACTCCGGCTCAACGCATCCTCCGCCTCACCTCTTGGTACGGGATAACAGGTGACCATACATGGCCGCTAATAATCTTCTACTTTTTGCGTAGTAGCTGGTACTTCCTTGCTCAGGCGGTCTGAACTCCTGACCAAGTGATTTCGCGGCTCAGCCTCCAGAGTGCTGGATTCCAGCAGTGAGCCACTGGGCCTTGGCCTGAGCTGACAGTTTAACAAAACATCAGGCCTACAGGTAGCCAGACCCGAGGGTATTTATACACAACCCAATAGAAAAAAAAGAAGAATGAGACATTCCTGTCGACAATTTTATGATTGTAATTTCATTCAATTCATGCAAAGACTTTGTAGCATTCTGCTTTTCCAAATTAATGAGTAAAAGAACCAGTTCGGCCGGGCGCGGTGGCTCACGCCTGTACCACAGCATCTGGGAGGTCCCGAGGCGGGCGCATGGCTCGAGTGGAGTTTGAACATCCTGAGCGAGACGCCGTCTCTACTCAAAAATTAGAAACGAAATAATTGACCACTAATATGATACACAAAAATAGCCGGCATGGTGGCGCATGCCTGTAGTCCCAGCTACTGGACGCTGAGGCCACGGAGATCGCTGAGCCGCCGAGCCGAGTTTGAGGTTGCTTGTGAGGCTAGGCTGCAGGGCGGCCACGCGCCTCAGCTCTAGCCTGGCAACAAAACGTGAGACTCTGCTCCAAAAAAAAAAAAAAAAAAAAGAACAGTTGCCCCGACTTGTGATCGTACATATACAGAAAAGACACATAAACGTTCCGGCAGTGTTCGTTATAGTAACCAAACAGTGGAAACATTCCAGCATGCCATTCAATCGATGACAGGATAAACAAACCTGGTCCACCCGTACAGTGGACAATTATCCTGCACAAGCAGGAAGAAGCCTAATCTAACGCTACGATACTACCGTGACGTCACCTGGATTCCCATCGCTATGGAGATACCCCAGCAAAATCCATGGGACAGAAAGCAGACGGGTGCCAGGCCAGGAGGTGTGCAGGAGGACGCGGGTGATGCTAATGGGACGGGGTCCTGTTGCACTTTGAATTACACGAAAGGTGATACTGCACAACTCGTGAATGCACTAAAACATTGAAAATATGCTTTAACGACGGCCGTGTCAGCGGCATATAACATTAGATATCAGCTGTTAAGTTCCTGCACTTCTTCGCTCTCCTTCCTATTCTGCGCCATCCCCAAGCTCGCAATTTGTAACGCGGTGAAGCAGTTTTCGAGAGAACCATGGTTTTCGATTGTTCAGATTGGTAATGAGTCCAACAGCAACACTTGTTAGATAAAAACATCTACATCCACGTTTTAGGACAAATCAAAACTCGGATGGTAACGATTAAAAACCTCTGAGTTTCCTACGCAAGTAAGCCCAAAACAGCTGTTCGAACCCGTGAACAACTAAGCGTCTGAGTCCCCTTTCTCTGTGCACTCACGTCATAGACTGTGTAACCCGAGTCACTCCGGTGACAGGCGCAAGTTAGTGCCTGAGGACGGCACAGGGGCTCCCGCCAGGGGCGACAACGGCAGCCGCAGTACGGCACTCTCAGACCCGCAGGCAGAAAGGAAAGCTCGCACCCAGGACTCTTGAAACCCTCGCTGGTGGTCAGGTAGGACAAAGAGGCCACCTCCAGGCTGAGGCCACTCCTTCTTTCCGGCCCTCAGCAGAGAGGGTGGGCTGCTGCGCACCACGGAGCAACTTAAACCGTGTTCTTGAACCCAGTGGTTCAAGACCCCTGACCCCCTGACAGCCTGGGTACGAGACACCAATCGGACAGATGCGAAAAGACCGCTGAGCAACAAGACAGCCTCGATCGCGGAGAAACAGATGCTGCAGTTGACAACTGCCGTCTGGAAAGCAGCCGGAAAAAGAATTATGTGACGAGCCGATTGAAAACAACTATCAGCACATCTGCAGTGAACCACGGGACGATTCTACCGTGTGAGGGAAGAGATGAGCTCTAACATTATAAGGTTGGCAAGAGAAAAGGCCAGAAGGTTTAGAGATCTTCCGGAAGAAGTGGAATTACAGTTTTCCCTTCCTTCATCGTTTTAATTGCTTAACTTTCTTTTTTTTTTTTTTTTGAGACAGAATCCTGCCTGTTGCCCAGGCGCTAGAGGCCGCTGGCGCATCCTACTCACAGCACCTACTCCTGGGTCAAGCGTCCTCCTGCCTCAGCCTCTGAGTACCTGGACCAGGCATGCACCACCAATCGTCACTAATCTCTTTCTATATATATCTTTAGTTGCCCAAGTTATTTCCTTGTACTCTTTTAGTAGAGAGGGGTCTCGCGCTTCCTCAGGCTGGTCTGAACCTGACTCGAGCGATCCGCTCCGCCGCCCAGGCTGCCCCGCGCCGGCCTGGCATTGTTTTTCCAAAAAGCAAGCACATACGCACCGTTTCTTCATAACAAGAAAGAGGGGGAGACAACGCGGCCACTCCCGCCACCCCGACCCAATGGGAGGACCCCTGGGACGCAACCTCCGACGTTGAGGGGATGAGGTCACCTTGCGCCGATGCTCTTGCTCCCGGACCGCCGCAGTGAGACCCGAGTCGCTGCCATCGCCGACCGCTCTCCGCCTCGTGGTGGCTGTCCCGTCATGGCCCGGCACTTCACCACGATGGTGTTCTGCGCCGCCCGGGAACAGCGCTGGCCGGGAGAAAACGTCCGGACCACACCGCCCTATGTCGTGAGCGCGACAGCAGTGGCCGGGCCGGGTGGGGGCCCCTCGGACGCGCCTCTCTCCCTGACCCACGAGACTCCGCCAGCCCGGGCGCGATATAACAGCCTTCCCCGTGGCTCTCCCCATGGAGGCCCAGCCATAACGGCAAAAAAAACGGTGTGGGCAGGCGGGGTAACAGACCGCGTCCAATAAAACCCTAAACACTAAAGGAAACATTTCCATCTAAGGGTGAACTCGTGGCTCGCTGTGACCCAGGCACACGCGCTGCACTGACGCAGAGTCGCTACCACGGCTGACACCGATCGAGAGCCTGTGAAGCCCGGCCAAGGCAAAGACTATCGACCGAAGTGCCCGGACAAGGTCAGTCCGGTCACGCTCTCGGGCTCCCTAGCCTGCTTCCGCTCCAGAAACGCAGCCCACTCCCAAGCACTCGCAGGACCAAAACAATCAAGGCCCCAAAAACACCAAGTCCCTGGGACTCCTGGTCACGGGGCCCTGACGAGAACAACAAAGTGCGCCCCAGCACACAGGACGCCAGGGTAGCCCCGGAGAGTGCTTGGAGAACACCGGAGACCTGCCTGCCTTCCACGGCCGCTGACACACACCCCTGACGTGGGCCCGCCACCACGGAGGCGGGAAAACAGGCCAGTGCACTCCTCTTGGTGCAAAAGTCAAACACACGGTGTGTTGGGCAGCACTGCCACGCCACAGAGGGGAGCCACCCTTAGGCGCTACGGGACTCAGCTCCATGGAGGACTGTCTGGCCGCGCGTGGCCCCGCCACTCAACCCGCCGCCACGGCTCCGGCGTGGCCACAGGAGAGGCCGGACCGGACAGGCCCCTGCCTTCGCACGCACCGCCTGCCACCATCCCGCGGCAGGCCCCTGCCCCACCACTTGCCCGGCCTGGAACCTGAGCCGAGACGACAGAGAAGCAGCACAGGAGCGGGAGGGAGGGACAACCCGCAGAAGGCGAGAAAAAAAAGCAAAACAAGAACTTCGTGAAGACACAAATGGAAACAAAAGAGCAACAGAGACACACCGCCTCGGGGTGTGGTCACATGGGACGGAACCCCGACGCCGGCAGGGGGCCACCTGCTCTCGGGCGGTGACCGTGTCTTGCTGTCCAACCGCATTGCCGAACCAGCTCCATTCAAAGTTCTCAAAGAAAGCAGCAAAAAGCCACGACTCAGGCACGCCCACTTCCTGCAGCAAACGCAGACGGGCGTGCGTTTACCCGACATGCTCTTGCCACAGACAGACAGACTACGAGTGACCAATGGCTAGGCTGAGGGACCGACACCTTCACGCACCTGCTGCGAAGAGACAAAGCCTTCTCCCTCCACGCCCCCACCGGCAGGGGAGCACGGCAGTCCGGAGTGCCCCGAGCCCTCCCCTCACATCTGCGCCAACCAAGCAGGCCGGCCCTCCCCAACTCGGCGAACGGGGCGCGCCTGCCAGGTCAAGCCTGTGCCCAGAGGGTACCCAGTGCTCCGACTGATTGCCTGGCTGGGGGACACTGGCTCAGTTCCCACGGACACACCCGCATGGGGCCGGGGGAGTGAGGTTGGTGCGCGTGCTATGAGTATGCTAATGACATTTTCCAGGGAATCCGGCGCCCTGTTGCTCAAGGGGTCGTCCATCTTGGCTACAATGGCGTTCTGCCGGTCATTGTTGAGTATTACTGTAGTCTGGGGGACGACGCTAGGGAACAAAAGAATCACAAAGAAAAAGAAGACCTTAAAACAGCGGCATTCATTGAGAGCATTTGAGTAATTCAATACAGTCAGCCCCAGGACCTGCGCTAGGGGAGGGAGGTGGCCCCAGGCGGAAACCGCTTAGTTTGTGCCAGGTAAGCACAGCTGGGGACGGGGACTTGTCAGCGGGGCTTAACTTTCCTAATGGCTGGCGTTCTCGCTCTGCACAACCGGGCGATAGAGGAAGGCCGTGCGCTAACAGTATTCGAACACGTGACTCGGAGTAGATGGGAACATCGAGAGTTGTCACCGTGCTCGGTTAAGGCCTCTGAGGCAGCACGTCCGCGTGAAAACCAGCTGACACGTTCGCTGGCCCCATCCCAGCTGACCCCCGAGTGACAGACCTGCACCCTCAGAACCGTGCGGTGCTGAGGTCGTCCCAGCACTCGGGAAGGGGGTTGGTCCCTTTCACAAAGCCTTTTCCCCCACTTAGAAGAAAAAAATGACCTCTGACCCCAACCCTCCTGAAGTTCACCGTCCACCCAGGACGAGACCCGAGACCCGACACAGGGTCTCCGATCCTGACAGGGCACGGCAGAGCCTCACGGCTGGACAACCCCTGGCAAACTGAGGGGTTTACAGTCCTTTGCTTTTGACAAAACTGGTGGAAGAATCTAGTTGAAATTTTAGCTCCAAGCTCAAAATAATTTTTGATGATAGATCACGAAGGTTTTTGGCACATAACGTGAGGAAACAAAGGGCTCCTTCCTCTGTCACATATTTATTGATGTGAACAGAGTTTTTCAGTGTTTAGAACTATCAAAACCAAAACCAGAAATAGAACCAGTGCTGAATCCTGCCTCATACGTAATAAATCGTAACCCCATGGATTCAGGAATTAGGTAAGACAAAAGCCCCATCTCCTCAAAAACGCATTGACGGCCAGGGACGGTGGCTCATGCTTATCATCCCAGCACTGTGGGAGGCTGAGGCAGGAGGATCGCTAGAGCCTGGGAGTTGGAGGCTGCAGTGAGTTGTGGTCTAGCCTGGGCGACAGAGCGACCCTGGGTCATATTAACTTTTTAATTTTTGTTAATTATCTCAACGAAAAAAATCTCAACAAAAGCAAGCTAATGAGAATCCTGAGTAATTTTTTCTGCTTTCTACTCGTTAGAAGACGAGTTAGCAGATTTAAAACTCCACAGGTATTTGTTCCCCAAGTCCATGTTCTCCCGTGGACTCTTACGTTTATCCTCCTGTGTGACACACAGGACCTGGGGCATGACACACCGAGAAACCGTGCCCGGCGGGACGGAGAGAAACCGCTGACCCATCTCAGGGGTTCAGCAGGAGGGAAACGGGGGGCAGGCAAAGCGCACGACCACACACCTGAGGGCAGCAGCCCGACAAGCCCACCTTCCTTTCGGCCAGTGGTGCTGCCCCGGGGCCCACTGCGCGGCCACTGGCATTTCCAGGCCCTTCCATGCACACAGGGCCTGTGGCTGGTGCTAATGAATAGACACAGTAAGGGACAGCTGTGCCACCCAGGCCAGTGGATTTATTTTATTTTATTTATTTATTTTTTTGAGACATAGTCTCACTTCTGTCACCTGGGCTAGAGGGCCGTAGTGTCAGCCTAGCTCACAGCAACATCTGACTCCTGGGCTCAAGTGATCCTCCTGCCTCAGCCTTCCAACCACAGGCATGCGCCACCATGCCTGGCTAATTAATACATATATATATATATGTGTGTGTATATATATATATATTTTAGTTAGCCAATTAATTTCTATTAATAGTAGAGATAGGGTCTCGCTCTTGCTCAGGCTGGTCTTAAACTCCTGACCTTGAGCAATCCACCCGCCTCGGCCTCCCAGAGTGCTGGGATTACAGGCATGAGCCAACACGCCCAGCCAGGCCAGTGGCTTTAAACACAGGATGGGCCTGTTCCAGTCTCTCCCTTCCCAGACCAAGGACTCTGAGGCCTTAGGGGTTGGCAGAGCCAAGTGACAAAAGGCCCCGGGCATCGGCATCAGAGACCGAATCGCGCCACGCACTGCGGGCAGACCACAACCGGCATAGGCTCATGTCACCGATCGCTGCGATCCAGAGTTCAGTGATCAAACTTTACTAAGTTTGTCTTAAATGGTTTTATTTTCGTCGCTGCAGGTTTAAAGGCTAAGAAGTCGTGGAAGAAGGCAAGATCCAAACGATATTCTTTAGGGGTTAAAAATTAGCATTAAAAATTTCTTCAATGTCTAATGAGATATCAAATACATATGTAATAACTCCCAAAGTAACCTCTACAAGAGAAAAAGGAATACCTAAGTGTAAAAAGCTTCAAAGGAATAGTTTCAAAAAGGAAAGAAGCTTCATGGAGCTTCCCAGCTTTTGGAACGGCTCACATTCTAACCCCACCCCACCCCTGGGAAAGCCATTCTCGTGCAACTGTCAGTGTTCTGTGAGTCCGACACCCTCAGCCCCAAATCAAAACAGGAGCAAGTAAGTTGGGAACGCTCAATGTTTCCTCATTTCCCGGGAGCAGAATATTGATTATTGGGTTAACCAGCTGTTGGGATACAG
>NC_033679.1:1981404-1995453 GCF_000165445.2 Microcebus murinus
GTTATCTCAAAATTATTTGAGCTTAGAGCTAAAATTTCAACTAGATTCTTCCACAGTTTTGTCAAAAGCAAAGGACTGTAACCCTCAGTTTGCCAGGGTTGTCGCAGCCGTGAGGTACTGCCGTGCCTGTCAGGATCGGAGACCCTGTGTCGGTCTCGGTCTCGTCCTGGGTGGACGGTGAATTCAGGAGGGTTGGGTCAGAGCTCTTTTTTCTTCTAAGTGGGGGAAAAGCTTTGTGAAAGGGACCAACCCCCTTCCGAGTGCTGGGCGGACCTCAGCACGCCACGGTTCTGAGGTGCAGGTCTGTCAGCGGGGGTGAGCTGGGATGGGCGAACGTGTCAGCTGGTTTTCACCGCGACGTGCTGCCTCAGAGGCCTTAACCGAGCACGGTGACAATCTCGATGTTCCATCTACTCCGAGTCACGTGTTGAATACGTTAGCGCACGCTCCTCTATCGCCGGTTGTGCAGAGCGAAACGCAGCGTTAGGAAAGTTAAGCCCCTGACAGTCCCCGTCCCAGGTGTGCTTACTGGCACAAACTAAGCGGTTCCGCCTGGGCCCATCCCTCCCTAGCGGCAGGTCCTGGGGCTGACTGTATTGAATTACTCAAATGCTCTTCAATGAATGCCGTGTTTTAAGGTCTTCTTTTTCTTTGTGATTCTTTTGTTCCGTAGCGTCGTCCCAGATACAGTAATACATCACAAATGACGGCGAAGCCATTGTAGCCAAGATGGACGACCCCTTGAGCAACAGGGCGCCGGATTCCCTGGAAAATGTCATTAGCAAGTCAGTAGCACGGCACCAACCTCACTCCTCCGCCCCCACTGCGATGTGTCCGTGGGAATGAGCCAGTGTCCCCAGCCAGGCCACAGTCGAGCCGCGGTCACTTGGGCACAGGGTTGAGCCTGGCAGGCGCCGCCCCTGTTCTCGGAGGTTGGGGAGGGCCCGGCCCTGCTTGGTGGCCGAGTGGAGGGAGTGGCTCAGGCACTCGGGGAATCCGTGTCTCCTGCCGGTGGGGGCGTGGAGGGAGACGGCTTTGTCTCTTCGCAGCAGTGCGTGAAGGTGTCTGTCCCTCAGCCTAGCCCATTGGTCACTCGTGTCTGTCTGTCTGTGCAGAAGCATGTCGGGTAAACGCAACGCGTCTGCGTTTGCTGCAGGAGTGGGCGTGCTGAGTTCGTGTTGCTTTTGCTGCTTTCTTTTGAGACATTTGAATGGAGCCTTGGTCGGAAATGGCGGTGGACAGCAGACATGGTCACCGCCCCGAGAGAGGGCCCTGCCCGGCGGTCGGGGTCTGCCGTCCCAGTGACACCCGAGGTGGTGTCTTGTTGCTTTTTGTTTCCTGTCTGTGTCTTCACGAGTTCTGTTTGCTTTTTTTTCTCGTCTCTTTGCGGGGTTGTCCTCCTCGCTCTGTGCTGCTCTCTGTCGTCTCGGCTCAGGTTCCAGGGCGGCAGTGGTGGGCGCAGGGCCTGCGCGGGGGAAGGTGGCAGGCGGGCGTGCGAAGGCGCAGGGCCTGTCTTGTCCGGCTTCTGTGGCCCACGCGAGCCGTGGCGGCGGGTGAGTGGCGAGGGCACGCGCGGGCCAACAGTCCTCCATGGAGCTGAGTCCCCGTAGCGCCAAGGGCGGCTCCTCCTGTGGGCGTGGCCAGTGCTGCCAACACCGTGGTTGACTTTGCACCAAGAGGAGTCATGCTGTTTCCCCTGCCTCGTGTGTGGCGCCCGTCAGGGGTGTTGTCAGGGCCGTGGAAGAGGCGGTCTCAGGTCTCCGGTGTTTCTCCAGCACTCTCCGGGGCTGACCCTGGCGTCCTGTGTGCTGGCCGCACTTTGTTGTTCTCGTCAGGGGCCCGTGACCAGGGCAGTCCCGGGGACCTTGGCTGTCTTTTGGGCCACTTGAGTGCTTTTTGTCCCTGCGAGTGCTTGGAGTGGCGCTGGTTTCTGGAGGCGGAGCGCGGTGGGAGCCGAGAGCGTGGACCGGACTGACCTGGTCCGGGCACTCGGTCCGGTCAGTCTTGCCTTGGACACAGCGGCTCTCGCAGGTGTCAGCCGTGGTGGGCGACCTCTGCCGTCAGTGCAGCGCGCTGGGCCTGGGTCACAGCGAGCCACGATTTCACCCCCTTTATTGATGGAAATGTTTCCTTTAGGTGTTTAGGTTTTATTTGACGCAGTCTGTTCCCCCCGCCCTGCCCACACGTTTCTTGCCGTTAAGTGGCTTAGGCTCTCCGTGGGGAGAGCACGGGAAGGCTGTAGTTCGCGGGCCGGGCTGGCCGGAGTCTGCGGGGGTCAGGGAGAGAGGCGAGTCCCCGAGGGGCCCCCCGCGCCGCCCACTGTGTCGCGCTCAACATGGGGTGCCGTGTGTTTCTCCGTCCCGCTGTTCCGGGCGGCGGCAGAACACCTCGTGGTGAAGGTGCCGGGCCAGGACGACAGCCACCACGAGGACGGGGAGAGCGGCTGCGGCAGCGACTCGGTCTCCAACTGCGGGCAGTCCGGGAGCCAGAGCATCGGCAGCAACGTGACCCTCATCACCCTCAACTCGGAAGGTGCGTCCCAGGGAGTCCCTCCCCCATTGGCCGGGGTGGCGGGGGCACGCTTTCTCCCCCTCTTTTTGCTTATGAGAAACGTGACGTATGTGCATTGCTTTTTTTTTTTTTTTTTGAGACAGAGTCTCACTTTGTTGCCTAGGCTAGAGTGAGTGCCGTGGCTAGGCCTGCTCACAGCAACTCAAACTCCTGGCTCAAGCAATCCTTCTGCCTCAGCCTCCGAGTAGCTGGGATACAGGCATGCGCCACCATGCCGGCTAATTTTTTATATATTTAGTTGGCCAATTAATGTCTTTCTATTTAGTAGAGACGGGGTCTCGCTCTTGTTCAGGTGGTTTCGAACTCCTGACTCGAGCAATCTCCGCCTCGGCCTCCCAGAGAGCTAGGATTACAGGCGTGAGCCGAGCGGCCTGTGCATTGCTTTTTGGAAAACAATGCAGCGGGTGCGTGGCTCATGCCTGTCATCCTAGCAGCCTGGAGGCCGAGCGGAGGATCGCTCGAGGTCAGGAGTTCAAGACCAGCCTGAGCAAGAGCGAGGCCCCATCTCTACTAAAATATACAAGGAAATTATTGGCAACTAAAAATATTGATAAGAGAATCAGCTGGGCATGGTGGTGCATGCCTGTAGTCCCAGCTACTCAGGAGGCTGAGGCAGGAGGATCGTTGCCCCAGAGTTGGAGGTTGCTGTGAGCTAGGATGACGCCATGGCACTCTAGCCTGGCAACGGGCAGGATTCTGTCTCAAAAAAAAAAAAAAAAAAATTGCATATAAAACGATGAAGGAAGGGAATAACTTGTAATTCCACTTTCGGAGATCTCTAAACCTTCTAGGCCTTTTCTCTGCACACCTTATTGTTAGAGCTCACTCGTTCCCTCACACGGTAGAAATCTCCCGTGTCACTGCAGATTTGCATAGTTGTTTTCAATCGCGCGTCACTTAATCATTTCCGCTGCTTTTCCAGGACGGACAGTTGTCACCGCTCAGCACTTTCTCGCGTGGACTGGCTGTCTTTGATGCTCGGTCTTTTCGCATCTGTCCGATTGGTGTCTCGACCCCCAGGCTGTCAGGCGGACCACTGGGTTCAAGAACACGGTTTAAGTTGGGTCCGTGGTGCCAGCAGCCCTCCTCTTCTGCTGAGGCCGGAAGGAAGGGAGTGGGCCTCAGCCTGGAGGTGAAGCTCTTTGTCCTACCTGACCCCAGCGAGGGTTTCCAAGGTCCCGGGTGGGGAAGACACTTCCTTTCTCCTGCCGGGTCTGAAGTGGCGTCACCTGGCGCTTGCCGTGGTCCGCCCTGGGCGGAGCCTCTGTGCGTCCTCAGGACTAACTTGCGCCTGTCACCGGGAGTGACTTCGTTCCACAGTTATGACGGTGTGCACAGAGAAAGGGGGCACTAGACGGCTTAGCTTTGTGTCACGGAGTTCCAAAGCCTGGGTTTGTTTACTAGTAGGAACTCAAGTTTTTCTACTTCTACATCCGAGTTGTTGATTTGTCTAAAAACTTGATGTAGATGTTTTTATCTAACAAAAGTTTTGCTGTTAGACTCATTACCATATCTGAAATCGAAAACATGTTCTTCTCGAAAACTGCTTTCACCCCACATTGTGAGGCTTGGGATGGCAGAATAGGGAGAGAGAGAGAAAGGGGCGGGAGACTTATTACACTGATATCTAGTTTATATGCCGTGACACTGGCCGTGTTAAGATGGTTTTAGTGTATTACAAGGTTGTGCAGTCATCACCTCTTCGTTGTAATTCTAAAGTGCAAACAGACCCTGTCCATTAGCAGTTACCCCGTCCTCCTGCATGCCCTGGCACCCACAGTCTGCTTTCTGTCCATAGATTTTCCTCCTGGGATATTCCATAGCGATGGAATCCAGTGACGTCACGTATATCGTAGCGTGTATCAGAGCTTCTTCCCTTCTGGGTGCCGATAATCGTCCACTGTACGGGTGGACAGGTTTTGTTTATCCTTGTCCAGTTGTCAGTTGGATGGGGCATTTGGGGAATTTTTTGGTTTCCACTGTTCATTCACGAAGGTTTTTGGCACATAACGTGAGGAAACAAAGGGCTCCTTCCTCTGTCACATATTTATTGATGTGAACAGAGTTTTTCAGTGTTTAGAACTATCAAAACCAAAACCAGAAATAGAACCAGTGCTGAATCCTGCCTCATACGTAATAAATCGTAACCCCATGGATTCAGGAATTAGGTAAGACAAAAGCCCCATCTCCTCAAAAACGCATTGACGGCCAGGGACGGTGGCTCATGCTTATCATCCCAGCACTGTGGGAGGCTGAGGCAGGAGGATCGCTAGAGCCTGGGAGTTGGAGGCTGCAGTGAGTTGTGGTCTAGCCTGGGCGACAGAGCGACCCTGGGTCATATTAACTTTTTAATTTTTGTTAATTATCTCAACGAAAAAAATCTCAACAAAAGCAAGCTAATGAGAATCCTGAGTAATTTTTTCTGCTTTCTACTCGTTAGAAGACGAGTTAGCAGATTTAAAACTCCACAGGTATTTGTTCCCCAAGTCCATGTTCTCCCGTGGACTCTTACGTTTATCCTCCTGTGTGACACACAGGACCTGGGGCATGACACACCGAGAAACCGTGCCCGGCGGGACGGAGAGAAACCGCTGACCCATCTCAGGGGTTCAGCAGGAGGGAAACGGGGGGCAGGCAAAGCGCACGACCACACACCTGAGGGCAGCAGCCCGACAAGCCCACCTT
Source organism: Microcebus murinus (assembly GCF_000165445.2). Taxonomy (NCBI): domain Eukaryota; kingdom Metazoa; phylum Chordata; class Mammalia; order Primates; family Cheirogaleidae; genus Microcebus; species Microcebus murinus. The sequence continues at coordinate 1,986,661 of NC_033679.1, forward strand.
CCTTTCGGCCAGTGGTGCTGCCCCGGGGCCCACTGCGCGGCCACCGGCATTTCCAGGCCCTTCCATGCACACAGGGCCTGTGGCTGGTGCTAATGAATAGACACAGTAAGGGACAGCTGTGCCACCCAGGCCAGTGGATTTATTTTATTTTATTTATTTATTTTTTTGAGACATAGTCTCACTTCTGTCACCTGGGCTAGAGGGCCGTAGTGTCAGCCTAGCTCACAGCAACATCTGACTCCTGGGCTCAAGTGATCCTCCTGCCTCAGCCTTCCAACCACAGGCATGCGCCACCATGCCTGGCTAATTAATACATATATATATATATGTGTGTGTATATATATATATATTTTAGTTAGCCAATTAATTTCTATTAATAGTAGAGATAGGGTCTCGCTCTTCTTGCTCAGGCTGGTCTTAAACTCCTGACCTTGAGCAATCCACCTGCCTCGGCCTCTCAGAGTGCTAGGATTACAGGCATGAGCCAACACGCCCAGCCAGGCCAGTGGCTTTAAACACAGGATGGGCCTGTTCCAGTCTCTCCCTTCCCAGACCAAGGACTCTGAGGCCTTAGGGGTTGGCAGAGCCAAGTGACAAAAGGCCCCGGGCATCAGAGACCCGAATCGCCCACTCTGCACTGCGGGCAGACCACGCCCGGACCATAGCTCATGTCACCCGATCAGCGCGACCAGAGTTCAGATTGATCAAACATTTACTAAAAGTTGTCTTAAATGGTTTATTTCTGTCGCTTGCAGGTTAAAGATTAAAAAGTCGTGAAGAAGCAAGATCCAAAAAGATATTCTTAGGGATAATAATTAGCATTAAAAATTTCTTTCCAATGTCTAATGAGATAATCAAAATACAATGTAAAATCAACCTCCCAAATAACCAGCTACACCAGAGAAAAAGGAATAACCTAAGTGTAAAAAGCTTCAAAGACTAGTTTCCAAACAAGGAAAGAAGCTTCTGGAGCTTCCCAGCTTTGGAAGGCTCACCATCTAACCCCACCCCACCCCCTGGAAGCCATTCTCGTGCACTGACAGTGTTCTGTGAGTCCGAACCCTCAGCCCCAAATCACAACAGGAGCAAGTAAGTTGGGAACGCTCATGTTTCCTCTTTCCCGGGAGCAGAAATGACCACTCGGGAACAGCTCGGGTCAGGACAGGCCCAGGTGGAAGGCAGGGCTCCTGCACAGGTGCAGCGGCCTCAGGAAACAGGCCTCCCCCGACACACCCCGTGCCTCACACCTCACTGAGGCCATGTCCCAACTAAAGGAGCACGGCTGATTCCAGGACCCGGCAGGGAGCGCACAGGGAGCCTGGACAAGCGCCGGCAGCACCTGGTAAGGAAGTGTGCAGAACAAGCAAGGGACAGAAAACCCACGATGGCCGGGGCAGGGCACAGGGCACAGGAGCCAACTGAGAGGGCTGCTGCTGGTGGCCAACGCTGGAACAGTCTGAGCAACAAAATAAAGCAGTGTTGGATTCTAACTCAAGGTGTAAAATGACTACTTGTGAGTGCTGATGCACACAAACGACTGAATACGCTAAGAGACGGGAAAGAACAATGATTGCAGATTTCCGGAGATGCAGAGCAACTACCCGTCCTCCAGGGGGCGCTGGCGCAGCAACTTCCTTCCCGAGAGTGACCCTGGGAAGGGGACAGAGGGACTTCCCTGAGGAAAAAGCCTGAGGACTTTGCCCCGGCCAGGTGTCCTGCATCAGCGCCCCCACCATACAGCGCGCAGCCCTGAAACGACGGGATGGGGTCCCCCTCCTCAAAACCAACTCCCCAGCCGATCAGGAGGAAGGCATGGGCAGGTCCAACAGAGGGGCGACCCTACAAAATACCCCGACCCTACAAAATACTAGACCCAGGGCTCCTCAGAACGTCGTCAAAGACAAGGAGAGTGCGAGAAAGTGTCGCGGATGTCAGGAAATGCCGCAGCGGGTGGTGCCGGCGGGTGGTGCCGTGTGGACCCCCGACATTTGAGAGGTCCCAGGGGACACTACCGACAATGTTATGCTAATAGGTTCCAGCATCTAGACGAAAGGAAAAATCCCTTGAGAGACACAAATTCAACACCACCAACTCAAGGAATTCTACGTTCACTAAACCAACTAGGCCCAGATGGCCTCACTGGCAAATTCTATCAAATATTTAAGGCAGAAACAAAACCAATCCTATAGAAATACTCAGACAATAAAAGGCAACTTTTCAGCTCGTTTTTTGAGGCCAGCATTCTCCTGATAACAAAACAGATAAGGACACACCAAACGGAAAACTACGGAGTGATCTGCCCCATGAACACAGACGCAAAAACTCCTAACTATTAGCAAATCACCCCAATAGTATATGAAAGGGTAACACACTATGATCACATCAGGTCTAATTGTAACAGAAACGCAAGGTCGGTTCAGCATTCAAAGTCAGTGTAGTTCATTGTAACAACAGGATCAAGAAGGAAAACCGTACAATCATCCCAGGCAGATGTGTAAAAACGTGAAAATTCGATGCCTGTTCGTGACAAAAAAACTCTCACGAAACAAGGAATAGAAGGGAACTCCTTCAACCTAATGAAAAGCACTTATGAAAATTTGACAGCTAACATCATACTTAACGGTGAGAGTCCAGATGCTTTCACTCAAAGATTAGGAATCTGGCAAAAATACGAAGAAAAATCACTGAAATGGAGATCACAGCCAGTGCAGTAAAGTAAGAAAAGGAATAAAACTTTGATAGGAAGAAGTAAAACTTTCTTTCAAAGACAACATAACTATGTACACTAAAAAATTCCTACATGAAAGCTACTAAAACAAGTGAATTCAGGAAATGATGCAGGATGAAGGTCAGTGTAGAAAGACCGATTGTACTTCTACAAGCTACGAGTGACAACAGGAAATTGAAATTTAAAACATAATACCATTTATGATAGCATCTGTAAGTACACGGAGATAAATTTAACAAAATGTGCAGAGGAGCTGTACACTGAAAACTATGCAACAGTGCTAAGAGAAGTTAAAGACCTGGGTGAATGGAGAGACATACCATGTTCATGAATCAGAACACCCAGTACTGTCGAGACAGCGATTCCTCCTAAGTCAACCTACAGATTCTACACAACCCCAATCAATGAGTTATTCGGTTATTCTAAAACTAGAGAAGCATTCCAAATTATTAGAATGTACGTGACCTATTAAAACATTTAAATATATGTTTATTATTAGCTTTGGTTAGTAGACTGTGTCTCTGAATCAGATTATGTTAACAGCTGCCCATGTTGCAGGTGTTTCCACTGTTTTCTTTGGTTAACACTCAGCCCTGGGCATCACAGTTAGGTCACAAAGAGTGTGCCGCTGTTGAAGACGGCGTCGGCAAGTCAGGAAGAGAAATCACACGCATACAAAATTAAATGGAAGCTACCAAAGTTCAAAATGAGATAACAAAAGTTAAGGCAGCCCATCTTGCCTCTGCAGCATAACACGGGCACCTCTGCAGCCACCTAACATCTTCAAAGTCAAAACCTCACGTCACTACACCCAAAATTACACTCGAGCAGCGTCCACAGGTATGGCACACCTGCAAGAAGAAACAAAGCACCCACCTAAAAGTCCATTTTTCTTGTCCCCAAGGGGACGGCTGCTGTTGGAGGAGACCCGTCCAAGGAACCTCACAAATATTTTAATCACGATGACTTAACTGCGGCTTCAAAGAAGAAAGGATTCCTTCTTTCTTTTCTTTTCCCTTGAATTTATTTAAAGAATGTCATTCAGGTGTAGAATCTGAAAATCTAGATCCAAAATACCAAATGAGGTTGGCAGTCCTCCACTGCTTTCCGTGTTCCAGGGAGTAAGGAGAATAAATAAACAGCTCTCAGCACTGATAGCACAGACTCCGAGGAGGACACCGCAAAGAGACGAGAAAAAAAAGCAAACAGTACACTCGTGAAGACCAGACAGGAAACAAAAAGCAACAAGGACACCTCCTCGGGTGTCACTGGGACGCAACGACCCGACCTGCGCCAGGGCGCCTCTGCTCGGGGCGGCGTGACCAGTGTCGCTGTCCACCGCCATTTTCCGACCAAGCTCATTCAAAATGGCTCAAAAGAAAAGCAGCAAAAGCAAGCACGAACTCAGCACGCCCACTTCCTGCAGCAAAACCCAGCACGCGGTGTGCTTTACCCGACAGGCTTCTGCACCAAGACAGAAGACACAGTGACCAATGGCTAGGCTGAGGACAAGACACCTTCACGCGACTCGTGCGAAGAGAACAAGCCCTCCCCTCCCACGCCCCACCGTCCGAGGAACACGGATCTCCGAGTCCCTCGAGCCACCTCCTCCATCGGCCACCAGCAGGGCGGGCCCTCCCCACCTCCAGAACGGCGGCGCCGCCAGGCCAACCCTGTGCCAAGTGACCGCGGCTCGACTGTCCTGGCTGGGGACACTGGCTCATTCCCACGGACACAGTCGCTGGGGGCGGAATGAGGTTTGTCCGTGCTACTGACTTGGCTAATGACATTCCAGGGAACCCCTGTTGCTCAAGGGGTCGTCCATCTTGGCTACAATGGCTTCGCCGTCATTTTGATTATTCTGTATCTGGGACACGCTACGGAACAAAAGAATCAAAAGAAAAACTTAAAACACGGCATCATTGAAGAGCATTTAGTAAATTCAATACAGTCACCAGGACCTGCCGCTAGGGAGGGATGTGGCCCAGCGAACCGCTTAGTTTGTGCCAGTAAGCACACCCTGGGACGGGGACTGTCAGGGCTTAACTTTCCTAAGCTGCCGTTTCGCTCTGCACAACCCGGGCGCATAGAGGAGCCGGCGCTAACTAATTACAATACACTGACCGGAGTAGATGGAGACATCAGAGAGTTGTCACCTTCGGTTAGGCCCTAGGCAGCGCACTCGCGGTGAAAACCAGCTGACACGTTGCCCATCCCAGCTACCCCCAGCTGACAGACCTGCCACCCTCAGAACGTCGTGCTTGAGGTCCGCCCAGCTACTCGGAAGGGGGTGGTCCCTTTCACAAAGCTTTTTCCCCCACTTAGAAGAAAAAAGAGCTCTGACCCAACCCTGCCTGAATCACCGTCACCCAGGACGAGACCGAGACCGACAAGGGTTCCATCCTGACAGCACGGCATACCTCACGGCTGCGACAACCCTGGCAAACTTGAGGGTTTTACAGCCCTTTGCTTTTGACAAAACGTGACAGAATCTAGTTGAAATTTAGCTTAGCTCTAAATAATTTTTGAGATAACCACGAATTTTTGGCACATAACGGAGGAACAAAGGCTTCCTTCCTCTGTCACATATTTATGATTGTACAGAGTTTCAATGTTTAGAATAAAAACTCAAAACCAGTAAAGAACCAGTGCTAATCCGCCTCATACTAACAAATCGTAACCCTGGATTCAGGAATTAGGTAAAAAACCCCATTCTCAAACGCATTGACGGCCAGGACCGGTAGCTCATGCTTATCATCCCAGCACTGTTGGAGGCTGAGGCAGGAGGATCGCTAAGCCCGGGATTGAGGCTGCAATGATTGTGGTCCAGCCTGGCGAAGAGCGACCCTAGGTCATATTAGACTTTAATTTTTGTAATATCTCGAACGAAAAAATCAACAAAGCAAGCTAAGGAGAATCTGAGTAATTTTTTCTGCTTTCTACCGTTAGAAACGATTAGCAGATTTAAAACCCACAGGTATTGTCCCCAAGTCCATGTCTCCCGTGGACTCTTACGTTATCTCTGTGTGACACACAGGACCCTGGCATGCACACCCGAGAAACCGTGCCATCGGACGGAGAGAAACCGCTGACCCCATCCTCAGGTCAGCAGGAGGTAATGGGCAGCAAAGCACATGACCACACACCTGAGGCACAGCCCGACAAGCCCACCTTCCTTTCCGCCTTGCTGCCCCGGGGCCCGCGTCACGTGCATTTCCAGCCTCATGACACACGCCTGTGCTGGTGATCAGAAAGACACAGAGGGACCAGCTGTCCACCCATCAAGTGGATTATTTATTTTATTATTTATTTTGAGACATAGTCTCACTTCTGTCACTGGGCTAGAGGCCGTATTGTCACCTAGCTCACAGCAAATCTGACTCTGCTCAACAGTGATCCTCCCTGCCTCAAGCCGTTTCCAACCACAGGCATGCGCCACCATCTCTAATTATAGCATTATAGTAGATATACTATTGTGAATACTAATATTATTAGCCAATTATTCTTATTAAGTATAGATAGGTCTCGCTCTTCTTGCTCAGGCTGGTCTTAAACTCCTGACCTTGACAATCCACCTGCCTCGGCCCTCCAGAGTCTAGATTACAGGCATGAACCAACACCCCAGCCATGCCATGCTTTAACACCAGGATGGGCCTGTTCATCTCCCTTTCCCAACCAAGGACTCGAGCTTAGTTGGCAGAGCCAAGTGACAAAAGGCCCCCGGGCATCAGAGACCGAATCGCCCACTCTGCACTCGCGGGCAGACCACCCGGACCATAGCTCATGTCCACCGATCAGCCCCGCGACAGGAGTTTCAGATGATCAAACATTACTAAAAGTTTCTTATGTTAATTTCTGTCGCTTCAGTTTAAAGATTAAAAAGCGTGAAGAAGCAAAGTCAAAAGATATTTTAGGATAATAATTACATTAAAAATTCTTCCAAATTTGTCCCTAATTGAGATAACAAAAATACAATGTAAATCAACCTCCCAAAAACCATCACACCAGAGAAAAAAATAACCCTAAGTGAAAAGCTTCAAAGACTATTTCCACAAGGAAGAACTTCTAGCTTCCCAGCTGTTGAAGGCTCACCCATCAAGTAACCCCTACCCCACCCCCTGGAAAGCCATTCTCGTGCACTGACATGTTCTGTTGAGTCCGAACCCCTCAGCCCCAAATCACAAAGGACAAGAAGTTGGAACTCATGTCCTTTTCCCCGGGAGCAGAAATGACCACTCGGGAACACTCGGGTCAGGACAGGCCAGGGACAGGCAGGCTCCTGCACAGGTTCAGGGCCTCCGGAAAGCAGGCCTCCCCGAACACGTGCCTCACACCTCCACTGAGGCCATGTCCCAACTAAAGGAGCACGCTATTCCAGGACCCGCAGGGAGCGCACAGGGAGCCGACAAAGTCCGGCAGCACCTGGTAAGAAGTGTGCAGAACCAACGCAAGGACCAGAAAACCCACGACGCCGGGCAGGCACAGAGTTGAGGGTGATGAGGGTCACGTTGCTGCCGATGCTCTGGCTCCCGGACTGCCCGCAGTTGGAGACCGAGTCGCTGGCCTCCGAGCCGCTCTCCCCGTCCTCGTGGTGGCTGTCGTCCTGGCCCGGCACCTTCACCACGATGGTGTTCTGCCGCCGCCCGGGAACAGCGCTGGACGGGAGAGAAACACACCGGCCCCATGTCGTGAGCGCGACACAGTGGGCGGGTGGGCGGGGGGGCCCCTCGGGGACTCGCCTCTCTCCCTGACCCACCGCAGACTCCGGCCAGCCCGGGCCCGCGAACTACAGCCTTCCCCGTGGCTCTCCCCACGGAGAGCCTCAGCCACTTAACGGCAGAAAACGGTGTGGGGGCAGGGGCGGGGGGGAACAGACTGCGTCAAATAAAACCTAAACACCTAAAGGAAACATTTCCATCATAAAGGGGGTGAAATCGTGGCTCGCTGTGACCCAGGCCCAGCGCGCTGCACTGACGGCAGAGGTCGCCCTACCACGGCTGACACCTGCGAGAGCCACTGTGAAGGCCGTGCCCAAGGCAAGACTGACCGGACCGAGTGCCCCGGACCAGGTCAGTCCGGTCCACGCTCTCGGGGCTCCCTACCGCTGGCTCCGCCTCCAGAAACGCAGCCGCCACTCCCAAGCACTCGCAGGGACAAAAAGCACTCAAGTGGCCTTCAAAAGACAGCCAAGGTCCCCTGGGAGCTGCCCTGGTCACGGCGGCCCCTGACGAGAACAACAAAGTGCGGCCAGCACACAGGACGCCAGGGTCAGCCCCGGAGAGTGCTGGAGAAACACACCTGGAGACCTGAGACCTGCCTCTTCCACGGCCCTGACAACACCCCCTGACGCGGGCCGCCACACACGAGGCAGGGGAAACAGGCATGACTCCTCTTGGTGCAAAGTCAACAACGGGTGTTGGCAGCACTGGCCACGCCCACAGGAGGGAGCCGCCCTTGGCGCTACGGGGACTCAGCTCCATGGAGGACTGTCTGGCCCGCGCGTGCCCCTCGCCACTCAACCCGCCGCCACCGGGCTCGGCGTGGGCCACAGGAGAGGCCGGACAGACAGGCCCTGCGCCTTCGCACGCCCGCCTGCCACCTTCCCCCGCGGGCAGGCCCTGCGCCCACCACTGCCGGCCTGGGAACCTGAGCCGAGACGACAGAGAAGCAGCACAGAGCCGGCTTTTGTCTTTCGCACGTGCGTGAAGGTGTCTGTCCCTCAGCCTAGCCCATTGGTCACTCGTGTCTGTCTGTCTGTGCAGAAGCATGTCGGGTAAACGCACGCCCCGTCTGCGTTTGCTGCAGGAAGTGGGCGTGCTGAGTTCGTGGCTTTTTTGCTGCTTTTCTTTTGAGACACTTTGAATGGCCCTTGGTCGAAATGGCGTGACAGCAGCAGGGTCACCGCCCCGAGAGCAGGCGGCCCCTGCCCGGCGGTCGGGGTCTGCCGTCCCAGTGACACACCCCGAGCGGGTGTCCTTGTTGCTTTTTGTTTCCTGTCTGTGTCTTCACGAAGTTCTGTTTTGCTTTTTTTTCTCCGTCTCTTCTGCGGGGTTGTCCCTCCTCCC
>NC_033679.1:1995478-2065096 GCF_000165445.2 Microcebus murinus
GTTCACAAACGGAGCCTGTGGGAGCAAGACGCTGAACCCCGTTTTGAACTCCTGACCTTGAGCGATCCTCCCGCCTCGGCCTCCCAGAGTGCTAGGATTACAGGCGTGAGCCACCACGCCCAGCCCTGGTTGTTTTTAAGAGCATGTGATTTGGACATAAGACAACCTGTAAGTTACGTACTCCTCAATTTTATTTTAAACATCTGAGGGTCAGAATAAATAGAAGTACTAACTTGCTACTCAGAATGCTAATCTATTTTTAACTTTTGGGGGAGACTTTTCTATGTTTCACTGCTCACATTTTAGACACTTATTTACTCATATGTGTTTACAAATCAGTAAGTTTCTAAGTTAAATATAAGTATATTTCCTTGATATGCTGGGATTAAGTTCTTATGCACTCTCTCTCCCTACAATTTCTTGCAACAGCTTTCGATTGCCGGCAATTTTATTTCTTACTTTCAGAACTTATACGGAAAGAAATGCCAGCTTTAAGTCATTCTTTAGAAGTCAGACCTTCTTCAAGTCATTCAAATATATTTAAAACTTTGCTACAAGAAAATATACATTAATGTTTAAAACTGTGAGAAAATGGAGGAACGGTTCTTACATTAATCTCACATTAATTTCTATAAGTAATGTTTTTATTAGCGAGACTGATAAACTCCATGCTGATATACAATAAATGTATTCTACGATAGGTTGATTTTTACCTTGCCAGTATGACTGTTTAAAACCAGAAAAAATTAATTTGGGTTAATGTGATTACGCATCTGGGTCAGTATTAGAAAAGTTCCCTTTTATTTTACCTCGTGTTGACACAGAGAAAGCCACGGCAGGTCTCTAGGTGGCCTCAGGGGTGCCGCACTGCCCCCTGCCCGCCTGCTTCTGGGATGACCAGTGGTGTGAGAGGGCCGGCACCACGGCAGCCCCAGCGCACACCCACGTCCTCCTCTGCTCCTCCCCTCTTTAAAGACCAGGAGGCTGGGAACGCAGACTGAAACGACCGCGTGACCCACCGGGGCCACCCCACAGTGCCAGTCAGGGAACTGTGATGCCCCGAGGCCTGGGCACCCCTCGTGCAGACGGAGTTCCGAGCTGGGCCTGCTCCCGCCCAAGCACACTGACGCCCCACTCTCCGGTTTCCAGAGCCCCCCCCCCCCCCCCACACACAGCCAGTCCTCTCCTGGCCGAGAAACTGTCACCAACTACCGCTAGTGGGACCTAAACGGAGAGACCCGCCAACGCTTTCCCTAGCTCACAGAGATGGCCTGCCCAGCACAAGCACGGAAGTGACAAGGGACAGGTGGCCGACCTCAGGCACACAGGGCTCCTGTGCGCAGGATGCGTCCTTCGTCCTTTCGTTTTGTCCCTGAGAGCAGGGGTTCTCGATGGAGGTGCCCGGGGTGCCGTGAGCCCCCGCGGGGCACAGGTGGCTGTCGTGGCTAAGAGACACCGGCAGGGTCCGGTGGGTACAGACCGCGGAGGCTGACACCGTCCTTGCCCCGCTCAGATCCTCCCGCACGACCTTCCCAGGTCCCAGACAGCGGGGTGGGAAACCCGCCTCCAGCTCTCCGAACCCAGGATCTTACCCCATGCGACATCCACACGCTAAGCAGCTTTGCGTACTGCTGATGTGACTTGAATTTTCCAGGAATTCAACTATCATGCAAGTCCAGAAAAACTATACTTTGCTTTATCTGAAACTTCTTTAGGGATGGCTCATCCTTCTGTAATAGTCTGTGACAGGGGGCGTCTGAGTCCCCGCGTGATGCCCAAATCGGTCTGCAGGGACCGTCCTCCCAGGCCTGGGGGTGGCACCTGGCTTGTCACCAGGAACGAGTAGCTCATTACATACCACTGTTGTGTTTCTCTACTACAGTACACCGGGGAAAGCCTATTAATTTTACATTAAGAATTTTTTTTTTTTTGAGACAGAGTCTCGATTTGTTGCCTAGGCTAGAGTGAGTGTCGTGGTGTCAGCCTAGCTCACAGCAACCTCAAACTCCTGGGCTCAAGCAATCCTCCTGCCTCAGCCTCCCGAGTAGCTGGGACTACAGGTATGCGCCACCATGCCCGGCTAATTTTTTTCTCTATATATTAGTTGGCCAATTAATTTATTTGTATTTATAGTAGAGATGGAGGTCTTGATCTTGCTCAGGCTGATTTCAAACTCCTGACCTCGAGCAATCCACCCGCCTCAGCCTCCCAGAGTACTAGGATGACAGGCATGAGCGTTGCCCTAAAGAAAAGGCACTGGGTCTGACCACTGGCACACCTGCGCCAGGAACACAACCGACAGACACGTGTGGGAGAGAGCGCACTGGTGACTGTACAAATGCAGTGCCAAGGCCCGTCCCAGAGGACGCCATGCGCAGCCCGCCTCCCCTCTGGGCACCGCGAGTGCCGATCCCAGCACCGCCAGCTGGAGAGCGGGGAGGGGCCGGAAGTGATCGGACACACCAGGGCACTTCTGAGAGGTGAAGGAGGCGCCAGCAATCACACCGGCACAGCGGGCACCACCTGGGGCTGTCCCTGACAAACCCAGGCAGGCGGCCACGGTGATGCCGGGGCGTGTTCGTGAGCATCCCGAAACTCACCAGCCAGGGAACCCTCCTCTCCCTTCCCACGGTCCCAGGTAAAGTCCACAAGGCACCTAACACCCCTCCGGCCAAACCCGCACACACAGGCAGGTGGCACCAGCAGCCCCCTCAGACAGTGACGGCCAGGCCACAGTGGTCCTCCCAGGCCCGGTGGGGCTCCCACGCCTCTGCACCCCCAGCCTGCTGCTGCCCACTGTCCTCACTCCCCCTCCCAGACTCACGGGCCAGGGAAGCCAAGGGGACAGCCCTCAGGGACAGCGCTGCAGGCTCTCGGCAAGCACAAAGACACGTCTGTCTACCGCCACAAGTGGGACCTCTCCCGGGCCGGCTGTGGGAATGGCACCACGGCCAACAGGACTGGTGGTGACGGCCCCAGAGCCTGGGCTTCAGCTGACCCTCGAGCTAGAGGTGCTGGCCCAGTCGCTGCCTGGGACGGGAGTCACGCGAGCGGGCCCGAGTTCCGACCGACCCACTATCCGTAGGGTTTCTGTCCAAACGCTACGTACGCCACTGCGCGTCTCTCTAGGTCGGACCCTGATCCAGCGGTCCCCAGCCTTCCTGGCACCGGTTTCACGGAAGACAGTCTTTCCACGGATGGGGGTGGGGAGCTCAGGCGGCGACACGCGCGACGGGGAGCGGCTGTAAGCGCAGAGGAAGCTTCGCCCGCCGCCCACCGCCCGCCCGCCGTGCCCCCACCCCCACCCCATGCCTAAGTTTCACGGAAGACGATGTTTCTACACACCGGTACCAGTCCTCCGCCTGAGGGTAGGGGACCACAGCCCTATATTGTCTTAAAAAAAAAAAAACTAAGCCCGATAAAAGCTGCAGACTTGAATGGAAAGTCTGACGTGCTCGGGCGGAACTCACGCACGCCGCACACGAAGAGAGCGCAACTGAAGACTGGCCGGCCCGAGCAGGAGAAGGAAAGGCAGCAAAGGCACGTCTTCAAACACCGGGCGGGCTAGTTCCAAAGACACGCCGCCTCGGCCTGGCTCACGCCCGAAAGAGAACGTGAGAAGGGCCTCGAGGCAGGCCGGCAGGGTGTCACGTGCTTAGTTTCGGTCTAAGCGAAACCAGAGCCTCGGAAAGGTCCAGGCGGGGCCCCGGCGTCCGCGGTTAGCGAGGGACTGCGCCGGCCAGCCGGGGCGAGGCGGGGCTCTGCGGGGTGCACGGCCCCGGCCCGTTCTTACCATCGCACTTTGTTGCAGGTCTGGGTCGCGCCGAGGGGGGAGCCGGCCACCATGGGGACCTGGATGGGGCTGTGCTGCTTGTTGGTGACCAGGTCCAGCTTCTCCTCCAGCGACTTGCACGTGGCCTCCAGCGCCTGCAGCTTGGCCTCGATGCTGTCCAGCCGCAGGCAGATTGTCTGGTTGATTGAGTACAGGAACGACTGGAAGCACGAGAGAGGGGCGCTTTAGAAAGGGCACCTCGAGCTTCAAGGGGATGATTCCGAGAAACCCCGGACAGCTATTTCCTAATTTTAATTGCATCTGCCCCGACAAAACGATCCCTGCACTGTGACCAGCTCCTTAGTTATGGGCCAGAAACATCTGAGTAAACAAGTTCACATCTCAAATGCAAGTCACATTTTGTGTGTGCAGTGCGACCACTTAACCAGGGTTTTACTTGCATGCACTGCTGTGATTTTTAGTTAAGCCCATGTAATAAAAAACGTATGTCGTCTTTAATATGTTGTTATATTAATCAGTAAATTTACATAAAACTAGTCAGCTCTTTCTGACAATGAGAACAGATCACACCTAACATCAGAGCAGCAGAAAACCCGCACTGGCCCCGCACCTTTGCTTCCTACCCAACTGCCCTGCAGAGAAGGTCGGATTGCCTAAGTGTGCCCTGATTCTGACACCTGGCGTCATGCGGTCCTGAACGGCAAGCCTGCCCCCTAGTGGCGAAGAGCTGCATGGCTGCGTGTAGTCCCAGTTCTTGTTTTCAGGCAGTGCCCAGGAAGTAGCGCACCGTGCGCAGGGCTCCTGACCCGAGCAACAGACCAAACCCGCAACCACACAGGCAAGTTCTTCATTTGTCCCGCCACTGCCCCTGCCAGGAGCACACGTGGAAACGGATCAGTCAAGCAGGAGTCCTACCTCCCCAGGTCCCCCCAGCTGAGACACGGTCTCAGGTGCTGCAGAGCGGCAGGTGGGGACAGCACCACCAGCCCTGCTGGGCGGTACGTGAGCCCGGCACCTGACTGGAGAGGCAACACCTGAAAGCAATGAGGAACGTGTGCCGTCTTCCTTCTCCTTTTCTGCCCTCAACTTGAGAGCGCAGCGCCCAAGGTGGACACATCAGAAGGAAGGAGACGGGCCCAGGAAGGCGGACGTGGCACCTGGCAGCTACCCAGAAGAGCTGACGTGGCGCTCAGGGCACAGGCGGGAGTATGCCACGCACATCCAACTGCAGCTGACCCACAGCGCTGCTTGCGGCCCTCTCCCCGACCTGAGGGGACCTGCAGGTCACGAGACCGCAGCGGTACCTTGCACCGTGTCTCAGTGCGGGTGAAGAAGAAAATGCATGCTCTTCTGTGTGCATTCTCAGCAGGCTGAGCCCGTCTCGTGGGGCACCTAAACGTACCTGTGAGCCTTGCCGGTGTTCCGGGCAGCAGGGCCAGGCAGGGGCAGGAAAACCCACACCCACCCGGACAACCACTCTGCCCCAGGCAACCCCTTCTCCCGGCAACAGTGCAAAAATGTGCAGAGGAGACAGTTGAGGACACTGATTTAAATCCACCCACCTCTGCTAACGACCCTCAACCCTGAAGCAGTAAGAGAGGAAGACACGACATGTGTTAGGCGGGCGCACACGCACACACCGGTGCTCGGCCACCTCGGGGCCGTGAGAGGCCGTGTCCACGGCGCAGCTGATGCACGCGCTCGGGGAAGCCTGCATTGTTTCTGTAACTTGGAAATCTCTAGCGTTTGGCTCTTGAATTCTTTAAACGCAATAAGACAACATCACTTTAATTCTGAATTAGAGACGATTCTGGTTGGGGTTTGGGCGAAAATCACTATTACATACTAATAAAACAACTCACCAAAGAAATTAATAATAAAGAAGGAAGAGTAGGAAATAGTATTTTTATTGGCTCCTTAAAATTCAACTTAATTTTTTCTTCTTTTTCTTTTTTTTTGTTTTAGAGACAGGGTCTTTCTTGCTCTGTCACCCAGTGCAGTGGCATCATCACAGCTCACTGTGACCTTGAATTCCTGGGCTCGGCCTCCCGAGTAGCTGGGACTACAGGCCTGTGCTACCACACCCGGCTATTTTTTTTTTTCTTTTGGTAGAGACAAGGTCTCACTGCGTTGCTCAGTGACCATAGTGAGTTGCTCACAATGTTGGTCTCAAACTCCTGACCTCAAGTGATCCTCCCACCTCAGCCTCCCAAAGTCCTGGGGTTATAGGCGTGAGCCACCTTGTTTAGTATTTTTATATAAATCTTTTACATACAAGTGATAATAACCATAAACCACTCACATCTACTTGCCAAGGAGGTCCCAAAAAAAAAAAAAAAATCAGCCGGGCATAGTGGTGTGCACTTGTAGTCCCAGCTACTCAGGAGGCTGAGGCAGGAGGATCGCTCAAGCCCAGGAGTTCAAGGCTGCAGTGAGCCGTGATGAGGCCACTGCACTCCAGCCTGGGTGACAGACTGAGACTCTGTCTCCAGAAAAAAAAAAAAAAAAAAGAGCAAGAGAGAAGAGAAAAGAAAGACAGACGGGAGGAGGAGGAGGCCACATGAAGGTGAGGCAGAGACAGGAGCACTGGAGCCGAGAGCTGGCAAGCACCGGGAGCCGCTGGAGCCGAGGGGAGCAGAAGGAGCCTCCCTCCCCCACCGAGAACCTCTGCAGGGAGCGTGGCCCTGCCGCCACCGTGATTCCGGACTTCCGGCCTCCAGAACCGTGAGAAGGCGACCGTCGGTTCCCAGCCGCCCCGGCCACAGCGGCGAGGGAAGGGAGAGGCCTCCGCCCCGCGGGACGCGCGGCCGCCCTACCTTTATGGACGGGTCCTGGCAGTTGATTTCCAGCCGCTGGCGCTTCAGGGCCGGCTCGTCCTCGTCCGTCACCACGTGGTTCTCCAGAACAACTGAAATCAGTCACAGACACAAACGCCTGAGCTTCCACGTGCACAGCTCCACGCCATCCGTGTACACATTAACACAGTAAACGGCGCAGGCACCTTAAGGTGGAATGAGAGACGGCGCAACCGAGGTCACACGTCGCCTTCTTATGGCTTAAACCTAAAATTCTCAGTCAGGCAGAAAATAGGATGTCTCCCTAATCCCAGGAAAACCGAGATGCCAGATAAATTATTTCCCTAACGTGCCGCTGCGTCCGCCCGACACCGAGCCGCAGCCGTCTCGCTCGAGGCCGCCCTGTTGGTTTTAGTGCGATAAACCCAACTAATAATAATGATTTCTTCCCAACTTCAAAATAAGGTCTTGTCTGTTGGCTGCCTCGTTTCAAAGTCAAACTACCTTCTGAACATCCCATTTGCAGAGGTGCTGATAGTCCCGACAGTGTCAAACCCAACACAGTAACTTGCACAGAAGCCCTCTCTCCCTCCCCTCCCCCACAGCTGGAGTCAGGTGTCCCCCACCCCCGCAGCAACCTCAGGGGGTCACCAGGGCCCCCCCAGCCCCCGAGGATAAGCTCTTCGGCCCAGATGCAAGGCCTGCCACAAGTGGTCCCAACCTCCTCTGTCTAAAATTGACTGCAGGCCGGGCGCGGTGGCTCACGCTTGTAATCCTAGCACTCTGGGGAGCCGAGGCGGGAGAATCGCTCAAGGTCAGGAGTTCGGACCAGCCTGAGCAAGAGCGAGACCCGTCTCTCTATAAATGAAACAAATTAATTGGCTAACTATATATAGAGAGAAATTAGCCGGGCATGGTGGCGCATGCCTGTAGTCCCAGCTACTCGGGGAGTGGAGCAGGAGGATTGCTTGAGCCCAGGAGTTGGAGGTTGCTGTGAGCGAGGCTGATGCCAAGGCACTCACTCTAGCCTGGGCAACAAAGTGAGACTCTGTCTCAAAAAATAAAAAATAAAATAAAATAAAATTGACTGCAAAAACAGTATTAAAGGTAACCACAAAATCAAAGACAAAACTGTCCGCAATCATCTCTGTAAACCACATTTCTATTTGCCTGTGGCACTCCCAGCCCTCTCCCCCAGGCCTAGCTCATCTTTAAAAATGTACATATTTGCAATTATAGACAGAATTTTATAGTGGACGATTTTTGCTGAACATTATGTCATAAGTATTTTCTCATGTCACTACAATATTTTTTTTTCTTCTCACCTCCTGGCCTCAAATAACCAGTGGGAACTGTCTGGTGTGTTTCCCGCCTCTTTCCACGGGCGCACACGCGAGCACATGGCATCTGCCTGGGAGGGGCAGGAGCGTCACCAACAGCTCTGTCTACACCCTTCTTCCCCTTAGCAGTAAGTGTGGACGGCCCTCCAAGTTAATAGCTCTGTCTACACTCTTCCTCCCCTTAGCAGTAAGTGTGGACGGCCCTCCAAATTAATAGCTCTGTCTACACCCTCCCTCCCCTTAGCAGTAAGTGTAGGCGGCCTTTCAAGTTAATAGCTCTGTCTATACCCTTCCTGCCCTTAGCAGTAAGTGTGGACGGCCCTCCAAGTTAATAGCTCTGTCTATACCATTCCTCCCCTTAGCAGTAAGTGTGGACAGCCCTCCAAGTTACTAATAATAGCACTGTTGCTGTTGTCATGTTTTTTAGCGATGGGGTTTCCCTATGTTGCCCAGGCTGGTCTAGAACTCCAGGACTTGAGGGATCCTCCCACCCCGGCTTCCCAAGTAGCTGGGACTATCTGGGTTGACAGCGTTAGCTCACTTTTTAACAGTAATAACAGTCTGTGAATCTATTCTACAGAAATGAGTGCAGCGTATAACAATGCATATTATATATACGTACATATATGACATACATATATATGAGCATGTTTACTACAGCACTTTTGGTAGGAAAAAAAAAATCAGAAACCTGAATATTCACACACCTTGGCAAACCACCCATTGCACCTGCAAGCCCACCCCACACCACAGCCACCTGGGACGAACGCACTGTGGCCAGAAGACATCTGCCTTTCTACGGGCGGTGGGACTGTGAGTGACACTTACTTTCTTCTTTGTACTTTGCTACCTTTTGTGCACTTTGCTTTTTATCATTTGCATGCATTGCTCACAGAGTTAGACAAAAGAACTCCCGTGGCAATCAACTGGGACTCCAGGCCAGGTCACAGTCACAACCTACCCACGCTCAAACAGGCAGAGTGAGCACAGCCACATGGAAATATTAATAAGAAAAATCTGGAAAGACATACATGCCAACAATTTTTAAAGCAGCTACACCACTAGGACTGTGGGAAACTTTTATTTCTTCTACTTTCCTGACTATACTGTTGAATTTTACGAAATTCCTAAACCTACTATGAACCGCAAGGTGTGTCCTGCTCCCCGGTATTGGTGCCCTTCGGGTCACACAGGCCTCGGAGGTTTTAGTAAACAGCCAAGAAATCATAATTCCCAGGCATTTAGGGAACAGAGGTGGAACGAAATAAAGATTAGAAAGGATTCCTTTTTTGGACTATAGTCTACAAAGAGAGAATGTATTTGGGATAAGCTGTTAGAATTTTAAGAGTTCTGAAATGCTTAGAATGTATGTAATTGGAACATTTTTCTTTTGTATCAATGCAGCGTGTGTGTTTTCTAAATAAACTGTCACTCACCTTCCAAAATAAAAACAGATATTTTTGAAATTGTTATATGCAGTGATAGTGACCCTTATACACAAATCAGAAGCCAAATAAGGCGGAAAACTAAAGAATAGCAATTCCTGAAACACTCCCTGCATATTTCTTTGTGGTTGTTCATTTAATTCCGAAATGATTTATGTCACTCTCCCTTTCCACACTATAACTAATCTCCAATCTCCACTTTTCTCAATTAACATACGAAATAGATCATACAAGTAAGACATCATACTTTCTTATGGTATTTCTGAAAATTCTCTCTTCTGAGGGGAAAAATGTCAACATTTCAGTTCTAACCCTCCTCAAAGAACCAGCAGGCCACCGAAACGCTTGGTGGCTTCACTGTGTGCACCTGTGCCTTCAGACTTAACAGAACCATACGACACATACAACTTTAAAGCCAAAAAAAGAGACATCTTTTTAAAATAATAAGTGTGACTATTAACCAGGTGTTTTCATAGATAAAATTCCTGAAATTTAGGTTTTTGTACCTAAAGGGTGTCCTTAAAACAAATACTTAGTTAAGGCTTCAAAGTGTATTTGTGCCTTTACCCTGACTAAAGAAAATCACCAGCCTTGGTAAAAGTGGAGGGGGGGATAAAAAAAAACAAAACTTGCTCTCAACTATTATAGGTGGAAGAATAAATGAATAAAACATTTCTGGAAAATGTCAGTGCCTTATCAAAATTTTAAGCACACACAGCAATCCTACTTGTGGGAACTTACCCTACAAAAACACTTGCCAAGATATACGCGCAAGGGTCTCTCCTACAGGGTTGCATGTAGAAGAAAAGCAACACAAGCTGTGCAAAGGGTCGTCTAAGAAGGGAAGACTTCAACAAGTCAGGGTACACCGATAAATGGAATACCAGGCAATTGCTGAAAATATAAAAGTAGGTTCACACACACCGGTACAGTGAGATCTCCCTGTGTTGAGTTACACACAGGACGCGGCGGGGAAGAAAGCCGCAGGCCATTAGGAGTGCGGGATCCCATGGAGGGAGTGCGTGTGTGAGGGCGTGTGTGCGCGTGTGTCAGGGCACGATAGCAGGGACAGCCCCCAGGAGAGACAGTGCTGGAGGCTCCACCTCTGGGCATCTCGGATTTGAGTTTTCCACACAGCACACGCATCACCTTTTCTTCCGCGTAATTTAACGGAAAGAAAACGATCGGAGCGGCTTTTGGGTTCCAGAGAACGAAGAGGAGGAGGCTTCGCCTACTGCCCCACAGCTCTGTACCTGGGTGGTCGGGGCTCAGGTCCTCCACGGCGATCTGGACCACATCCGCCAGGTCGTGCTCCGACATCATCCAGGGCGGGAGGAGAGCGGCGGTCCACGCGCACACGGCCGAGTCGCAGAGGGGCTGGGCTTCCGTCCCCTGTCGCACCGAAGCCAAGGGAAAGGAAAGGGAAATTAGCGGTCAGGACACGTGAAACGACATAAACCGCTAACCGCCTATGTACACGCGGGATGACATAAATGCCTGTGCATTTGTTAATATGGGGGTGCCCTTGTCCCAGGCCACCTACAGGTGCGTGTGCTTTGAGGACTAAGGAATGGTTCCCGAGCATCGCTCCCTACCTCCCTCCTGGACCACTGACCGAGCCCCTCCCTGGCAGCCCCTCACTTCCGGCCCACCTTTAGTGCTTCCCTCTTGGAACGGGCTTGGAAACGTCACCCCCAAGACAAAAGTCCCCGCTGGGCGCTGACCACCTGCAGCAAAGTCCTGCGGTTTCCTGCTCCCTGCAGGGGTCTTCGTTCCCCACTACGCCCCCCCACAGCCTGGAAAGCCGGCCCCCCAGACGTGTCACACTGCGGCCTCCCGCAGCGACTCAGGGTCCCTCCCAAATGGACCCGCCACTGGGGCCACACCTCATGCTCGCTCTCTCCTGTTCCGCGGCCGGCGGCCTGGCTTTGCTTCCTCTCCGCTCTCAGGGTCAGCCCTGAACCGCAGCGCCGCCCCGCACCAAGGCCGCAGCAGGGCAGTCCGCCCTCTCCCCAGCCTAGCGCCGTGTCTACGACACAGCCAGTGACTTTCTTCAGGCTCCTGCGACGCTCTGATTAGGCATCAAGAGCCCTTATTTCCCAAAATAAAAATAAGGCTGCATCATGCAAACTGCGGCCTGTCCACGCATAGATTTAAGCGTAACGCTTGAAAACAGGATGTCTCAGAAAACTCAGGAACGGATGTCACCGTAACAGTTTTATCATATTGTACTTTATATTCTAATTATTTCTAAATAATGCTTATGAGATAAATCCTGTACTTGTCTTTCCCAAACCATACGACGCACTCCTAGAAGGCGGAAACCACTCGCCCGGCTCCCCACAGCAAGTTCCTCCCACGGGCGGGCGCCTCCCGGCCGTCCCTGTCCTTAAACCCAACTCCACGGCAGGGGGAGGGGGGTTTTCAGGTCACGCAGCTTCAGCTGTGAGTCCACTGACAACTCCAGTTAATGGATAAGTTCCGACAAGCATAGAATTACGTTAGCAGGCTTCACACATGTTCTTAAACCCTATAAATGATGTGGCTCCTCCTCCCCTTTGTCTATGTTTAAATTCTACAGCTTAAACAGCAGCAGCTCCAGAATTTCTTGGGGACAATAATTAGGGGAGGAGGGAGCCAAGCACTGTCTTAAATCTTCCTTTATAAAGACGGTATTTTTACAGAAACATACGATCTAATGTATGAGTAATAAGGTGGCAAAGGCGGCTTTATTCCCGCTTTCTAACTCTACACAAGATTAGATTAATTGAGAACAAATCATCAATTGTCCTTAACAAAGAAGCGAGCTGGTGACGAGTACCTGGCAGAGGAAACAAAGGGCCTCAGAGGTACGAAGACTGAAGCTTCTGGAAGCCCAACTCTGGAAAGACGGGAGTGACAGGCTTTTAGTCTCCCCAAATCCTTCCTAGAAAACACGCAGGGCTGCTAGGGTGGCAAAATTAAAGCCAGGTCGACGCCTACGACAGAACTAGGCAGCGAGATACTCTCTTAACTGACCCCAGACACCAGCAAATGGGACAAACCACTGAAAGCTCAGAGGCCACCGTGGCCTGAGACCGTGTGAGAAAGGAAAAAGAAGGAAGTCCTGAGCCCAGGGAACAGCAGCTGGGCGGAGGGGCACACACGGCTGGCCATGGGGAAAGGACAGGCCAGTGTGGGCGCAGCACGGGCTGGACAGCACAGGGTCAGCCGTGGGCACAGCATGAGGCCAGCAGTGGGCACAGGCCAGCAGTGGGCACAGGCCAGCCGTGGGCACAGGCCAGCCGTGGGCACAGCATGGGGCCAGCAGTGGGCACAGGCTGGCCGTGGGCACAGCATGGGGTGAGCAGTGGGCACAGGCCGGCCGTGGGCATAGGCCAGCAGTGCACAGCATGGGACCAGCCGTGGGCACAGCATGGGGCCAGCAGTAGGCACAGGCCAGCCGTGGGCATAGGCCAGCAGTGCACAGCATGGGGCCAGCAGTAGGCACAGGCCGGCCGTGGGCACAGCATGGGGCCAGCAGTAGGCACAGGCCGGCCGTGGGCACAGCATGGGGCCAGCAGTAGGCACAGGCCAGCCGTGGGCACAGCATGGGGCCAGCAGTAGGCACAGGCCGGCCCTGGGCACAGCATGGGGCCAGCAGTGGGCACAGAATGGGGCCAGCAGTGGGCACAGCATGGACCAGCCGTGGGCAAACGCAAAGGGAACTGTACTAGTGTCCAAAGGCCTAGGATTCGCTGGACACCAAGAACTCTCAACGCTAACCATCCCAAGCTCCCTTCAAGGCCAAATACACTGAAAAACATTACTGGGAATAGAAAACAAAACATACCAGGCATGGAAATTAGAAAGGAAGGAAAATAAAAGCTAATTAAAGGTTGGCGAGCACAGAGCTAGGAGAGCACAGAAAATAAGATGCTACATTTTCAACACTTGGTTAAAAAAAAACCACCACAAGACAGAACCCCAAAACACTGTAATTAGAAAAACTATTCTAAATCAAGCCTCTCTTCTAAATTCACATAAAAATAAGCAATACAGAATATTGAGGGCAAATCTCATGCAAAGATAATATATTTTAAATGAGAATAAGAACCCAGGCACAGTGGCTCACGCCTATAATTCCAGCAACTCGGGAAGTCAAGGCAGAAGGATAGCTCAAGCCCAGGAGTTCGAGACCAACCTAAGCAACATAGTGAAAACCCCATTTCTTTAAAAAATGAAAAATAATTAGCCAGGCATCATGGCGCATGCCTGTAGTCTCAGCTACTCGGGAGGCTGAGGCAGGAGGATCACCTGAGCCCAGGAATTTGAGGTTGCTGTGAGCTAGGCTGATGCCACTGCTGTACTCTAGCCCAGACTACAGAGTGAGACTCTCGTCTCTAAAAAGCAAAGCAGGAACAAGATGACATCACTACAGACAATGAAAGCATGCTAGAAAAAACAAGTCCCCCCCAAAAAAGATGAAAACTATAGCCTAATATCTCAAAACAAGTTCAAATACATGAAAGCTGTAAGATATCATTCATCATAAACCAGCATTAGAAAAACTCAGCAATGAGATGACACAACTCGATCAAAATGAAGGGATGAAAAGAGTGCAAGGACAAGGGGCAGAGAAGACCCAGCAGAGGTATCACAGGAGACCTGGAAGAAGAAAAGTAGAAGCAATGAGATGAAACCCTAAAAACTGTAATTCAAGAAAACTCTCAAAAAAGGGGGCGGGGAGAGGCCTGAAACTACTTATTAAAAGGTATACCACAAACCTGGTGGAAAAAGAAAAAACAAAAACAGAACGACCAACAAAACTCCAAGACACATTACAACAAAACTATTATATAAAGAACAAAGAAAAATTCCTTTAGACATCCAGGCAAAAGATGAGGCAAACAATACTGTAAAGAAAATCAGATAATCAAACTATGACAGAAAAACTAGATCAAGATTATTTAAGATACTCAAGGATTAAGAAACGTGAACCCTTTGGGGGAAAAAAATCCTTCAAGTCTGCCTTTAATATTTCAAAAATAAATAAATAAGAAATGTGAACCCAAGACATGAGCTCCTTTTGAGTACAGACAGGCAGAACAGGGTGTGTAACACGCTATTTTTAAGAAATATGCAAGATGTGCACAGAACACTTCTGGGTTAAGACTGTCAATGCACAGGAGTGAGAAGGAAATTACTGCTCACTTTTCAGCCTTTATCTGCATTTTTTATCATGTGGATTTATCACCTTTTCAAAAATAAAAAAAATAAAAAACAAGTTTATAAAATGACCGGACAAACAAATACACAGGTATGAACTGTGGGGAAGGCCTCAACCTTCGACCTCGGGGCTGCTCCAAGGGGAGCCCGTCAGATGCCGTGTCAGCCAGCACAGGAGGACCCGCGGGGCCCAGCGAGTGTGACGGGGTTGTGTGATCACCCCAAACCCGTGTCCCCCGAGGAGGCCCTCTCAGTATGGCTTAACTGCCGGTCAGTCTGAAGACCAAAGCAACACACGACGCCATAAACTCGGTCTTCTTTCTTCCAAATTAAGAACCACAAGCAGAGATAGCATTAAAAGGATGAGCCAAACTTCCCAAGGAGAGCAGCAGTGCTCAGTTAGACGATGCCAGCCACCCGACCTCCGCCTTGGTGGACTTAAAACACTTTAGGGTCACAGACTGCTTTCAGAGCCTCAAAAACAAAAACAAAAAGACACAATAGACCCTTGTCCAGGAAAAAGCACAGGCAGTTCCAAAGGCCTCACTAATACCAGGGGCCACGGGCCGCCTGTCCCACGTCTGCCTCTCCCACAGCACGCCAGGGGACGGCACGGAAGGTGTGCGGGCGGCTCCCGGGAAACCTCCGGGGAGAGGAGTGGCAGGACAGTGGCGGAAGGAGCGTGGTGTGCAGCGCAGCCCGCAGGAAGGACCCCGGCCTGCCGGCCCAGGAGCTGCCGCACCGCCCAGGCCGCCTGAGACCTTCTCATAAGAAAGGAAAACAACCAACCACCTGGTTTAAAAACGACATAATCTGGAGTCTGTCACACGGCACCAGACTGAACCTAAGGACGGGCCCTGCGTCCACAGGTTCCAGGTTAAACACCTGCCTCTCAGAAGGGGCTGATGGAAACTGTTCTTAAATGCTCGATCCAAGCTTGTTCCTGGTTTCTAAAAGCTCTGGTGGTGGCTTAAGAAAATACTCCAAACTCACCACGGAATCCTGAATCCTAACCCTCTTCCAAATCAGAACACCACACGATATCCGAGTTGTTTACCCAAAAATCACTCTGTTGCCAGGATAGAGTCATTTAAAATTCTGCTAACAGTAAAGGTTTCAATAGCAGAAACTAGGGCAAGAAGCCCAGGAAAACTGGAACAGAGCGATGCGTGCGGTTGCTATTTTGGCAAATTAAATTTGCCATTTCTCAGAAGTCCTGGGGATGGTCCAGCCTCGATATAATATCGTAAAACAGCTGGAAGGAGACTAACGTGCAATGGAGCCTCTCACCAAAACGCTGATGGCACTTACAGCCCCACCAGGTCTGCAGAGAGGGGCCTCTTCCGGGGCACTCATGAGAGAGAAGAGCCTGCCAACCACAGCACCCGCCCGCGTGCTCCCCAGCAGGGCAGGGCGAGGTAACCACGTGCGTCCACACGCCCGGCATCAACATGCGCGAGCGTGATCTAATCACGCCAGCCAAAGGGAAAGATCTCCAGAAGGCGACACTGGCAGGAAGGAATAAACGGAAAGCTGCAGGGCAGCGTGTGTAACGTGATCCCGACTCTGTTTCCTAAAAACGGCACATACGTGAAGTCGCACGCCCACGCGTGAACACACACGGGTGGCTGGGAATGACACGAGCCAGCAGCGAGGCCGCCCCCCGGGGAAGAGCGTGTGGGCGGCGTGCGCTCAGCCTCACCTTACACTCCATCCTGGAGCTGCCGAGTTTCCTGCCGGCACCTGCTATTCATGCGCTACCTGTGACCCTCTTTCCCAAATCAGGTAAGGAGCCCACAGGTGAGGTCAGTGACACCGACTCCTGATAAAGGTGGCAGCACCTTCTCTCACCCTGCCCTGATGGCATCTTCCAGCCCACAGGCCTCGGGGCTCCCCATAGCCGAGCAGGGCTGCGGAGGAAGAGCCCCTCTCCACCCTCCGCCCCCCAGCTGGGCCACGCCCTGTCCACCCCACTCTCCCAGCCCCACGTGACACCCTCTCTGCTCCCCTCCCCGGGCTCAGCTCCACCCTGGGGGCAGCACCTGCCGCTGTCTCCCTCCTCCCCTCCGGCTCCAGGTCAGAACCCCTCTGCCCCACACTCATCGGGGGGTTCCCCTCCAGAACCCACCTGGGGGTGCCACTCGGCCGGAACTGCCCCAGCCCAGACGCTGCCCGGCTCCCGCACACAGCCTCCCCATCCTGGCCCCGCCTGGCCGTGTCCCTGCCGTGGCTGCCCAGGCCGGGCCAGCCTCCCCATCCTGGCCCCACCTGGCCGTGTCCCTGCCGTGGCTGCCCAGGCCGGGCCAGCCTCCCCATCCTGGCCCCACCTGACCGTGTCCCTGCCGTGGCTGCCCAGGCCGGGCAGGGCCCCTACACAGCCTCCCCATCCTGGCCCCGCCTGGCCGTGTCCCTGCCGTGGCTGCCCAGGCCGGGCCAGCCTCCCCATCCTGGCCCCACCTGGCTGTGTCCCTGTCGTGGCTGCCCAGGCCGGGCCGGGGCCCCTGCTCAGCAGACACCGGACACACCTCTCCGTTGGTGATGGCACCCTGCCCTCCCGGGACTCTCAGCGAGCGCCAGGTCCACGGAGGAGACCGCCCCGAGGGCCCTCCCTCAGGATTCCAGTCTGCATTTTAACACGTTCAAACTGAACCGGCGCCCACCCCAAGCCAGCCCGTCCCCCCAGACTTCCCATCTCAACTCAAGGCAAAGCCCACTCCCCAGCTGCTCAGGCCAACGCCCGCCGTCCCTGCTGCCTCTTCTTCTGCGTGTGACCCTCTCACTCCACCAGACCCGCCCGTCCCCAGCCCAGCACCCCAGCCTGCACCCAGGCCATCCCTGAGGGCGGAGCATGAGGCTTCCCCGCTGTAGCCCGATTCCGCCTCTGCCCACGGCCCGTCTCAGTGGCAGCCGGAGGGGCCACATGAAAACACGGTCAGACGGCGCCCCTCCAAAGCTTTCCTATCTAAGCCCCAGCGATGGCTCTGGGGCCCTCCCCAGCGGGCCGCTCGCTGCCGATGCCTGAGTGTGCCCTTGCTGTCCTGCTGGCTCACGGGCCATCCAGTGGGGGCCACCGCCAGCCTCCGCCCACCCCTCACCACTGCCAGTCTCCTCGGGGACACCGAACCACCCTCAGACCCACCACCAGCGCCCCTCCCGGCCCCTCTCGCTTCCCTGCCTGTGCGCATCTTACATGTCAACACCTATCCGCCTTGCTCAGCATCCTCTCCCCGCCAGAGGGGGGCTCCTGTGGGGGAGGAATCCCCATCCCTGTGCACACGGCCCGGCGCGGGCCCCACCCACACTGCACGCGGCCAGCGCGCCGTGACAAACCTAGGGAGGGGACCCACCGCCCACGCCAATCCCGAATTACGAACGCCGGCATTTCCACGAGACGTGCGGACCAGGGCCTTCAAAGTGTGCTGTGTCTACATGCCGATTTCAAAAAGGACTGTGCCATAAGTAACTCACAACTCTAACCATTTAGGTCACGACACGTTCGGCTAACAGCGAAAACCCACCGAGCTGCTCACCGACTGCCGGCAACAGCAGCTGCTCACTGGCGGGAACGTCTGACTGCAAACACACGTTAATTTTGCTATTTTCCAAACATTTCGGGCGCCCGTAGAACAAAATCACAAAGCCATTAAAACAGGAATAAAAGGAAAGCTATTGTAATTGACCATAAAACTTAGCATTAGCAGTAAAGATTAAAAAAGAAATGCTATAGAGTGTCAGCTCTCATTACGTGAAAAAGGGTAGCAAGGAAAAAAAAAAAAAAACCTAAATAAAGGCTCCCTGTGTTCACCGCTGAGACTTCCGTCAACACCGGGGTCTTCTTGGTCACCAGGTAAAACCACGTGACAGAGGCCGGCTCCTCAGTGATGTGGCAACAGCGGCTTTTCCCCCCACCGATGCTCCCAGGGCGGACATTCTTCCTAGAGCTGTTTCTCATATCGGCCCACCGTGAAAGCCCCGATTCCGCATCTGGTCTGGACGCGGGTATTTCCACAGGAAGCAGGACAATGCGGTCCAGATGGGAGACCTCCGGGCAGGGGTCTGACTTAGCTCGACTGGAATCGCAGGACTGACCAGTCGCCGGGCACACACACATACACACACACAGCCGCCAGGCTGAGAGACGCATTCCGAGAGCCACAGAGAAAAGCCCGCATGTTCCTTATCCACATATCTGGAAGGGGCCCGCTCCACTTCATGGATGACAAAATATGAACTGAACGCATCCCCCACCAGCAAAAGGCCTCAGGGTCAGGAATGTCCCTTAACAGGCACAGGCGAGATGCCACCCTAAGTACGAAGCCGGGCGTGTGTGACTATGCAGGAAAGATCACCAGAGACAGAGCCAGGGTGGAGGGGAAGGGCCCACTGCCACCAAGCTCCCACCACCCCCACCTCATCCTGCGGCCATCACGAGACTCTCGGGCCCTCGGAGTTAGAACGTCAAGCCCGTAATGCCATAAAGAGCAAGACAGCCAGGCACGGCGGCTCCCACCTGTAACCCCAGCACTGTGGGAGGCCGAGGAACGAAGATCGCTTGAGGCCAGGAGTTTGAGACGACCCTGGGCAATAACGAGACCCCATCTCTACAAAAAATGTGAAGCATCAGCCGGGTGTGGTGGTGCGCGCCTGTAGTCCCCTCCTCGGGAGGCTGAGGCAACAGCCCAGGAGTTGGAGGCCACCGTGAGCTGTGGTCACTCCCCTTGAACGCCAGCCTGGGTGACAGTGCGACACACCGTCTCTAAAAAAATAAGAAGTGGGTAAGTTGCACCTAGCTGAAAAGCTGTATTTCCGGAAACAAGAAAACTGCTGAGAAATTAAAGACCATTCCACTTAGTCCTTCTGAGACACAAGTGCACTAATAAAATAAAGAAATAACGAGAAAGCCAGTGTGAAGCACACAAAGAAAGCAATCTTTATTAAGCCGAGATACTCCTCCTGATCTGCCTGGGCTGGGATGTGCGGAGGAGGGAACGAGGGCGGGAAGGACGGGCCCACAGGTGACCGGCCGAGGCAGGTGAGCTGGGCAGAGAGAAGCAAGAACCACTCCATCCCATGGCTTCATCCTTGGCAAAGATCAGGAAACACAGTTTCTCTTTAAAAACAACCTCCCTAAAAACGTTTAAATTTAAAATGAGAAAAGGGAGGTCAAACCAGCTGCAGAGGCCAGGTCCTTCACGCTATGGTGGTTAAATTAATTTGCATTCATGTTTTCCAAAACACACAGACCTCCTCAAACATGCGCCGCAGTCGCAGGAGGGAAGCGGCCGGGCTGAGGACGACACACACCTGTCCCCGTTCACAGACCTGCCTGAAGCCCGTAGGAGTCTCGGGCGACAAACTCCGCCAGTCGGGCCTGCACTGCCAATGCCCCTGCCCCGGACAGCAGTGAAGGCCGAGCCTGAGCGCGGCGGCAAGGCCTTCTGCACACCCTTGTGGACACGCGGACACAGCTCTCGTTTCTAAGAGTTCAAGTGGGCCGGCGAGGTGGCTCACGCCTGTCATCCCAGCACCCTGGGAGGCCAAGGCGGGCGGATCGTTTGAGCTCCGGAGTTCGAGACCAGCCTGAGCAAGAGGGAGACTAAAATAGAAAGGCTCTCTACTAAAAATAGAAAGACATTAATTGGAAAAATAAAAATATATACAAAAAATTAGCCGGGCATGGTGGCGCATGCCTGTAGTCCCAGCTACTCGGGAGACTGAGGCAGGAGGACCTCTTGAGCCCAGGAGTTTGAGGTTGCTGTGAGCTAGGCTGATGCCACGGGGCAACAGAGTGAGACTTTGTCTCAAAAATAAAAAAAAAGTTAAAAGAGTTCAGGTGAATAAACTCAAAAATCACAATAAGAAATCCAAATATTTGGGGGGAAAGCTGAAAAAAATTCAAACTTTTGAGTGGTCACCATGATAACCTAAGCACACTAACGTGCACGATTTCTAGGGAAGGCGTTAAGAGGCGTGCAGACTTTTACACGTGGCTCCCCGACGCTCTGGTCTCGGGAAACCCTTCACCACCTTGAAGTCACGAGGCCCCCCGGGAGTTTGTGCTCACCTGGGTTAAACCTATCCACATCTACCGTGTTTGAAATGAGAACAGAAAATGTTCTATGTTTATTAGTCCATTTGTAAAATTATACAAATCGACACGCTACATGTTAGCACCCTATCTCAGTCCATCTTATGCTGCTGTGACAGAACGCCACAGTCAGGGAATCTATAAAGGAAAGAGATCTACTTCTTACAGCCGGGGAGGCGGGGACGGCCAAGGCCCAGCAGCTGCATCTGGCCAGGCCGTCTTGCTGCCGGCACGTGAGAGACGCCACACTGGCTCCCGTGGTGGCTGCCCCGCTCCCGTGATAGCCCTTTTATCCATTAACCTACAAGTGGATTAATCCATTCAGCGGGGCACACCTCTCACGATCCAGTCACCTGCTAAAGGCCCCTCTTCCTGAAACCGTTGCGCTGGGGATTACGTTTCAGCATGAGTTTCAGAGGGGACAAACATTCGAACCACAGCGCACGCACATTTTTTTATGGAAAAATAATGGCAGTTTCCAAAATAACAACAACAGGCCCTTAGTGAGAGGAAGGACACTGCTTTACATTTTCACAGCTCTCTGACGTCAGGTCTAATGGACACAGCTGGACGCTCAGGTCTGCCTCTGCCCCCAGCCTGTGCCACGTGCGGGGGGCGGGGGGGGGGGTGCCCGGGGTGGAGACCAGCCTCCCGGGCGGGGCAGGTGGGCGAGGGGAAGCGCTCCGTGGCCTTCTCAGATAACTGCGGACATTGTACCTGATGACACCAAAACTCAACAAGTGTTTTGTTTTCCCTTAAAGGCAACGTGGGATCCGAAACCCTATCAGTGAACTTTTTGTGCGTTAGTACTTTAAAAATTCACTGGTCTGTCTTGCACTGCAAATGGATCTTTTGCCCAGACGTGACCCTGTGCCGATCGTTTGGAAAACACTGGTTCACAGAGTTACGCGGATCTTCCCAATGTTGTTCGTCAGATGATATCGAAAGCATCACGTCTGTAGACATTGGCACCGGCGTCCGCTTTCTTGGGAGCTGTCAGGCTCACGGTGGCAGATACGAGCTTTCCAAAATTCCAACTTCACTTGACAGCTCCAGTTTTACCACCGGCAACAAACACCATTATTCGTTGCTTTTTTTGAAGAGACAGGCTTTGTTCATGTAGTAAGAAATATCAACAATGTGTCAATGATTCTTTTATAGTATCCTATGAAAAAAGCAGCTAGTTCAGCTAGCAACTCAAACAACCCTCCGATCGCCCAACCTCGAAATGCAGCAGAGGTGCTTTCCATGAACTTTCTGTTTTATCCACAGAGCATTAACAAGAGGGGTACTCAGGGTCGACATTTAATAAAATGAGTGATTTTTATTGCATGTCTCTGAAGAACATGACTACACAAATACAGTTGGGAGCCTCGCCCTTGATTCATGCTATAGTGAGTGTCAGCTGACTTTGCTATAAAATATAAGCCATAAATGCAATTAAAAGCAACTTTTACTTGATTTAGCAACTCCCAAAAATAAGCATTAATACACTACATAAGACTGCATATATCTTACAATGAAAATTTTAGGCCAGGTGCGGTGGCTCACGCCTGTAATCCTAACTCTCTGGGAGGCCAAGGCGGGTGGATTGCTCAAGGTCAGGAGTTTGAAACCAGCCTGAGCAAGAGCGAGACCCTGTCTCTACTATAAATAGAAAGACGTTAATTGGACAAATAAAAATATGTAGAAAAAATTTGCCGGGCACGGTGGCTCATGCCTGTAGTCCCAGCTACTCGGGAGGCTGAGGCAGGAGGATTGCTTGAGCCCAGGAGTTTGAGGTTGCTGTGAGCTAGGCTGACGCCACGGCACTCACTCTAGCCTGGGCAACAAAGTGAGACTCTGTCTCAATAAACAACCTCAACCTTCCTTCTTGGCTCTATAAGAAACTCTCATGAGCCTCCGTGAACCCTTTTATACAACTAAGTGCTCTCACTGCATTTAGTCGTACGTTTTCACAACATATCACCGGCACCGCACTAAACACAGCACGTGAGGGAGGAGACGGAGCCCCCGCCCTAGGACGCGCCCTGACATGGGGTCCTATAGAGAAGTGTAGGTAACACTCGTCATCTCCCGCTCAGAGGGCTGAGCACAGGTGCAGGGGAAGCACAGCCCTGGGCGGCCACCGGGCCTAGAGGGTCAAGGAAGGCTGAGCTGTATCCGGCTATCCGGGCGGCGGGAAGGGGGCACACAGAGGCACAAGAGTCCCAGCTGGGGGCCTTGCAAGTCAGGGGCACACAGCAAGGCAGCAGGGGACGGGCTGGGCCACACAGACTAGAGAGACAGCGGGGGGGGGGGGGGGGGGGGCAGCAGCCATCAAAGAATTCCAGGAGACATGTAGATATGGACAGCGTCCCCGGGGACAGTGAACTACTGTTCATTTACAATGTCCCTGCTCTCAGGATGTGAGTGCCCAAGCACTGAGGGTGAAGTCGGCGGACCCCTGCCACTGCCACGTGCGCGCCCTCCCACGGGGCAGCACGCCCGAGCCCGGCCTTCCTGAGCCCAGACCAAGAACACGCACCTGGACTCACGTGTTCTTCCGGCAACTTCCCTGGAGGCTTTAAAGGAGGCGGCGGCATAGACTCCCTGACTTAGTAAAACACGCTCTCGCTGAGTCTTTGGGACGCACCGTACCCTGCGCCACACGCTGCCGGGATGGGACATGACGGGGGGCTCTGTGGTACCCCGCACCCAGTTTCTGCCACTGCGGAATCAACAGACCCCTTACCACGGCACCTGGCCATGACTAGGCCATCGCCCGCCACTGGGATCAGCCACCAATGCTTGTGCCCCATTAACTCCTCCCCCCAAGGATGCTGCTCAGGGAGCTGCCCCCACCACGGTCCTTCTTTAACCCTCCAGTGTGCCCGTCACCAAGTCCCAGGCCCCTG
The DNA here is from genome assembly GCF_000165445.2 of Microcebus murinus. NCBI lineage: Eukaryota > Metazoa > Chordata > Mammalia > Primates > Cheirogaleidae > Microcebus > Microcebus murinus. The sequence goes on from NC_033679.1 coordinate 2,019,045, forward strand.
CACTCTTGAGTCCTGACGCCCTTCTCCGATGCACACCTCGTCATCCAGGAACCGGCCTGGCCTCTCGCCGCGTCTCCTGGCACCAACCGCTCCACAGGCAGCAGCCCTCTGCAACACGCCATGCCACGCCGTCTGGCAGTCTGGCAGGCTGCCGGCTCCCCATGCCCCTCCCAAAACCACACTCGGCCAAGCCACATGGATGAGCTCCGGGGTGCGGTCAGACCCGGGGTGCGGGCCTTCCAGGGACTTCCCTCCCCACATGGCGTCTGTTCATATCACTGCGCTCCTCTGGCCGGGGCCGAGCCCCTCCCGTCCAGCTCTGCCGCCGGCCAACGGCCTCGCTTTATCCTGTTACTGCACAAACTCCACTAGGCGGGTAATCAGGTACTTCCCTCGTAAGCGCTCAATAATCATAACGATGACAATAACATAGTAGCCGCTTATTGCACGCCAAGCTCCCTGATGAGCAACCCAGGACATCTCACTTAAGCCTGTGGGGATGAGGAGGTAACTTCCAGTCTGCGAGTGAGGAATCTGCGGCTCGGGGAGAGGTAGCAGACTGCCGAGGCCAGCTGAGAGCCAGTGCTGCTGCAGCCTCCCTCCGGCCGCTCCCCCGCACAGCCCACGGGACAGTGCCGGCCCTGCAGCACGAGTCCCCGGCCCTGTCCACTCTGGCCCATGGTCTTCCACCATGCCCAACACAAGCCTGCCACCCAGGTCACGGATCCGTACTTGCCAGCCAGGCCCACTGTGGGACGGCCGTCCCTGAACACTTCCGCTGCTCTTCCCCTTCCTCCTGCGATTCCCCCTTCCTCCCCCTCCCGGCTCCCTCCAGACACCGAAATGCCTTCACCCCCTCACCCCTCACCCCCTTTTTATTCCCACCTTGTGCAAAATCTGAGGACAGTAGGCCATCCCCAGGGTAAGGACAATCTCTTCCCACCCTGCGATTTCACACACACCAAACCAAACCACTAGCATGTGCCAACATTTTAAGGGAATTTGTTAATCCTGACCAGGCAAGGTAGAAACAAAAGCAAATTAACTCCCAACCAGAACGGTCCATCAGAGCGAGCAATGGCGACAGCGGCTAAGGCAGACTTGGGGAGCCGAGTGGGCCAGAGCGCTGGGCCGTTCGTCCCAACAGCCCAGAGCTACATCGCAGATGCCAGCAACGGTGCAGGGGACGGAGGAGAACCGGCCAAGCTAATGTGGTCTCGAGCAGCAGTCCCCAACCTTTGTGGCACCAGGGACCAGTTTCTCGGAAGACAATTTCTCCACGGGCTGGAGTCAGGGGCGGGGAGTGGCACGGAGCTCGGGTGGTGACAGCTCATCCATTGGTCACCTCCTGCTGTGTGGCCCAGGCCCTAAGTTTCACGGAAGACAATTTTTCCACAGTGGGGTTGCGGGGAGCTCAGGCAGTGATGCCACCCCAGTTCCTAACAGGCCGTGGCCCGGGCAGTGGGAACGGCAGGTCTAGAGCAGAGAAGCAGACACAGGTCTAGGAGGCCCATCAGCGTCTAGCAACGGACTAGAAGAACACGTCGCAGATGCTGGTGACCCGCCCATGGCCCTGGAGCGGGCCTCCACGGTGGCAGGTATGTCCCCTCCAGCTGCTGTCACAGGGCCAGCGAGCCATGTTAATGATGCTGGTACTAGATACAGCATCTTTTTTTTTTTAAGACAGAGTCTCTCTGGGAGGCCGAGGCGGGCGGATCGCTCGAGGTCAGGAGTTCGAGACCAGCCTGAGCAAGAGCGAGACCTCGTCTCTACTATAAATAGAAAGAAATTAATTGGCCAACTAATATATATAGAAAAGATTAGCTGGGCATGGTGGCGCATGCCTATAGTCCCAGCTACTCGGGAGGCTGAGGCAAGAGGATCGCTTGAGCCCTGGAGTCTGAGGTTGCTGTGAGCTAGGTTGACGTCACAGCACTCACTCTAGCCTGGGCAACAGAGCGAGACTCTGTCTCAAAAAAAAAAAAAAAAAAGACAGAATCTCCCTCTGTTGCCCAGGCTAGAATACCGTGGCGTCAGCCTCGCTCACAGCAACCTCCAACTCCTGGGCTCAAGCGATCCTCCTGCCTCAGCCTCCCGAGTAGCTGGGACTACAGGCATGCGCCACCATGCCCGGCAAATTTTTTCTATATATTTTTATTTGTCCAATTAACGTCTTTCTATTTATAGTAGAGACCGGGTCTCGCTCTTGCTCAGGCTGGTCTCAAACTCCTGACCTTGAGCAATCCGCCCACCTCGGCCTCCCAGAGTGCTAGGATGACAGGTGTGAGCCACCTCGGCCGGCCTAGACACAGCATCTTGGCAGTTCTATGCAAGATCCTAATTCTCCACGTACAGTCCAAGGTCAGCCATGGAACAAACACCCAGATTAGAAGCTGCCCTTGGAACCCCAAAATTACTGGATGAGATGTGACATCGGCGAAAAGTTCACGCCATCAAGAGGCCCGTGCAGAGCACGTGCAGACAGGTGGGGATCAACTGCTGCTGGAGCGTGGGGGGCTCCGACGGGGCCAAAGCTGGGGAACAAACACGTCCTGCCGCCCCCCAACTGGAGCTCTGTCCAAAGGTGGACTCTGCCGGCAATGGAGGCGCAAGAAATGTTTGCTTCGCTGTAAGATCATGACCAAGTACATGCTGCACTTAAGCAGCTAGCTCGGGGCGGTACGCTAGAATAAATCACGAAGCAACACTGAGAAAGAGAGCCAACAAACAGAAAAAAAAAAAAAAAAAAACAAAAAAACAAAAAAAAAAAAAAAAAAAAAAAAAAAAAAAAAAAAAAAAAAAACAAAAAAAAAAAAAAAAAACACAAAGGAAAAAAAAAAAAAAAAAAAAAAAAAAACAAAACGACAAAAAAAAAAAAAAAAAAAAAAAAAAAAAAAAAAAAAAAAAAAAAAAAAAAAAAAAAAAAAAAAACAAAAAAAAAAAAAAAAAAAAAAAAAAAAAAAAAAAAAAAAAAAAAAAAAAAAAAAAAAAAAAAAAAAAAAAAAAAAAAAAAAAAAAAAAAAAAAAAAAAAAAAAAAAAAAAAAAAACATAGAGCGAAGCGCATATGGATAACAAGGATACGATATTGAAAAAAACAAGACACAACAATGAAGAAAAGAAACGAAGAACCCTGATTATAAACATATAAATTAAGAAAAATTATATAAAAAAAAAAAAAAAAAAAAAATAAATAGAAAAAAAAATAAAAATAGCAAGAGAAGATAAATAAGAGATAGAAGCAAAAATAAATAGATAGATAACAAGAATAACATGAGAGAAGAAGATAGAGATAAGAAAAAGAGGATTGATAAAGATAGAGCCAACACGAGAATAGAGAAATTGAATAGTAGGACAATAGGCATATGACGAACGAGACAGATAATAAATAGACATAGGAAAACAGAAAGTAGAAGACTACATAGATATAAAACAAAAGAAAAAAAAAGACCAAGCAAGAAATTAAAAGAATAAAGAAAGTGAAATACATAAAAGGATATAATAAAATTAAAATAGAATATATACAAGAAATGATATATAATAAATATAATAGAATAGATATAAATCTATACAGAGAGATAGAAAGTATTAATTTAGGTACCACAAAAAAAATATAGAAACTTTATAGAATAATAAAAAAAAAGGAGTAAGCACTGAAAAAGAGAATAATATAGATAGAGATAGAGCTCAGGCCACCTGGCAGACGTCCCCGCCTCGCCTGGCAGAGGACACCACGGCCGGCGGGGCCCATCTCCGGCCTGTTTTAACCCCCGGCGCTGGTCACGCTGGCAGAAACACAGGCATTCGGCCTTGGACTCTGCCAACTCCAGGTCTGGCCCTCGCCTCTCCCGAATACAACGGGAATGGGAAATGGCTATCCAAAGGGATTTCTGTCAAAAATAAATTTGCAGATTTTGATTCTACTGAACTTGTAGTTTTTTATAAGGAGTGCGGTACTGATTTACAATTATACGGTCACAGCAAATATTCATGGGGGAAAAAATATGCCCACTGAATTTCATAAAGGAGTCTCTTTTGCAATAAAGAATGTTATTGAGATAATTAGTAAAATTGTTTAGATAGAGACGCATCGATGATAAATCCCTGGTTTTGAGAACTGTGCTGTGGTTATACGAGAGAATGCTGTGTTTTTAGGAAACGGCCACTTAATCAAGGATCAAAGGACATGGTGGTGTAAGCTGTTTAGGGAAGAAATAAGAAATATACGGGGGGGAGAAAGAGGGAGAGAGGGAAAGAGGGAGAGAGGGAGAGAGAGAGAGAGACATATACAAAGAGAGGGGGTGAAGCACTATAGCCAGAGGACAAAGAAAGTGTGAGAAAATGTTAACATTTGAGAACATGGGAAAAGCCTATAACACAATCCTTTCCATTTTTCTTGCAACTTCTAAGTCTGAAGCTATTAAGCAAAAAACCCAATTCCTATTAAAAGATCTTGGGTTTCTCTCCAAAGACAGGCAATGACACAACAGATAGGAGCCCTCTCCACGTTTAAGGATGACTCTGCCAACGTTAATGGTACTTCAGAGGGGCTGGGGCTGACACTTTCAAGTAGATTCCCCCAAACACACTCAGCGCCTTCACCAGAGCAACGTGACCGTGCAGTGGCTCCCTCCAGACGGCCCCAAATGCCCCACACGTCAGCGGCTGAGCGCCTGGGTGCTGGGGACACCTGGCAGCCACCTGCACGGTGGGGACAACAGAGGGCTGGAGAGCACAGTGAGCAGCGCTCCGAGTGGCACTTGGCACGGAACTGCTCCTCACTGTCCTCGCAATGTCACTCAACCCCCACCCGTGATCCTCGTCCAACTCGCATCGGTACTTTCAGTCCGGGGTGTAGGATCCACACACTGCAGCCCTCGGGCCAAAGGCCGGCCGCCTGTCCCGGAAGACGCATCGCTGGGAAGAACAGCCACGCCCCTCCCGCCCTGCTCTCCAGGGGCAGAGTCCACAGTGGCGACAGAGACATCTTCTCACCCGGCCCCTTAACACAGTCTCTCGACACTGTCTGCACGGCATGGCATCCTTTTTTTTTTTCATAGCCAGTGCAATTCAGCAGTGGGGGGTTGAATACCAACTTCAGTGACACTAATGATGTTAATAAGTTCTCATAACCCACGGCCGTGGGACCAGCCGCTGGTGGGCATCTTTGGAATCTTGAAACTGCCTCCAAGCCAAGGATAAGGAAATCAGGCTCCACGCCTGGAGGGCAGTCACCCTGACCCTGGGACTCCTTCTCCGTGTGCGGCTGGCAGGGGAGGGTGGCGGGTCAGCAGAGACCCCAGCGAGCTCACTTGCTGAGCTCTCGAGTGAGCAAGCCCCGGCAGATCTGCTTTCATCCAATCCCACCCCTGCCACCTGCCCCCTCCCTGGCGTAGCATGAGACTGCATTTTATATAAACTTGAATCATACAAATTTAAAGTAACGCATAATATGAAATAAACATGAAGCCCTCACTTTTCAGAAAATGTGAAATTATTTGAATTCGGCAAACCTTAAAAACCCACGAAATGTTGGCTTTCAAAAGCGGAAGCCGACTGTGGCCAACCGCGCTTGCCCGCTGACAACTGCCAGGGCCGAGAGCCGGGTGGGTCTCAGGCAGACAGGACCCCGGTCCCCGCCAGGTTCAGTCTAAAAGCACGTGCGGCGTGAACCACAGGGACGCAGCCAGCGGGGCTGGTGGCCTGGAGGGTGGGTGGCACTCTGCTCGGGAGGCCCGTCCCCGGCTCCCACTGTCCAAAGAGCAGAGCTCTGTAAGGAGGGCAGCGGGCAGCAGCGCCATCCCCGCCCTGGCCGCCGCCCGTCCACCCGCCCGCCCGCAGGACTCGCAGGGCCGCGCTCTGTGGTCACAGCGGGGACCGGGCCTGCTCACCTCCCCACACCCTCTGGTGAAGTCAAGATCGAAACCCTGGGTTTTTGCCACACTCCAGGGAAATTCAGTTCCTACCACCAGCAAGGAAACGCCAACAGCACGCGCACACACCAAGTTTTGCTTCCGGTTTTATCCAGGCCCACTTCTAATTTCAGAAAGGTTACACTAGGCTTCAAGTTTATTTGACTTTCCGTCTTGAGGAAAAAGGGGGTAAAAAAAAAAAATCACCAGAGGCCACAGCAGTGTTCCCTGATACACAGACGTCATCTTTATTGCCAAGGGCTGTCCGTACGGGGCCCTCCGTGTGGTCCCTCTAAACGCTCCGGGTTCCCTGGCAGGCCCAGCCCGTCCTGCGGCTCCCAACCCCCCGAGACGGACCAGAGCGGCCGAGGGAGAGGCCTCCGCGCGCTCCCTCCGCTCGTCCAGCGATTCGGCTAGAGGCTGTCCTCATCTCTCCGCCTTCTCTGGCCTCGCCTGTGCGTTTTGTTCCTGCACAGCCGGTGTTCCGTGTGCAGCAGACCTGTGGGTCCCCGCCTGCGACGCCCGCCGCCTCTGCCGCCACCGCCCCCCTCCCCGGCGCAGGACTTCCCGCGTGGAAGCCAATCTTGGTGCCCCCTCCCTACACCTGGGAGGCAGATGGTCCTGAACACGGTTAATCGAACTGGACGGTTCCTGACTTCGTGCAGTCGTGAGGGGCGCAGAGAAGTTAATTCAAAACAGGAATCAACTTCCTGAGACTCTGTAATATTCTAGGCACACTGTCAGCTTGTGGCCTAGTAAGTTGACGTTTCCATCGTGTTTTAAGGCAAGACACCGCCGGCGTCCAGCAGCGGGGGCGCCGGGCCCTGATCCCAAGCCCCACTGCGAGACCCACTTCCGAGCACGGCCGGGAAGGTGCACACGGGACCCCACTCCTCCTCCACGCCGGGGGTCTCGTCCGAGGGGTCGGGAGGGGGCTTCTCCCTCCCCGAGAACAGACATCTTCTCTTCCCGGGGAACAGGCAGGGCAGGCAAGGCCAAGAGGCACAAAAGTGAGATCTCCAGCCGCACAGGGAAACCGAGGCTTAAGCGTGTTTCGAACTTCAAAGCAGAAGGCTGGAGGCTGGGAAGGCTGTGCGCTGTCATTTGTTCTGTCATTCCATCCTTCCACATGGACTAAGGGCCCCAGGCACCGCTGGCAGACAAAACACTGGCAGCTTTTTAAGAGCAACCTGCAAGGCCCAGCTCGGTGGCTCACACCTGTCATCCTAGCACTCTGGGAGGCCGAGGCGGGAGGATTGCTCCAGGTCAGGAGTTTGAAACCAGCCTGAGCAAGAGCGAGACCCCGTCTCTACTATAAATACAAAGAAATTAATTGGCCAACTAAAAATAAATAGAAAAAGTTATCCAGGCATGGTGGCGCATGCCTGTAGTCCCAGCCACTCGGGAGGCTGAGACAGGAGGATTGCTTGAGCCCAGGAGTGTGAGGTTGCTGTGAGCTAGGCTGATGCCACGGCACTCACTCTAGCCTGGGTAACAAAGTGAGACTCTGTCTCAAAAAAAATAAATAAATAAATAAAGAGCAACCTACAACCCTGTGCCCCGCCCAACACCTGCTCTCACACCCCTAAGGCTCCTCCCACACCCGGAAACAGAATGCTGTGAAGCAAAGACAACAAAGATCTTTATTTAAGTCAGACATGGGGGGGACAGTCCAAAGCTCTTATCTGGGGCATTTTCACTGAGACCTTCAGTATTTATTCACCCCCCAAGTCTTTTTTTCAAAATGAGGAAATTTTTCTTCTAGATTGAAGTAGCTAAAGTGGTCTTTCAGCTACATGGACATTTTGACACCAGCCCTGCATTCTCACACGGCTCATTTGATGCAAAGACTGAAGTTTTGGGGGTTTGTATCACACAGGTGATGAGAAAAAGGGAAGTCTGATGAGCCACGCAGGATGGTGTCGTGAGACCACTAACGCAAACTCATCTCATCTACGACGGGAGCCTGAAGCCGGCTTCTCTTGCACTGTTCCCTGATCCACACGCGGCCCACACTCGGGGGACTCTCTGGGCGCCCGTGTGCACCAGCTCGCCCGGCCTCTGTCCTTCGTGCAGACCGAGTCTCCCTGTCTCTCTAGGGCTGCACACTCCTGGGGGCTCTGGTCAGGACCTCAGTGAACGTCTCTCAACTTGGGTCTAACATTTTCTGGTGATTCAACTGCATTTCTGGCTATGCGACCAGAGAAGTGATGTGTCCTTCTCAGGTAGCTCATTGGGGGTAGCTGGGGTTAATGTCTTATTGCTGGTGATGCTACCTTGATCACCTGCTTCAGGTAGTACCTGCTGGGTTTTTCCAGTGTGAAGTTACTGTTGTTCTCTTTGTGATTTTATAAACATTTGGGGGCAGATACTTGGGGACCATATGACTATCAAAGACAGGTGGAGACTAAAGGGACGTGACAGGAACCTGGAACAGCAGGAGGACGTTAGTGGAAAGGGAAAGTTCGACGAACAAGGCCTGTGATTTAGCTGACAGTGCTGTGCTGACGTCAACTTTGGTGTTTCCACGGATGTTTGGTCACGTACGAGGTCAGCATCGGGGGAAGAAAGTAAAGAGAACGGGGAAGCTTGCTGAAATATGTCTGCAACATTTCTTTTAAAATCTAATGTTAACCTGAAAATTAAAATCTGACCAAGTTGCAGATCCTGATTCCACAGGTCTGGCGGGGCCTGTGAGTCTGTGTTTCTCGCAAACTCCAAAGCGATGCTCGAGGCGGCTGCCGGACGGCAACGATTTCACTGAGTGCAACTTCCAAGTGCTCTGACAACTGGACAGACCGCATCAGATCATGCTCCCGTGCCGTGGTCGCTGCCGCGTGCTGAACGGCTACCCTGGCACACCACCCAGAGAGAAGCCAGCTGAAGAGTCTGAGAGCAAGGTATCGGCCGCCATGCGTGTCTGGCTGGCCTTGCCCAGCAGAGCCCGGTGCCCCTCCAAGGCCTCAGAGCCAGAACCCCGCCGCTGGCACCATGACTCACAGGCCACCATGGAAACGGTGACTTGGCGCCCGTCACCCAGGCCACAGGGAAGCAGGAGAGCGGAGTGGAGGGGAGAACAGGCTCTGGAATTCCCGCTGCAGGTGAGAGACTGGCCACACAGGTGACCTCCACCTACCCCATTAAAATGATTTTTAATAGAGTACAATAAACCCTCAAGAAAGAGAACAGAGGCAGGTAGGAGACTTCACACGCTTCTGACAGATGGAAAAGACATCGGGGCCACGCGGGGCAACCTGGAGCGCACAGGAGCCGGTGCTACGCTGCACAGCGCCCTGCCAGGGCCTGGCCCAGGCCTAGACCCAAGACCTGCAGCAGGGGGTGGGCCTGGGGACCCAGCCCCCCCTACAAAACACAGAAGAGCTGACTCTGCCACAGCCCTACAGAGAGAGCGAGCGCAGCAGCACCAAGCAAAGTCTTGCTTAAAAAAGCTGAACAGCCCGGAGGAAAATCCCTGCGACCTGGCACTGCAGGACCCACAGTGACAAGCTCCCAACCACCCGAGGGGAGTCTGCACTTTTCAAAACCGTCCCCGCGGACCCAGGGCTGTGCCAGCTTCCGCCCGCCTTAGCAGCCACCATCAATATTTGAGGAGCACCTGCCAGACCCAGCAAGAAGCCAACACTGAACAAGAACAGGGACGCTAGAGGAAACAAACCGGAACAAAAGAGAACTGAAAAGAATCCTTATTAGTTTCCTCAGAGTCAAGGAGATAAGACATTTGTGAGACAATAAACTACTATGAAACAGAAACAAAGCAAACACACTCTTGGAAATTCAAAGTTTGACTGGGGAAATAAAAAATTTAAAATAGGATCGGAAGGCACACTGAAGCCTTCTCCCATAAGGGAGATGAAAACGAGGCAGGAAGGACAAGGAAGGTGAGACTCCGGGGTCAGTCGGCTGCCCAGCACCAACCAACACAGCTCCTGGAGGAGGAGACGGCAAATGCCTGAGCACCGGGAGTCCGAGACTAGGGAGAGAACCAATTGCTTCAGCACACTGTAAAATGTCACAACACCAAGATCCAAAGAACTTCCAGGAAGGGAAAAGGTCACCCAAAAGGAGTAAGAATACTTGGCAGAGGTTCTCGTTTAAATGAAGAAAGCCAAGATTAAAATGTGGGGTCCTCAACAAACCCTGACGTGTAATAATAAAGGAAGATGCCAGGGCTCCCATGGAGGCTACAGAGTAATCAACCAACCCAGAGCAGGAAAATGAAAGGGGGGAGGGGTTGGGTTGACACTAACCCTGAGAATTTAAAACAATGTTCGGAGTCAAGGGTAGCAGAAAATGCAAAGAAAGACTCAAAAAGCTGCACAGGGCCGGGCGCAGTGGCTCATGCTTGGTAACTCTGAGAGGCCAAGGCGGGAGGATCACTCAAGGTCAGGAGTTCAAGACCAGCCTGAGCAAGTGCGAGACCCTGTCTCTACTAAAAATAGAAAGAAATTAATTGGTCAACTAAAAATATATAGAAAAAATTAGCCAGGCATGGTGGCATATGCCTGTAGTCCCAGCTACTCGGGAGGCTAAGGTAGGAGGATCGCTTGAGCCCAGGAGTTTGAGGTTGCTGTGAGCTAGGCTGACGTCATGGCACTATAGCCTGAGCAACAGAGTGAGACTCTGTCACAAAAAAAAAAAAAAAAGGAAAGAAAAAAAGGCTGCACAGAAAAGGCAGTGTGCCACCCAGCTGTGCAAGGAACATTTGCATAGTCCAAACATAAACAATCAGAGTGACTAAACATAGTAGGCACAGAGAAGAGAAAAGGTGTGATAGACTAGCAGTGACAGAGCCAAGAGCGTGCACAAAGACGGAACACCTGCTTATTTAGAGAGAGAGAACTACCTGAAGGAACCACTAGAGAGGTAAAAGTCTTTTACAGGAGTGGGACTGAGGTGGGGCAGAGGGACTGTTGTTTTCCATTGTAAGTCTTCCATTGACATTTCTTTTATGTTGATTAAGAATAAGTATTTTTTTTTTTAAGAGCAGACTTCAGACAGACTGACTTCAAACCCTGGCTGTGTCCTGGGCAAGTCACTTAGAGTCTGTGGGCCTCAGCGGCTCGTCTATCAAGTGCCGACAGCCCCTGCCTCCCTGGGTCACTGTGATGAGGAGCCCTGGAGCACGGGCAGTCCAGCACGGTGGCGCTCCACAAACGGGAGCTGTCTTCTAATAATTAAAGCCAAGGATGACAGAACCCAGCATCACAAGAATATATTCTTCTTTTAATTGCAAAACAAGGATGGAACCAACTACATAGAACTCTACGGGCAGTTCTGATGTTTCCCTTAGCCACTGGTTATCTGTACAAGGCTTGTCCGGAGAGCCGAATGTTAAGTGGTAAGATTATCTATTTCTGACTTACTGTTTCTGTAGCTTACTCAGCACCACTCGACTTTTCCAAGTTACCTATCTGTCCCCCCAGTAACTTCCAGTTGCCATTCTTCCCTGAGAAGATGGGCTCTGGCCAACTACTGATCGCAGTGCTAGTTGCACCAACGCCACCAGGCCTCGGGTGCATTCCAGGGCAGGACAGGGAACTGCATGCAGGTAGGAGAGGAATTACCTGTTCCACATCACCAGGCCGTAACCTGGGCCCTCCCTGGTCAGGGTGCAGCAGGCTCGCTATCCTGGAAAGCCCACACCTGCCCCACCTGTGCACAGACAGCTCCTCTGAGAACTCTGACTTCAGCACCAAGACAGCCCTACCACTCTCAGCGAAAAGAAGCTCAGTCCTCTACCAAGGCAACGCCTGCCGTCCGCTCGCGCCGTGGGGATGGAAGTCATCTACTTCCTGCGTCCCAGAGAAAAAAACAACGGTGCCAAGGACTAAATCACGCAACGGCAAAAGCGTTCCGGGCTGAGGGGCTCCCACTCAAGGCCCCCGGGGGCCCGCTCGGCCGTGCAGACGCGGGGCCGGAGCCGAGCTCCGGGCCACCGGGCCGCGGCCCACGCCGGTGACTCGGGCGGCACGAAACGGTGCGGTCGAGGCGCAGAGAAGCCGGCCCCGGAGTCCGCCCGCCGCACGAGCGGGGTCCCCGGCGTCCCCGGCGGGCAGCGCCGCCCGACAGCCGGCGGCGCACGCGGCGCGGCCCCCGCAGCCCCAGCCCGGGCGGCGGCCCCCGCCAACGTTGACGCTCGCGCGGACTGCGGGCGAGGGCCCTGCGGAGCGGTCTCTGTGTGTTGTGTTTCTCCTTCCGTGTTGTGTGACCCGGCGGCGGGGCGCGGTCGGGCCGAGCCGGTGCGGCGGGGGCCGCGCCGGTGTGTGTGTGATTTTGCTTGTGTTGTGTGTTGGCAGAATCTCGCTCTCGCTCTCGCCCCGCGGGAAGGGGGAGGTGGAGACGCGACCGGCTGCGGGAGCTGCAATTACCGTGTGGGCTGCGGAATTCTCGTGGTGTTTGTCGGGGAGATGCGATAATGGCGTCCGTCCTCGCGAGAGAAGCCGCCGCTCTGCGCAGGCGCCGCGGGCCCCTCCCCGCGGGGCGCTGCCCCCACCCTCCGCGCAGGCTCACTGGGCGCGGGGCTCGGGACGCGGTGGGCGGGGCCTGCGGGCGCCGAGGCCTGCTGCGCGTGCTTCCGCCCGCTCGGACTCCCGGCGAGCATGCGCGGGCGACCTTCTCTGGCGCCGGGTCCTTGGCTCCCAGAGGCTAATACTTCCCCACTGTACACCCAGGCGACTCGCCAGCCCTAGAGCAATCGCTCCGGTCGGCCGTTTGAGGAATCCGCACCGTCTTTGAGACGGAATGACTAGGACATAGCTCCCCTCACGACTACACGTCCCAGGGTGCCCTGCGCAGGGGGCGCGCGGTGCACTCTGGGACCCGTAGTACCTTCGCGCGGGCCGTGCCTGCCGGGACTTGTAGTCTCTCCGGGCTCGGGCCGGCCGTGTCGTCCCCGCGCCGCGGGCTGCTGGGACTTGTAGTCAGGATGGCCCAGGTGAGCTGTGCGCGGGCCGCGGGCCGTACCTGCTGCCGCTGCGGGTCCGGCTCTGAGGTTCCGGAACCTGGGCGGGCTTCCGGAAAGAGAGCGGCAGTGTTGCGGGGCTCGTGCGGGGCCCCGAGTGCGCCCGTGCGCCGCGGCGTGTGTGCCTGGAACTGTGGGTGGGCGACAGGTGTGTCTCCCGTGAGGCCCGCGGGGCGCTGTGTGTGGCGTGGACGGCCGATAACGCGGGTTGGCTCGTGATAACGCGAGTGCGCGCTGTGTCGTGCGGGCGGAGGGCCCGGTGGGAAGGCGAGGCGGTGCCCGAGCGACTGGGGTTCCTCGAGCGACTGGGGTTCGGGCCCCGCGAGGCCACCCGCCGGGACGAGGCGCGGCGGCGGGGACAGCTCCGGGGCGACGTCCGCTGTCCCCCCACCTCGGGAACCGGGGGTGACTGCCGCCCTGGCCGAGAACGCTTCCCCCGGGGCTTGAGGATCCGACCAGGGAAGAGAGAAACTGAGGGCTGCGGTTTTCGCGTCGTTTCAAGACCTCATGAAGTCGGGGTGGTAGTCCCAAGTGCCATGCCTCGGTTCCCTGTCACAGTAGGCGTGAACGGATGAATGAGTGAACGAGTGAATAAAGGGTGAATACATTTAAAACAAAACCACCCAACAAATTATAGTGAGGGTTTACTGAAAGCCCCCAAGCCACTTCGGGTTAAGTCAAAGTTAGAAATTAAGCCAGGCCAGGCAATGTGGCTCACGCCTGTAATCCTAGCTAGCACTCTGGAAGTCGAGGCGGGAGGATCCCTCTCATGGTCAGGAGTTTAAAACCAGCCTGAGCAAGAGTGAGACCCCCATCTCTACTAAAAATAGAAAGAGGCCAGGCGAGGTGGCTCACGCCTGTAATCCTAGCACTCTGGCAGGCCGAGGCGGGCGGATTGCTGGAGGTCAGGAGTTCAGAGACCAGAGTAAGCAAGAGCAAGACCCCGTCTCTACTATAAATACAAATAAATTAATTGGCCAACTAATATATATATAGAAAATATTAGCCGGGCATGGTGGTGCATGTCTGTAGTCCCAGCTACTCAGGAAGCTGAGGCAGAAGGATCTCTTAAGCCCAGAAGTTTGAGGTTGCTGTGAGCTAGGCTGACACCACGGCACTCTAGTCTGGGCAACAGAGTGAGGCTCTGTCTCAAAAAAAAAAGAAAAAAAGAAATTAAACGAATCAAAATTATAATTGTGACTATGCTGGAGTTGACTTTTTTGTTTTTGATGTTTTAGATTTATTTTTTCGCTGCTCAGGAAGCTAAAATAGAGGAAGGTGTTCAGTAGTGCCATCTGCTAATTCACCATGGCTTAAAAGAAATGAAATAGTCATCAGCAAAGACAGATATCCACTAAGGGCGTCCACTCACTGACCGTATGGGGACCCTTCCCTTCACCAGTCAATTAAGGCAAGAATCCAGTCCAATCTCCTGGAGTTAATTAGGTAAAGTACATTCCCCAGGCATTGTAAGAGGGGAGGGAGGTGCATGCTGGCCTGGGTGGCACCAGAAATGGGGGGACCACCTAAGTGCGTGTGCACTGGCCACTCGTAACAACCACGAAGGCCCTTTTGCCAACCCTCGCCATGCCCGCTGCAGGAAGACCCTGCAGTCCTTCAGAACATTCCTCTTTCTGAAGATGTCACTAGGATGCAGAAATGGATTATTCACGATGCTCCCAGTTGCCCAGGAAAAGCCCAGAAGACTGAATGAAAGGCTAGAACATTGAGCCCGCCTGTTGCCCAACCCCAGCTTGGAAGTCGAGCCTTCCTTTGGGAAGTCGCTGAGGCCTCGGGCCTTGCTGCCTCCTCTGGAGCTGGTGTGGAGAGTTCACGGGACTCTTGGGAGTCGTCAGTGAAGTAGACTTTGTGAAGGGTTTAGCAGAGGGTCCGGCTCAGAACGTGATCACATTACCATTTCACTCATTGAGGAACACGCTGGACTTCCTAAATGACACTCCATTATTTTGGGAAAGCAAATACTGACTTCCTGATTGATTTGTGGTCTCTATGTGTCTGGAACTTACCATCACCCAAGATAGTGGCTCTCAGCTGTGGCCGTGCGGAGGACTTCCGGGAGAGTGTTTCTCGTGACTGGCGCCTGGCTCCACTGCTGGAGCTGCTGGCCTTGTGTCCTCAGAGCATTCGTACCCTCGGCCCAGCTGGAGAACCGACCGAGAAGGCTGGTTGGCCGTATACGTTCATCTTAATTTTCTGTTCAATTTTAAGTGCAGTTCCTTGAAGCAGTGGGTCATTGAAGAGGACAGAGAGCACAATTATCTACATAATATGGAGCTTCTAACTAAAGCAGAGGCCTGCCACGGGACTCCAGACCCACGGCCACTGCACCGTGTGGTCTGCCTGAAAGGGGCAGGGTGGCCAAGGACATGCCCCCAGAGCCCGTGGAGTGTCAGCTGACCAGGCAAGGGGGATTGTCAGGGCTCAGGGGTGCCTGGGACGTGGCGTACAGTCACGGGAGTGCCGTTCTTTAGCCATTATTTGTATCCACTCAATAAACCTTCTCAGCAGCTCTGCCAAGTGTCAAGCTGTCCCCACTTTCCAGAGGAGGAAACTGAGGCAAGAGTCAATGAATGAATGAATGAATCAGGCTACCCAGAGTGGGTGTGTTTCCAAAATGACTCTGTGGGAAGAAAAGCAGAGAGTCCAGACTTGGTCTTCGTTACTGGAAACCAAGGCGGCCAAAAGTACCGGCCCATGCAAGCAAGGACAGAGCCTGCAGACGACCCGTGCGCATGACTTTCTTTAGGCGGTTCTTGGATGGACCCCTGCTTCAGAACGCGTGTTCTGCAGGGTTTTCCACACCTAGGATTCTATGATAAGGTACGACATCCCTGCCCTATAAAAGGTTGTAAGTTTAAACCAAAAAAAATTTACAAGCTTGTCCATCTCAACCCGGAGGGTCTGTTCCAGGATAAAAGGTGTCTGGGGACAAACTTCTGTCCAGTCCAAAGCAGGTTTCTTTGCAGGCTGGCATCTGCAGGTATCACAGGTTGTCTGGTGACCGTCTTACCATCCAGACTTGGGCCCTTTTGTGGGTGAAGGGGCACTGTTCGTATTTATGCCAAGACAACAGCCATAAGGTGGGAGTGTCCCAGGCCAGGGGAATCTGGCTCAGGGAGCATGAACTTGAATCAAATCGCACCTCTTCGTGGAGAGAGAGGACACGCTGCGTCACTAGGAGCCTTGGGCACGTGGGCGCCTGCTGCCATGCCCACCCCCAGCATTGCGTGCGGCAGCTCCCCGGCCTGCGCGTCTGGGCCTGCCGTTGCCCTCCCAAGCACACAACAGGGCTCTGTTCCTGGTCTCCAGTGTCCCACGGCTCCAGGCCACAGCGTCCACACCACAAGAACAGGACTTTGCTCTCTCCCGAGTTCTCCCCGGAGCCCCCAGCAGGCTCTCTGTAAAGTTTTCCCAACCCCAGGCGGATTCACCCCGCTATTTACCAGATCGAAGCACAGTGTGACCTGAGCGGCCTGTGCCCAGTGAAGGCCACTCATCCACAAGCACCCACCTGACACCCAAACCAAACATCAACAAGTTGGGACAGACATGGGTTGGACTTTCACCGTGAGGCTCGGGGGTTTGGGTGAGTTTCCACGAAAAGAGGTGAGTCCACTCCACTCCACAGTGATCCGGAACAAAGTGAGGACGGAGGGTAGGAACAGCCGCCCCCTGTGCACTGGGGTCCCCAGAACAGACCTGAGATGCTGGGGAGGGGCCATCGGACAGCCTCGGGGTTCTCGTTGCTGGCAAAGCAGATGTGGGGGGCCCTGCGACACCGGCCGGCGCGACGGTGTTCTCAGCATCCCTGCGCACAGAGAGGCAGGGGCCGCGCTTGTAAGTAGGTCCCCAGTCCCCCCGAGGGGCGATGCGACGTGTGTGTGTCACTGTGCTGACTGCCTGGTGCCCTTCGAGGGGAGAGACAGTCGCCAGCCAGAAAGCTTGGGCTCAGACCTCCACTCTTTCTTTTGCATTGGGTGTCCTTGGGTGATTCATGTAACCTCAGCTTCACAGGGTCGTCACGAGGGCGAGATGCTCAGGACAGGGGGGTGGTGCTGCCACGTTCTCCCCTAACACAGACGTTCCCGCTGTCTGTGTCCCACAGCTCGGGGAGCAGGGTGGCGAAGCCAGACCCCGGGTGGGGGTCCTGTGCGCCTCAGGGGTGAGCTTGGGAGTGGCCTTACACCCCCCCCTCGGAGCTTCGTGTCTCATCTGTGAACTAGGGTGACACTGTCCTGGGCCACGCAGGGTCGGCTGACATGTGCAGAAAGCGCACACACCAGCTCTGCCCATAACCCGCTGGTGGCGACCAGCCCTGCCTCGAGCCCCACAGGGCCATCTGCGGGGCACTCTGGGCTCTGCCTGGGTCCCCCCTGTGGAGGACTCAGGCCTGTGGTGCAGCAGAGGGCAGGGCGCGCCGGAGCCCTGGGTGCAGCTGCCTGAGCTCAGGCGTCCCAGGAATCCGCAGGGACGTGGAAAACCAAAGTGGCTGGGAACCCACATTTTAAACCCCTACCTAGAGGGTCTGGGGCAGAAACCTTGTCACCTCTCACACTATCCTGTCCCTAACCTGCCTCCAGTGACCCTGACTTCAAGCTGGGTCCCGGCGGCAGCACAGGGCACCTGCCAGGAAAGCAGCACCTTGGGCCCCACCCCAGCCCCGCTGCAGTCCCGACCAGTGCTGGGCCCATGAGGCAGAAAGGTCTCCACCGCACCAACTATCACACCCAGGGATGTTGCGGCGCAGCCCTGTTCTGACAACCTTCTTTCTGTGCATGCAAAACATGGTGTAACACACACGACGCAACACACACGAGAGTTTAACTGCAAAAGGAATGAAACTGTGTGCTTTTACGCGACATATTTGTTTTCTCATTGCCTGCAGACGTCTTCACGGTTCTCTAACAGCCTGTCCCCCTTTTGATTCTTAAGTACAAAGCACGGAAGAGACGGCCGTAGACTGCGGTCCTCACCCCACCACCTGTAGCTGTGGTGCCCCTTGGCAAGTTCCTTAACCTCTCTGAGCATTCAATGTCGTCCTTGTGAAGGTGGTTAATGACAGCATTGGGTTGGGCGCGGTGGCTCACGCCTGTTCTTCCTAGCACTCTGGGAGGCGAGGCGGGCAGATTGCTGCGAGGTCAGATTCGAAACCAGCCTGAGCAAGAGCGAGACCCCGTCTCTACTAAATAGAAGCAATATGGCCATACTAAAATATACAGAAAGTTACGGGCATGTTGGCGCGTGCCTGTAGTCCAGCTACTCGGGAGCTGAGCAGGGAGGATCTCCTGGAAGCCAGGAGTTGGAGTTGCGAGCTAGTGCTGACACCACGACGTCAGCCGGTGACGAGTGGACTCTGTCTAAAAAAAAAATGACAGCACAGGGGGTCGAGGGAGGAATGCACGAGGAGACTCTGGGAAGCTAGAGAGGGCTTCTCACACCGTTGGATGCCCTTTGGGGATTTATTTAAGCATTACCCTGTCAGTGGGCGTTAGCTGATACACACTTTTTTTTTTGAAAAGTTTGATATTTATTCGTGACGGCCATGCAAAGGAGCAACACATGCCAGCAAACTGTGTGGCATATTCAGGTGAGGTAAGAAGACAAGGTTTTTAAAGGAAAAGGAGGATGAAATAATTTTTGTTTTGATTTCAGTATATTGTGATCAACACTTTGGTTACATATATTGTCTTTGTGCCGCCCACGTGAAGCTACAAGCATGCCCATCCACCAGAAAGTATGCTCCACACCGTAGGTGTGAATTTTACCATCCTCTCTACCCTCCCACAGTTTTATTGCTATTGAAATGCGTTCTTACACGTGTGCACAGCTTTGCACGCTTCGTCAGAAGATCGATTCTGTATTCAGTGCCGGAATCAGTTTACGCTGCGAGTCTCAAACTGCTCCCGGCACCCCAAAGCTTCTGCGGATGACAGAAAATATTCTGGAAACAGCAGATTTGGAACTTCCTAGGATTCACTCCTTGTGTTTTGTGCTTGTTTACTCTGTAGATTCCTGCAGAATATTTCATTGTGGGAAAAAATTTTGGTACCAAAAAGTGATTGAAATCGCTGGTAGTTTGGCCTTGAGAGAAAAGTCAAAAGCTACAAAATGTTCAGTAATTTTATTTCTTCATTTTATTTTTAATTATTTTTTTTTTTTTTTGAGACAGCTCTCACTCTGGCCAAGCTACAGTGCCATCAGTCACCTAGATCACAGCAACCTCAAATTCCTGGGCTCAGTATCCTCCTGCCTGCCACTCCCGAGTAGATGGGACTACAGGCATTGGCACATGCCCAGTAACTTTTATTTTCGGTAGAGACGGGTGTCGCTCTTGCTCAGCTGGTCTCGAACCTGAGCTCAAATGAGTGTACCCACCTTGGCCTCCCAGAGTGCTGGATTACAGGCTGAGTCACCGTGTCCGCCAGGAATCATTTTAATTACAATTCCTTTTTCCCTTCGTGTTTCTATGGGTGCCAGGGCTGCCTGTCACTGACGTGCTTTTCTGTCCCCAAGTCTGTGACGTGACATCATGCTGGCAACCTGAAACCGGCCATGGTGGGGTAGTTACACCATGGTAATTAGCAAACACTAGAAATCGCAGGTGTCTATTCCCTGGGAGAGCCGCTAATTAGACATTTACCGGCACCATCTTGAACATTCCAATAGCTATTTCTTGCTCCCCTGTCGGGGCTTCTTGCATTTGGCTCGGCCCGGCTGAGCTGAGAGGTGACCAGCTGTGACAAACAGCAGGTGTGAGGGAGTGAGCAGCCGCTGGACCCGCACTCTGAGTGCCTGCCCCTCTCAGAGAGGTGGAGGGGAAGGGGCTGAGGGCTGCTGCGGTGGTCCAGCGGGAGGGGGAGGTTTGGGGGGTGGAGCATGAGAGTGCGTCAAGGGAAGGGGGTCTCCTTCCAGATCTCGCCCCGTGACGCGGCTTGTTGCTCCAGGCCGAGTCCCCTGCACTGGGGCTGGGGCTCCATCTGCAGGAGGACTTCTATGAATATTTGCTGAACGATTGAGAAGGAAGATAATATTTTACTTGCTTCCCGTCAGTGCCGACTTTAATTAGCACACGGCTGCCCTTGCTGTGCCGGCCTCAGCCGTGGGGCTCCGTGGCCAACGTGAGCAAACACTTGGAGCCTATTCAGTACTCACGTGGCGTCACCTCTCTGCGTGCGGCGAGGAGCCATGTCCACTCGCGTGGGGGCAGACGCCATGTTCCACGCAGATGTTTCATTGTTGGTGGCCCCGTTTGTGCAGCTCAGCAAAGGGGACCGAAAACATCCCCTCTGGCCACACCCTGCGTCCTCCTGGGTCAGGGAGGCCCTTGCTGCTCGGCGTCCCGTCCGAATTCCGGTCTGTGCAGTGTGGCAAATGCCGTGGGGGTGGGGTGGGGATGCAACAGAGTTTGCGGGGGGCTGCCCAGCGCGCCTGGATGCCGTCCAGGTTTGTGCCGGCTCACGGGGCCTCTTTCCAGAAAACAGACTACGGAAGCCCAGGGCTGCTGGTGTAATTTCGAATTAAAGCAAAAGCTGGACCAAGGACACACAAGCAAAGGACCTGTTGTCACTGCCGGGGTTCCTGGCCGGTTATGCCAGCTCCCAAGTCCGTTGTCCCCCATCCAGAGGAAGGGAACGCCCGGGCTGGATGCAAGAACGGGCCTTTTTCTTTGACACAGAGTCTCGCTTTGTTGCCCGGCCTAGAGTGCTATGGCGTCAGCCTAGCTCATAGCAACCTCAGACTCCTGGGCTCAAGCGATCCTCCTGCCTCAGCCTCCCGAGTAGCTGGGACTGCAGGCATGCGCCGCCACCATGCCCGGCTAATTTTTTCTATATATTTTTATTTGTCCAATTAATTTCTTTCTATTTATAGTAGAGACGGAGTCTCACTCTTGCTCAGGCTGGTCTCGATCTCCTGACCTTGATCGATCTACCCGCCTCGGCCTCCCAGAGTGCTAGGATGACGGGCATGGCTGGAGGGTGGCTCGTGTCTGCAGAACGCTGCGGGGCCAGCGGTCTCCCCGAGCATGTTTAGTCATTGTTTTGGGCACCTACTGAGTTCTGCGTGGACGGGAGCGTCCTGGCCGGGCTGTGAGGCGGGGCGGCGAAGGTATCTCGTGCCTCCTGTGCACGGACAGGTATTCCAGGTGCTTCTCAGGTGCAAACCCACTGTCGCCACACTCCATCGTCCTGCTTCCCACAGACGAAGAGACGGGCCAGGGAGGGTGGTGAATGAGCTGCCCAACAACTCAGATGGCGGGTGGGCAGAGCCGGGTTCTTTGGCCCACAATGTTTAAAACCTAAACCAAAATATTTACCTGGCAACACTTGAATATCGGGGGACTTCTATGAAAATCTGTATTTTAACTTCTCTTGAAAAATCTAAAGGTCTGGCAGCAGAGGGTTCACGCTCCCCCCTGCTGCTGGGTGGCAGCAGCCCCCGTAAGTGCCCCCAGCTCCCTAGGTGGCCACAGACCCCACTGCCTCCCCGCTGCCTCCCGGCCCGAGGTGGAGGGTCGTGGCCCGAGGCAGCCTGCTCCTTTGCACTGCCCGCCGCGGCCCCATGGCCACTGGAGTAGGGGAGCCGGACACACGGGTCCAGTGATGGGATTTCTGGCCTCCGGAGGCCACTGGGGAAGGGTGGTAGGGGCGTCCTCCTCTCCCCCCCCTGGTCTGCAAAGAACAGAGAAAAACCATGGAGACCTGGGAGACAGCCCAGAGCTGTGGGCAACTGCAGTCGGAGACTCCGGGAGACGGGATCTTAGCTCGGACTCTGCAGGTAACTGACGTGCTGCAGATCTCTGGAAAGTGACTCAGCTGTTTTCTCGCCTATAAGGTCGCTAACCCACACCAGGGAGCTAACATCCGTTGCGGCAGACACTGTTTAAGCACGGGGACACCCCGGTGAGCAGAACCGCCGAGCCCTGCGTCCGTTCTGGTGGAGGGAGACAGATGGCAAAACACCTGCAGGTGCGGTCCCCACGCACGTCAACTAGGCTGAGAAAAACCGAGACAGAGAACTAAAACAAGCAAGCGAAACAAACAGCCAACTGTCTACCATCACCGTTATTGCCTGTGAGAAAGGACTTCGTAACACCGAAAAGCAGAAAAGTTGTAATCTTGAAATAAACCTTCCGTGATTCTGCTGTCTTTTCAATTTTAATGTTTTCTGCATTCTACTGACCTCTGATGGTTTCTGTCTTAAATAACATCTCCTAAAAAAAAAAATGATCAAGTTCGTTAGAGAACAGGACAACAATGTGTTAGCCACTAGCATGTCAGGTGGGAGAAAAACTTCCTACAGGGCTGCATATCTTTCTGCTGGGCACACCCTTTGACTCGGCAAGTATGTGGTTAGTTCATCAGAAAGGATAATCCAGGCAAGAATGCAGAGAAGTAATAGGAACTTTATCACAGCTCTGTTTAAAATCGGAACAAGTTGGAAATCATCTAAACATCACCGCTAATGAATTGACGTTAACAATTGAGGCATAACTGTGCAAGGGAAACATACCACCATTAAAAGGAATTATATTCAGTTCACAATTGCAAAAGTGTGGAACCAACCCAGGTGCCCATCAATACATGAGAGGATTAATAAAATGTATATGGATACCATGGAGTTACTATTCAGCTTTAAGAAACAATGGTGATACAGCACCTCATATTTTCCTGGATAGAGCTAGAACCCATTCTACTAAGTGATGTATCTCAAGAATGGAAAAACAAGCACCACATGTGCTCATCAGCAAATTGGTAGTAACGGATCAACACTTAAGTGGACATATAGGAATAACATTTATCGGGTGTCGGGCAGGGAGGGGGGCAGGGGCAATATACGTAACCTTACAGTTTGTACCCCCATAATATGCTGAAATAAAAATAAAAATCCTAACCTCCCCACAAAAAAAAAAAGGAAGTGTATTTTGTTTTCACTTACAGAATGATCTCACGATGTTAAATGACCAAACAGCTTGCAAGAGTAGGGTCCTTGTCCATTAAGAAAACCCCAGATCTCTCCTGGTACAACGGTGTTTGTTTGCACAGAATGCTGTCTGGGCACACGCCCTGGGGTTGCTGCGGGCAACCTGCTGCTCTTGCAAACTTCTCTGCACTTTCTGAAATGTTTTAGATGAATGTATCTTACTTTAAAAATCATTCTCAGACCAGGCACTCTGGGAGGCCAGGGCGGGAGGATCACTTGAGCTCAGGAGTTCAAGACCAGCCTGAGCAAGAGCGAGACCTTGTCTCTACTAAAAATAGAAAAATTAGCCAGGCGTTGGTGGCACATGCCTGTAGTCCCAGCTACTCGGGAGGCTGAGGCCGGAGGATCGCTTGAGCCCAGGAGTTTGAGGTTGCTGTGAGCTATGATGATGCTCCGCACTCTAGCCCAGGGCAACAGAGCAAGACTCTGTCTCAAAAAAAAAACAAAACAAAAAGATACACACTCAAAACATTTCAAAGTGAACCTCAGGAAAAGGGGTCAGAGTGCCTCCGCTTACTTCTCATGCTGCTGGGGTTTTACTTCCTCCGTGCGGGCGGCTCGGGGGCGGGTCAGACTTCCTAGTAGTATCTGCGGCATCACTCAGACCGGATTCGTGCAACTGGGAAGGGAGGTTCCAAACCCTCCCGCCACCTGCCCTCCTGCCCTCCCCTGGGCTCAGCTGGGCTTCCTGTGGCCACGCTCTGTGACGATGACCACACAGAGGTCAAAAGCCCGTCAGCAGGCCAAGGGGGCTGCCGTTCCGGGTGGGAGGGGAAATCCATGTCTCGGCGTGGTCCAGAGGGACAGGGAACAGCGCACACGGGGTGCAGGTTCCGTGGCTGAGGCCCGTGGCCCTCGCACCACACTACCTGGGTCCCGCGCGGCCTCACGTGGCCGTGTTTCTGCCACATCCGTCTGTGTGACACACGGGTGGAGCCGGTGCCTCAGCCAGGGTCTCCCTCTCTCTGCCCACAGTGCACCCCCTCTGGACGGGCCCGGTCCCCGTGCCCGGGGGCACCCGGCAGTCCCCCATCAACATCTGGGCCAGGGACAGCGTCTACGACCCCCGGCTGAAGCCGCTCCAGGTCGCCTACGACGCGGCGTCCTGCATGTACGCCTGGAACACCGGCTACCTCTTCCAGGTGGAATTTGACTCCGCCGCCGAGGGCTCAGGTGAGTCCAGGTGGGCGTTGAGGCCTTCCTGCTCTCCTGTCACCCAGGAGAGGGGTCGGGGCCGGGAAGGCTGCTTCCCTTACGCTGTTGGGACGCAGGGGACAGAGACTTGCTCCCGGGAGACCAGGAGTGGGGCGCGAGGTGCACAAGGGGAACAGGAGGATGGCGCTCCCTGCAAGGTGAGGTTGCCCTCACCTGCACCACACGGGTCGGCACGAGGCCACGGGGAGCTGAGCCGGTCTGCGGGCACCCCGACTGCTAAAGGAGTGCTGAGCAGGCAACACGGCAGATGCCACCAAAGCGACAGGAGCCCCTACGAGCAGGATCCTCTTCCCCACCTGGCACCTGCGGAGTCAGACCTTCCCCAGGGAGTGCAGGGTCCTTGTTCCCAGTCCTCCAGGGGCCCAGTGCGGCCAGAGCCCGCCCCTCACTAGGGTTAGTGTGTTGACAGGTGTGCGCTGGGAAGGGGCGGTCCCGACAGGACTGGCGGCAGTGACTGGTCCAGGAATGGGCACATGATTCTAGCCTGGCCAATGAGAGCTAGAGCCTTATTTCCAGGAACTATACAAAAGCAGCTTTTCCCGCCCTAGGGTCACTCTGAGCCCCAGGCGGTGGGAACCGGCTTGGGAAAAGCACCCAGCAGGGGAGCAAAGCCGGGGTGGCCGGGAGAGAGCCCGGGCCAGGCAGTGTTGGAGCCCCTGCATGCTGCCTGCCTGCAGCCAGGACTAACAAACCTTTTTTTCTTTTTTTGGTAAATTAATTTGACTTAAGTTACTGTCACTTTCTTCTCAGAGTCCTAAGTACAAGCAGACAAGTAAAACGTGGCTAAGGTGAGAGGAGAGATGGAAAGGAAGGTGCTGGAGGGCCGCCAGGACTCGTCCTTCCACTCTTCCCTCCAATGCACTTCCGCTGGAGGCCGAGTGCAGCCTGGGGACTGGGGACGTGGAAAGTTGGCCATGGTCTGTTTAACGTGGCCCGTGCAGACCGTCGCGGTGCGTCATGACTCAGACTTGTCCTCAGGGCCCGGGTGAACTTCCAGAGGGGCTCCGGGGAGGACTGCCCTCCCAGGTCTGCGCAGCGGAGCGTGGGTGAGGCTTAGCAGCTGGCTTTCTGGGCGTGGGCGCGGGGACCGGAGCCAGGATCAGTGGTGTTTGCCGCTTTCCGTGGTGTAAACACTCCCACGTGGCCAAGTTTGGGCTTCCAAGGTGAAGTCACCGATGGCGAAGCTGGGGAGGGATTTGCACAGAGGTTGCTGGAGCGGGTCGGAGCCAGCTCCCACGCCTGGGTCCCCGCCCTCCTCCCTCTGGGCCCTGCGGCCTCTGATCTCATTTTGTTCTCTGAGCTCGGACTCCACTGTATCCGTGGAGGCTTCTTTTGGGTTGCACGTGGCAGAGTCCCAAGTCAAGCCGGCTCGAGCAGAGAGGAGGGAGATCTGTTGGCTCAGATCCTAGAACGTCCAGGGTGTGGCTGGGCCCGGGGCGGGAGAACCACACTGCCGGGAATCCGCATGATGCTCCCTCTCGGGGCTCTGCTTCTTCCTGGGGGGTGATCCCCTCTTGTTTGAGGGTTCCCAAATGGTGGAAAGAGGGCGGCCAGGGCTCTGGCTCAGCCTCCCAGCCCGGCGACACCAAGAGAAAGAGCCTCCTCCCCAGAATCCCAGCAACAGTCCCAGGGCCGACCGTCGGGGGCCAGCTTTGGTCCCTTGTCTGGCCAACCTGGGGGTCACCCCCCTGGAGCAAGGTGCAGATGAGAGCGGAGGAAAGTGACTTTTCAGGGGACCCTGGGGGTGGGGGTCGGTGGGCGCTGCGTCCAGAGGCGTGCCCCGTCCTGGGCACGTGGCCTTGCTGTTGCCCTGAGCAGACCTTGGCCCTTCCCCGACTCAGTCGCTCTTGCGTCCGAGGCCTTCGGCGTCTGACCTGGCCCTGACCCCTTCTGGCTTCCCCACCTCCCCATCTGGTTCAAAGGGACTCACCCCGCCCTGCCACAGACCGAAAGAATTATCTGGATGTCTCCCCACCGGCCATATAAATTAGTTGGGTAATTCCTCCTGTGGCTCGTGTCCACGAAGGCCAATCTGGTTTTGCTTTATTTGTCATCTTCCCAGAGACCCAGTTTCCTTTCTCTCTCTCTCTCCTACTCAGCTTCGCGGGACCCGCCCCACCCTGTTGCTCCAGCTTTTTCCCAGGTCCCCCTCTGCCCCCTGTTTTCCGATTATCTGTCCTCTTTGGTCACCTCCACTGAGAGTCAGGAGCAAAAGGGACGGAAGACACAGGCGAAGGACGGGCAGCGAGCGCTGGGGAAAGTTTCCTGCAAGAAGACGGGAATGATGAGTCTCTCCCGTAAATGGAAAGAAAAAGCAAAACCCCAGGCCTGGCTAGAAGGAAGGGCAATGGCTCCCGAGCAAGGACGGGCGAGCGGGGCAGGTGCGCGGTGCGGAAGCCGCTCTGTATGGAGTACGGTCGCTGAGGTCTGGGCCCCGCCAAACCGGTGAGCGCCAGAAACTCAAAGCGAAACAGAGGTGGGAGGCCAAGGAAATTTCCGTCAGTGTGGACGGCCGCCCGCCCGCCCGCGGCTTTTCTAGGAGACGAGGGATGCCAGCACTGGGAGATGGAGCGGCCAGCGGCACGGGGCAGCAGAGGCGGGGCAGGGGCTCTTCCCAAATGTTGTGAGGGGCCTGGGGGCCGCGGGAAGAAGGGCCTGAGGGACGGCGTGGGGAGGGGAAAACTGCAGCCCACCCGCACAGATGGCCACTGTCACGCTCCACACGCAAACCGCCCCGCTCTGTGAAACCTGGCGTGCGCCCAAGATGGCAGCTCATCTGAGTCTTTGCGGGCCTTGGGGGGGAGGGTCCGGCTCAAGAGGCCAGAGAGAGCAGGGTGTGAGTCCCAGCAGCATGGCGAGATCAAGTCAGCTAACCTCCCTGACCCTCAGGCTCCTCCTCTGCTTACTGAGGATCTGACACTGGCCCCACAGGGTGGGCGGGAGGAGGAGAATGCGGCCCGCGTGGAGTGCTTGGCCTGGTGCCCGGAGGGTTAAGCATTCGGTGTGCGACAGCGGCGCCCACTGTGCTTCCTTCAAAATAAAATAATCCCAGGGAGGCACTGGCTGTGGGCTCTTTGTAGTGTTTTCCACGGAGGGGACAAGGAGCAGGCAGAGAACAGCTGCTGCCCAGGCTGCAGTCTGGCTTTCTCTGGCCATGGAGGACTCGGTGTGTGTGCATGACCTGGTCAACCAGCCAAGGAAGGAGAGACGGGGCCCCTCGGCCAGTGACACTACTGTGTCACTCACGAGCAGGGACGGTGATGGGCAGTTAAGGTGCCACGTGCCAGCAAATGCCCCTTCCAGCATTGACGTGAAGGTTAAGTCATGTGCATTTGTGAAGAGGAGCCCGTCCCAGCCTTCTGTCCTCTAAGTGACAATTGACAGTCACCCTGGCACCAAGAGACCCTGACAGGCGCTCCGTTCCTGGAAGCCCCAGTGCAAGAGTGCCTCTCTCCGTCACGGAATCCGCTCCCTGCGCAGGGCCAGCATACAGCAGGGGCTCCATAGGCGTTCGCTCCTGGAGGGAGGGAGTGACCTGCAGACCAGTGTGATTTTGAGGTTTACAGGCTTCACTTCTATCCATTGAGGATCTTCAGTTGCAAGTCAAAGAAACAGACTCCAGCAACAAGTCAAAAGGGAGGCGACCAGAAAGATGCGGGGCCGCTACCTGAACAGGTGGGCTGGAGACAGGGCAGTTACCACTGCATCAAGGACTCCTTCACCATCTTGCGGGCCCCTGCACTGTCCCAGGCAAGATCCATGCCCCGGGGGACCCTTTTGCTGACCGGGCGAGGCCAGGTGCCTGCCGGGGCTGTGCCAGGAGAGCTCTCTAAGCATCGCAGTGTTTGCTCCTTGCCATGTTCCCAGGAAGCTTCCTTATCTCTCGCAAATGTCAAGTCTGATCCGCAGAGAGATAACACACCCGTGCAAAGCCACGCCGCCTGGAACCAGGATGTGAGACCAGGATGTGAGCGCAGCTCTGCCCGGCTCTCAACCCAGAGCCCCCGCGTGATGTGCGCGGAGCTTGACACCCGGGGAACCATCTAGGCTCCCTCATTTCCCAGTCCTGGGGGTCGGGGCTCTCGGTGGCCCCCAGCAGGGGCCCTTGCCGGCCACAAGCTGTGGCTCCTACTGTCCTAGGGCAAGTCCCAACGACCTTTCTGGTCGAGAGAACACACAGGAAAAAAAAACCTTTCAAAGCTCGGGAGCTTTGTAATATCGGTGAAACCCCGGAGTGGTGCCAAGCACAGGCTGGTCCTCCGTGACATCGTGTTATTTGCAGTTCAACTAATTAGAGCATTGCAAACTTCTCTTGCACTAATTTTAGGCCTCAAGCGACTCTCGCCTGCCAAGAGGCTGCTTATCTTGGTAAAAGCCTCGAACTGCAAGTAGGTGGCTATTGTCAGCGGCTGTCGCCAGCGGCTGTCGTGTTAATAACAACAGCGACAATAGTGTCCGGGGCCAGCGCATGCAGCACAAGGTCGGCCTCCAGTGTCACCTGTCATCGCGTCCGAGGGTCTGGCACTCGCTGATGCAGTCGCCCGATTTTGTCTGGATGAGCTGGTTCAGGTCACCTGCTCACAGGGAGTGCTGGGGCGGTGGGTGGCTGCCACCGCTCTGTGGACAACCCCGCTAACAGCGGGGGCTGGGGGCAGGTGAGCTAAAGGCCCCCTTTTTCATGAATGGGGCTTGCTTCTTTTCTTTCATTAAAGAGAATGACTGTGACATTGTATTGTCACTATGAAAAGTCATTTTGAAATTATGTTATCTGCGTCTGCGGCCTTAAGCTGGGTTCCTGACAAGACAAGTAGGAGAACGTGGCCTGAGCCCTGCACCGAGAGGTCAGGGCTTGACCGTCCCACCGTCCCACCTGGGTCGCCGGGTACCCAGGGCAGGGCGACTTCATCTCTTTTTTTTTTTTTTGAGAAGAGTCTGGCTTTGTTGCCCAGGCTAGAGTGAGTGCCGTGGCATCGCCTAGCTTCACAGGCAACCTCCCAACTCCTGGGCTCAAGCAATCTCTGCCTCAGCCTCCAGTGTAGCTGGGACTACAGATGCGCCACATGGCCCAGCTAATTTTCTAATATGTTAGTTGGCCAGTAATTTCTTTTGTTTTAGTAGAGACGGGGTTCTCGCTCTTGTTCAGGCTGTTTCGAACCTGACCTCGAGCAATCCGCCCACATCGGCCTCCCAGAGAAGCTAGGGTTACAGGTGTGACACCCGCCGCCCCGACTTCACCTCTGGGTCTCTGGTCTCAACGTGGCTCGGGTACCTGTTCTGCAAGGGCCGCTGCGGGGGAACGATCCGCGGGGCCCACACACGGTCCGGCAGGTGGCAGGTGCTTAGGAAACGCCAGCCTGCCAGCCAAAGCGCTCCCCGCCAGGTGCAGGTGGGTGAGCTGGCAGGTGGTGCGCAGCGCCCACGTGAGGGTCACTGGACGAGACAGCCTCTGGTCCCCTAATCGGCTGGTTTTCCCACCAACACGAACGCTACTTTTTGTTTGCTTTTCTTTTGAGGGCTTCCTACCCGCCAGAGGTTGCGCTAAGAACTTTGCGTTTCCATGTGGACTCAATCCTAGCAAACTGTGGAGCAGGTTTTGGACCACCCACTTACAGATGGGAAACTGAGGCGGGTAGTGGCAAAATAACTGGACCAAGTCCATGTTGGAGGAGTTGGCACCAGCCTCTGGACTGGGCAGACTGCAGACCCGCTCTTGGCTGCTGGCCTCGCGGTCTGAGAAAGAGTGCAAAGCCGCTTCCCGGTGTTGAATGAACACAATTGGCAGCTCGCTGGTCAGCGTCAGGCCGTCAGACTTATTTTGTAATTATGCAGTGAGATCGTAATTTACAATGGGATTTGTCTTTCCCAACTTGGAGGGTCAAGACGCGTAGATGGAAAACCTGGATTTGACACTGAAAGGCTGGGGTGTCAGTGCCCGCTGCTTTTGAACTAAAAGGCGGAGTTTTCTAGGAGCGTGGGCCTGCCAAGGCTTCCGCCTGCGGATCCTGGGTCAACTGCACAGGCCGGCCACTGGAGGCGCCCCAGCCCAGCGCAAGCCAAGACCTCAGCTGCCTGCGCTGCCCGCCGGAAACCTGCCAGACACAGCCTCCCTTTCTTCACGTTTCCTCTTGAAAGGCTGATTGATGTTTGCTTCTCCCTTATTTATTATTTTTATGGAGGACAGAGTCCCACTCTGTTGCCTCAGGCTAGAGTGCCATGGCGTCCAAGCCTAGCTCACGCAACCTCCCAACTCTGGGGGTCAGCGATCCTCCTGCTCAGCCCTCCCTGTACTGGGACTACAGGCATGGCCCACCATGCCCGTCCATTTTTATATTAGTTGGGCAATTACTTCTTTTCTATTTATAGTGAGAGACGGGTCTCGCTCTTGCTCAGGGCTGGTTTCAAACTCCTGACCTCGAGCAATCCTCCCACCTCGGCCTCACAGAGTGCTAGGATCACAGGCGTGAGCCACTGTGCTCGGCCCTCGGGTACATTTTGTACTTTGAGATAAAGTAGGAAAGGCCGGGGGTCTTAGTATGAGACCCGGGTTCGAATTCCGGTTCCCACAGCTGAGCCTCAGCAGCCCACGTAGCCTCTGCTAACAAATCAAACACAACACACAGCCTCGAAGGCAGATCGGCTCTCAGGCCCCTCAAAGGGAAAAATCGCCCCTCTTGTATTTCTATCCCTAGAAAATCGCCGTGAAAGTCTCGAAGTTTGTCCGAGGCTGGGAGGCTCTCGGTGCTGCCTTGGTTTCCCCGTCTGCAGACCGGCTCCTCCGTGCTCACAGCCAGAAGACTTTACCGTTTACGGTGTTTTTATGTGCTTGTTGGGGGGAAGGGATATTTCTCGGTATGTTTAAAAACTGAGATATAAATCACCCATGTCGGCCAGGCACGGCTGCTCACGCCTGTAATCCTAGCACTGGGTGCCGAGGAGGGAGATCACTCAAGTCAGGAGGTTCGAGACCAGCCTGAGCAAAGACCCTGTCTTCTACTAAGTAGAAGAAAATTAACTGGCACTAAAAATACACGGAAAAAAATGAGGGCATGGTGGCACATGCCTGTATTCCAAGCACCGGAGGCTGAGGCCAGGAAGATCGCTCGAGCCCAGGAGTTTGAGGTTGCTGTGAGCTAGGCTGACGCCACGGCACTCACTCTAGCCTGGGCGACAAAGGGAGACTCTGTCTCAAAAAAAAAAAAAAAAAAGGCCCACAGTCTTGCTGCTTCTGTTTGCAGGAATTAGTGGTGGGCCCCTGGAAAACCACTACAGGCTGAAGCAGTTCCACTTCCACTGGGGAGCGGAGAACGCGTGGGGCTCGGAGCACACGGTGGAGGACCACGCGTACCCGGCAGAGGTTGGTAGACGCCGTCACACTCGGGTGCTGTCTGTGGCCCAGGCCCTGGTGCGAGGAGGCCAGCCGCCCAGCTGCTCAGGGGGGCGCGACTTCCTGGGACCTGGGGCTTCCAGTGCTCAGACCAGGACAGTTGGCCACCCCACCCACTTAAGCATGCAACTAACAGGAGGGTACTATACACACGCCCATCTAACAGGAGACGAGACTGAGGTTCTGAGTGTAACTCGCTAAAGTCAGACCGCTGGGGCTCCAGAACAGAGCCTGAGCTCGTCACAGCCTCCACCTCAGCTGTGTTCTTGCAGCCAAGCAGACTGGCAGCTGCAGGCGGTCCTCTTCTGAGAATCTGAAATCTGTACACTAGAGATCATCTTCTTGAAGGAAAGCCATATTTTCTTTCTTCTTCTTTCTTTCTTTCTTTCTTCTTTCTTTCTTTCTTTCTTTCTCTTTTCCTTTCCTTCCTTCCTTCCTTCCTTCCCTTCCTTCCTTCCTTTTCTTTCTTTTCTTCTTTTCTTTTCTTTTTTTTCTTTTTCTTTTCTTTTTGAGACAGAGTGTCAACTCAGTTGCCCAGGCTAGACGTGAGTGCCGTGGGTCAAGCCCTAGTTCACACAACCTCACAACTCCTGGGCATCAGCAATATCTTCCTGCCTCAGCCGTCCAGTAGCTGGGACTGATAGGCATTGCGGCACCATGCCCGGCTCATTTTTATTAATATATTAGTGGCCAATTAATTCTTTTATTATCACGTAAGAGACAGGGTCTCGCTCTTGCTCAGGCTGGTTTTGAACCCTTGCCTAGCAATCCTCCCGCCTCGGCCTCCCAGAGTGTAGGATTACAGGCGTGAGCCACCGCACCGGGCTCTTCTTTCTTTCTTTTCTTTCTTTTTTTCTTCTTTCTTCTTTTCTTTTCTTTCTTTTCTTCTCTTTCTTCTTCTTCTCTTCCTCTTCCTTCCTTCCTTCTTCCTTCCTTTCCTTCTTCTTTCTTTTCTTCTTTTGTTCTTCTTCTTTTCTTTCTTCTTTCTCTTCTTTTCTTTTTTTTCTTTCTTTTCTTTCTTTCTTTCTTTCCTCACTCTGTTGCCCAGGCTAGAGTGCTGTAGCATCAGCCTCACTCACAGCAACCTCAAACTCCTGGGCTCAAGCGATCCTCCTGCCTCAGCCTCCCAAGTAGTTGGACTACAGGGCATTGCACCACCATGCCCGGCTAATTTTTCTACATATTTTTAGTTTTCCAGATAATTTCTTTCTATTTTTTAGTAGAGACGGGGGCCTCACTCTTGCTCAGGCTGATCTCGAACTGCTGAGCTCAAACAATCCTCCTGCCTCGGCCTCCCAGAGTGCTAGGGTTACAGGCGTGAGCCACCGCACCCGGCCAGAAAGTCATATTTTCAACATTCCAAACTGGGAGTGGGGAAAGGAAGAAGAGGGGTAAAACTTTTAGGAACTGCCTTTGTGGTTATGTTGGGATGAAGAATGATGCCTTATATGATGATAACAGATTTTTCTCAGCATTTATTATGAAATTTCCAACATGCAAAAAAAAAAAAAAAAGGAGAGAACTGTGCAGTGAGAACCCATGAGGCTGCCATTGCCATTCTGTGGTCACTTTGTCACCTCTGTTCTCCACCAACCCGCCTGACTTCTTGATGCATTTCGAGTCACGGACCATTTTTTCAATTTCGTTGTTGTTATGAAGTTAATATTATAGTTGTTTAGGGGTTGTTTGTTTGTTTGTTTTTAGAGACAGCAGTTCACTTTATTACCCAGGCTAGAGTGCAGTGGCGTGATCGTAGCTCACTATGGAGCCT
This sequence comes from Microcebus murinus, assembly GCF_000165445.2. Classification (NCBI taxonomy): domain Eukaryota; kingdom Metazoa; phylum Chordata; class Mammalia; order Primates; family Cheirogaleidae; genus Microcebus; species Microcebus murinus. The sequence goes on from NC_033679.1 coordinate 2,052,309, forward strand.
CCAGCTCCTGGCCTCTAGCAATCCTCCCGCCTCAGCCTCCCAGAGTGCTAGGATTACAGGTGTGAGACACCACGCCCGGACTGCAGCTTTGTTTTTATAAATAGATATTTTAACAGAGGAGAGCTGTTGCAGTTTATTTGTAGGGAAACAAGATCAGTGCTCTCCCTGCCTCCGGCCCCTCCCGGTGGTGCCTCTGGCCCAGGCTGCAGCCTTTCCCCGGGGACTGGGGGCGGAGAGGGAAAACTGACTTCAAAGGCGGGGTCTGTAAAGGAACAGGGCTTTGGTCGGGGGGTCTCGGGTGTGGCACTCCAGGGGACCCACAGGCGTGGGCCCATGGGCTCAGATGCACATGGCCGGGGTCACTGAACCACGCCACACTCACTGCCCGGTGCCCTCTGCAGGACCCAGCCTGCAACCCCAGCAGGGCGGGGGCCTGTTGACAAGAAGCCTAAGGGCTTGCTGCGCCCCGACCTTGTGGGCTTGGGGCTTCGTCAGTCTTTAGAAGACCCTCCACCATGACCCAAGTGCTTAAAAGGAAATATGTGGATGCCCAGACCGCTTCTGTTCTAGGTGAGACCCCGCTCTCACCACGGAATGCCAGGCCACAGTCCCGCCTCCTGCTCACCAGGAAGGGTTAGGGTTGGGGTTAGGGAAGGCCTAACCTCCCCAGCCAGCTCTGATCTGAGTTTGGACGGAAGACCACGCTCCCAAACCCACCTTCCTGCAACAGGAAAACTGAAGGAGTAGTGTAAAACAAAGACACCAAGAAGTTCAAGGTCAGGCACCTGATTTAGGGAAATATGCAAGATTTGGGACATACTTACACTAAAAATAATATTCATTGCTTATCTGAAATTCAAATTTAACCGAGAAGTCTGCATTTTATCTGGTGATCTTTTTTCAACAATAACTAAGAAGTAGCAAATGATCAGCCCACCCATTTCTAGTTTATGAAATTAAAACAATCCTCCTGGCCAGGCCGATGGCTCACACCTGTAATCCTAGGGCTCTGGGAGGCTGAGGCAGGAGGATTGCTTGAGCCCAGGAGTCTGAGGTTGCTGTGAGCAAGGCTGACGCCACGGCACTCACTCTAGCCTAGGCAACAGAGTGAGACTCAAAAAAAAAAAGAAAAGAAATTATAAAATGGATACCTAGGTCTGCCACTTGGAAGGGGAATTGGCAGTTTGATTTCTCGCTGCATCACGACCAACTTAAATTCTCTTCCTACTGTGTTTCAGCTGCACTTAGTTCACTGGAATTCTGTGAAATACCAAAGCTACCAGGACGCGGTGACGGGAGAGAACGGCCTGGCTGTGATAGGCGTGTTCTTAAAGGTAATCGCCTGCCGGGGCAAGGCGCCCCTGACGGAGACCGGAGACCCCAGTGGGTGATGATTAGGAGATGCAGCAAAGTACCGTGTTTCCCCGAAAATAAGCCCTACCCATAAAATAAGCCCTAGCAGGATTTCTAAGCGTTTGCGCAATAGAAGCCCCACCCCGAAATTAAGACCTAGTGACGGGCGTGGCTATGCAGCGCGTCTGCACAACCTGTGCATGTCGTCACGGAGTGGGAAAGAACACGAGCAGCCCTTGTCATATGCCCCATGAGAGCTCTAGTGCTGACAGGAGAGATTGGGGCCGATGGTTCTAAAGGAAATAGAATCCCAAGACATTTAGGATTGAATTCGGGGTTTGGAGAATGATGACAATGTTCCAGAAGAAGACGACTTCACTATAGTTGAATACATATGGAAGGTTGTCCCATACTTAAAAAGAATAACACATCCCCTGAAAATGAGCCCTAGGGTGTCTTCTTGAGGAAAAGTAAATATAAGACCCTGTCTTGTTTTCGGGGAAGCACGGCATGCAGTCCCCCTGTGTCTGCCTGTCCGGCTAACGTGTCGTGTCCGTGCCGTGCAGCTGGGAGCCCCGCACCAGGCGCTGCAGCAGGTGGTGGACGTCCTGCCGGAAATAAGGCACAAGGTGAGCCACGAGTGTTGAAATCGGCTTGATTTGACGGCACACTTGTGTAGACCGATCACTCATTTGCAAGGGAAAATAAATAGCTCCAGGGACCGGGCATTGCAGCAGGGAGTGATGCCAGCCCTGGACGGGGCATTTGGCGGGGCATTTCTAGCCGTGCCCGTGCATGCGGACCTCATATGAATGGGTTTGCTCCTCAGGAGAGTGACAGTGTTCGGCTCCACTGGGGTTTCCCAAAAGTCAGCCACTCAGGCATTTGAAGGTTTTTGACACGTGTGCTTGTCACTGGGACTACTGTTTACTTGAAATTGATCGGCCATAGCCCAAGCAATGGCATCCACCAGTGGTAAAGTTTGTTTGAGCACAGATTGAGATCAATAACTATTGACACACTTCAGAATGGTGACCCCCGTACCATCCAGCACCCTCCCTGGGTGACAACCCAAGGCCATCCCTGTCCAAGGGGAATGTGAAGCCATGGGAGAGACAGCTGCCCGGCGCAGGTTGAAGCCCACAGTGCAGGTCTCTGCCCGGCCTTGGTTGGGCCACGCAAGTTCAGCTCAGAAAGATGACAAGGACAGGCCGGGCTCGTGGGCTCACGCCTGTGATTCTAGCACTCTGGGAGGCCGAGGCAGGTGGATTGTTTGAGCTCAGTAGTTCGGGACCAGCCTGAGCAAGAGCGAGACCCTGTCTCTACTAAAAATACAAAGAAATTAACTGGCCAACTAAAAATATATAGAAAAAATGACCCAGGCATAGTGGTGCATGCCTGTAGTCCCAGCTACTCGGGAGGCTGAGGCAGGAGGATCGCTTGAGCCCAGGAGTTTGAGGTTGCTGTGAGTAGGCTGACGCCACGGCACTCTAGCCTGGGCAACAGAGCAAGACTCTGTCTCAAAACAAAAGAAAAAAAAAATAAAGATGACAAGGACAATCATGTCGCTTTTCTCTAAGATCAGCCAAGAAAGGACTTTGATGCAGAAGCAGAAATACCAAACAAATGTAGTTTATTTGTTCAGCACCGAACAAAAGAATTCCAAGGCGGGAGGAGTCACCGTGACCCTCAGAGGCCGGGACGGATGAGGCTGTGCCTGTCCTAACAATGGTGTGAGCGGGTCCAGATGGACGCCGGGGCCAGCCCTTCCCTGGCGGTCCCCGGGAGCTGTTTGATCTGTGCCCCGTGTCCCCCTTGATGCTGGCTCTGCGGCCTCCGGGGACGGAGACCAGATGTCCCCTGCGCTCCGCCCGCAGGCTCGGGAACTGCTCAGGGCGCCCCGTCCTCTCCCCCCACCCGGCTGGTCCTCGGCCAGGGTAAACCTGGGCCTCGGGATGTTTCCCCAACCAGCATCCCGCCCCCCGTGTGGGGGTCCCCTCTCTTGCTGGGGGACACAGGACACGGCTGTGGGGCTGTTTGTGCAGGGCATGCTCCTCTTCCCTGGGAGGCTCCGGGCCTCTCCCCTGTGCGCAGATCGCACGGGAGAGACGGCGTCGGGGTGGGAGGGGGCGCTGCCTGGGACGCGGCTCTCGTCCTGCTGCGGTGCCCTGCGCCTCGGCCTCCCCAAGGAGGAGCAAGAGGGTTAGAGCCTTAAGAGGTGACGGTCAGAGAGGGACAATGGGGACCACAGCTGTGTGCTCACCAGAGCCACGTTCCAGCCACCTGGGCCGACCCCGCGTGCGGGACGTGCCCTGACCTGCTCTGGGGCCACGAGGGCCCCTGTGACCACGCAGCCGCTCGGAACCTCCTGTGTCTGGGGACAGGGCACAGAGCTCCCGGGATGGTGCTGGCCACACAGGTGTCCTCTTCCTTGCTGAAGGCCACAGAGCTTGACTGGGAGGAGGGAGGCTTCGAGCAGAGGTTGGGGACCCCTGCCCCTGTGGTTCCTGTAGCCCTGGGGGTACCAGCCTCGGAACACGCCCGGGTCCCGCCCGTGGGTGGCATGGCTTTGGGCGAGTGGTTTGCGTGTCTCACTTTCCCCAGCGGTGAGGTAGAGACACCTGCACAGCGAAGTGCAAGTGGCGTCAGCCTCAAGCTCACAGCAACCTCAGACTCTGGGCTCAAGCGATCCTCCTGCCTCAGCTCCCGAGTAGCTGGGACTACAGGCATGCACCACATGCCTGGTCTAATTTTTGCTATATATTTTTTAGTTTGCCATAATTCTTTTATTTTTCAGTAAGACGGAGTCCTCGCTCTTGCTGCAGGCGGTCTCGATCTCCTGACTTGAAGTGATCACGCCGCGGCTCCCAGAGTGCAGCATGACGGCTGGCTGGCAGGGTGCTCGTGTCTGCCAGAACGCCTCGGCGCCCAGCGGTCCCCCGAAGCATGTTTAGTCCGTTGTTTTGGCGCACATAACTGAGTTCTGCGTGGGCGAGCGTCCTGGCCGGAGCGGTGAGGCCGCGGCGCGCGAAGGTATCTCATGCCTCCTGTGCACCGGACAGCGTATTCCCAGGTGCTTCTCAGGTTGCACGTCCATCGCCACACTCCATCTTCCTGCTTCCACAGACACACAGACGGCGGGCCGGGGAGGGTGGTGAAATGAGCTGCCAACAACTCAGATGGCGGGTGGGCAGAGCAGGTTCTTTGGCCCACAATGTTTAAAACTAAACAAAATCGATTACCGGCAACACTTGAATATCGGCGGGCAACTTCTAGCACACTTGTTATTTCTACCTTCTCTGAAAAATCTAAAGGTCTGGCACAGGTTCCGTTCCCCACTGCTGCTGCTGCGCAGAGCCAAAAAAAAAAAACCGCTAAGTGCCCCCAGCTCCTAGTGCCAGAGACCACTGCCTCGCCCACGCCTGGCTCCCGGCCCCGAGTGAGGTCGTGGCCCGAGGCAGCCTGCTCCTTTGCCTGCCTGCCGCGCCCCACGGCCACTGGAGTAGGGGAGCCGGAACAACCGGTCCAATGATGGGAATTGTCTGGCTCTGGAGGCCCCTGGGAACGGGTGTAGGGGCTCTCTCTCCCTCCCCCCCTGGTCTGCAAGAACAGAGAAAAACCATGGAGACATGGGAGACAGCCAGAGCTGTGGGCAACTGCCAGTCCGAGCACTCGGGAGACGGATCATTACTCAGACCTCTCGCAGGTACTGACGTGCTGCAGATCTTGGAAGTGACTCAGCCTGTTTTCTGCTATAAGGTCGCTAACCCACACCAGGAGACAAACATCCGTTGCGTCAGAACGTTTAAGCACGGGGACACCCGTGTGAGCAGAACCGCCTGAAGACCCTGCGTCCGTTCTGGTGAGGGAGACAGATGGCAAACGAACACAGGACCGGCAGTGCGGTCCCCACAACGCCCGAGCCGCAGGCCCCGGCACCGCCCCGCGCCCCTGCCGGGCCCACGCCGTGGCGCACGCGCCCCAGGCCGGGACCCCCCCCCGCCGCCGGGCGGGGGCGCGTTGACAGAGGCCCGCACGTCAACTAGGCTGAGAAAACCGAGAAGAAATAACAAGCAACGTAAACAACAGCCAACTGTCTACCATCACCGTTCATTGCCTGTGAGAAGCTTCGTAACACCGAAAAAAGCAAAAAGTTGTAATCTTGAAATAAACCTTCCGTGGCATTTCTGCTCTCTTTTCCAATTTAAGTGTTTTCTGCATTCTAGCTGATCCTGATGGTGTTTCGTGGTCGTTAAATATACATCTCCTAAAAAAAAAATGATCAAGTCGTTTAGAGAACAGGACAACAATGTTCTAGCCACTACATCGTCAGAGTCGGAGAAAAACTCCTACAGCTAATAATCTTTCTGTGGGCACACCCTTTGACTCGGCAAGTATGTGGTAGTTCATCCAGAAAGGATCATCCAGCGCAAGAATGCAGAGAATAATAGGAAGTTTTTTGTTTTTTTTATCATAGCTTTGTTTCAAAATCGGAACCAAGTTGAAATCATCTAAAATCACCGCTATGAATTGACGTCACAATTGAGGCATAACTTGCAGGGAAACTACCACCATTAAAAGCGAATCTATATCATTCACAATTGCAAAAGTGTGGAACCAACCAGGTGCCCATCAATAATGAATCATAAAAATGGTATATGATACCAGCGAGTTAATATACTTTAGAAACATGTGATACAGCACCGTCTTATATTTTCCTGGATAGAAGCTAGAACCCATTCACAAACAAACAAAAAAAAAAAAAAAAAAGAAAAAAAAAATACTAAGCTGATGTATCTCAAGAATGGAAAAACAAGCACCCCATGTACTCACCAGCAAATTGTATGAATCGGATCACACTTAAGTGGACATATAAAATAACATTCTATCGGTGTGTCGGCGCAGCGGAGGGGGCAGGGCATATACGCTAACCTTACCGATTCTGTACCCCCATAATATGCTGAATACAAAACTAAATAAAATCCTACACCTCCCCACAAAAAAACAGGAAGTGTATTTTGTTTCACTTACAGGAATGATCTCCACGATGCTTAATGATTCAAGAAACAGCTTGCAGAGTAGTCCTTGTCCATTAGAAACCAGACTCTCCTGTACAACGGTGTTTTATGTTTGCACACGAAGGCTGTCTGGGGCACACGCTGGGGTTGCTGGGGCAACCTGCTGTCTTGCAAACTCTCTGCACTTTCGTGAAATGGTTTAGATGAATGTATTATTTAAAAACATTCCTCAGACCAGCACTCTGGGAGCAGGGGGAGATCGCTTCTGGCTCAGGCAGTTCAAGACCAGCCTGAGCAAGAGCGAGACCTTGTCTACTAAAAATAGAAAAATTAGCCAGGCGTTGGTGGTGGCACACTGCCTGTAGTCCGCTTACTCGGGAGCTGAGGCGAGGAATCGCTTGACAGGAGTTTGAGGGTTGCTGTGAGCTTATGATCGATGCTCCGCACTCTAGCCCAGGGCAACAGAGTGGACTCTGTCTCAAAAAAAAACAAAACAAAAAGATAACACACTCAAAACATTTCAAAGTGAAACCTCAGGAAAAGGGGCTAAGAGTGCCTCCGCTTACTTCTCATGCGCTGGCGTTCTTACTTCCTCCGTGCGGGCGCTCCGGGGGCGGCGTCGACTTCCTAGTAAGTATCTGCGGCATCTCTCAAGACCGATTCGTGCAACTGGAGGGGAGTTCCAAAACCCTCCCGCCCACCTGCCTCCTGCCCTCCCCTGGCCTCAGATGGGCTTTCCTGTGGCCACCGCTCTGTGACGATGACCACACCAGGTCAAAAGCCCGTCAGCAGCCCAAGGGGGCGCCGTCCCCGAGCGTCGGTGGGAGGGGACAATCCGCACTGGTTCGGCGCTGGTCCAGAGGGCAGGGACAGCGCACACGGGCCGTGCAAGGTTCCGGGCTGAGGACTGTGCCTCGCACGCACACTACCCTCGGGTCCGCGCGCGTCACGTGGCCGGTGTTCTGCACAGTCCGTGCTGTGTGACACACGGGTGGAGCCCGGGCCTCAGCCAGGGTCCTCCCTCTCGCTGCCCAGCGAGTGCACACCCTCTGGCGGCCCGGGTCCGTGCCCGGGGGCACCGGCATCCCCAGTCAACATCCCCGGCCAGGACAGCGTCTACGACCCCCGCGCTGAAGCCGCTCCAAGGTCGCCTACCGACGCGCGGCCTGCATGTACGCCTGGCAACACCGGCTACCTTTCCAGGTTGGATTTGGACTGCACCCCCACCGGACGGGCTTCAGCGTGAGTCCCAGGGGGCGTTGACGGCCTTGCCCTGCTCTCCTGTCACCCAGGAGAGGGTCGGGCCCGGAAGCGCTGCATTCCCGTTACGCTGTGGGGGACGCAGGGGAAAAGATGTGCGCCGGAGACAAGGAGTGGGGTTGCGAGGTGCACCCAAGGGGACAGAGGATGGCGCTCCCGGTGCAGAGGTGAAGGTCTGCCCGTCACCCTGCACCGGGCAGGGTCGGCACGGAGCCACGGGCGACCGTGAGCCGGCTCCGCGGCACCCGACTGCTAACCAGGAGTGCTCGAGCAGGCAACACGGCAGGAGTGGCCACGAAAAGCGACGGGACCCCTACAAGCAGGATCTCTTCCCACCCTGCACCTGGGATCAGACCTTCCCAGGGAGTGCAGGTCCTTGTTCCCAGTCTCCGGCCCAGTGCGGCCAGAGCCCCGCCCCTCAACTAGGGTTAGTGGTGTTGACAGGTGTGCGCTGGGAAGGGGCGGCTCCCGACAGGACTGGCGCAGTGACTGTCAGGAATGGCCCGTGATCTAGCCTGGCCAATGAGAGCTAGAGCCTTCATTTCCAGGAACATAAAGCAGCTTTCCCGCCCTAAGGTCACTCTGAGCCCAGGCGGTGGGACCGGCTTGGAAAGCACCGCAGCAGGGGAGCAAGCCGGGTGGCAAGGGAGAGAGCCCGGCCAGGCAGTGTTGGAGCCCTGCATGCTGCACTGCCTGCAGCAGGACTAACAAACCTTTTTTTCTTTTTTTGGAAAATTCAATTTGACTTAAGTTACTGTCACTCTTCTTCTCAGAGTCCTAAGTACAACAGACAAGTAAAACGTGGCTAAGGTGAGAGGAGAGATGGAAAGGAAGGTGCTGAGGGCCCCAGGACTCGTCCTTCCACTCTTCCTACTAAATGCCACTTCGCGCTGGAGGCCGAGTGCAGCCTGGGGACTGGACTGGAAAGTTGGCCGTGGTCTGTTTAACGTGGCCCCGTGCAGACCGTCGTCGCGTCATGACTCAGACTTGTTCAGGGCCGGGTGAACTTCCAGAGGGGCTCGGGAGACTGCTCCCAGGCTGCGCAGCGGAGCGTGGGTGAGGCTTAGCAGCTGGCTTCGGGCGTGGCCGGGGACACCGGAGCCAGAATTCAGTGGGTGTTTTGCCGCTTTCCGTGGTGTAACACTCCCACCGTGCCAAGTTTGGCTTCCAAGTGAAGTCACGATGGCGAAGCTGGGGAGGGATTTGCACAGAGGTTGCTGGAGGCGGGTCAGCAGCCAGCTCCCACAGCATGGGTCCCGCCCTCACTCCTCATGGCTGCGGCCTCGATGCCTCATTTTGTTCCTGAGCGCAGGACCCCACTGTATCACGTGGAAGGCTTCTTTTGCGTTGCACGCTGCAGAGTCCCAAGTCAAGCCGGCTCGAGCAGCAGAGAAGGGAATCTGTTGGCTCAATCATAGGTCCAGGGGTGCTTGGGCGGCGGGAAGAACCACCACTGCCGGGAATCGCATGATCCTCCCTCTCGGGGCTCTGCTTCTTCCTGGGGGGTGAATCCCCTCTTGTTTGGGGTTTCCCAAATGGTGGAAAAGAGGGCGCCAGGGCTCTGGCTAGCCTCCAGCCCGGCGACCACAAGAGAAAGAGCCTCCTCCCAGAATCCCAGCAACAGTCCAGGGCCGACCGTCGGTGGGCAGCTTTGGTCCTTGTCTGGCCAACCGGGGGTCACGGGTCACCCCCTGAGCAGGTGTGATGAGAGCGGAGGAAATGACTTTTAGGGGACCCTGGGGGTGGGGTCGGTGGCGCTGCGTCCAGAGCGTGCCCCGTCCTGGGCAACGTGGCCTTGCTGTTGCACCTGAAGCAGACCTGGGCCCTTCACCGACCTTATGCATCTTGCACGCCAAGGCCTTCGCGTCATGACTGGCCCTGACCCCTTCTGGCTTTCCCCACCTCCCCATCTGGCCTTCAAGGGACATCCCCGCCCTCGCCACACGCGAAAAAATTATCTGATGTTCCCCACACGGCCATATAAATTAGTTGGGTAATTCCCTCCTGTGCTCGTGTCCACAAGGCCATCCTGGTTTCTGCTTTACTTTGCGCATCATTCTTCCCCAGAGACCCATTTCCTTTCCTCCCCTCCCTCTCTCTCCTCCTACTCAGCTTCACGGACCCCCACCTGTTGCTTCAGCTTTTCCCAGGTCCCCTCTGGCCTGTTTCTGATTTTCTTCTCTTTGGTCACCCTCCACTGAGAGTCAGGAGCAAAAGGGACGGAAAAACAGGCGCAAGAGGGCCAGCGAGCGCTGCGGGAAAGTTTCCTGCCAAGAAGACGAGAATGATGAGTCTCTCCTCCCGTAAATGGAAAGAAAAGCAAAAACCCCAGGCCCTGGCTTAGAAGGAGGGCATGCTCCGAGCAAGGACCGGGCGCAGATTGGGCAGTGCGCGTGCGGAAGCCGCTCCTGATGGAGTACGGTGGCTGAGGTCTGGCCCCGCAACGGTGAGCGTCAGAAACTCAAAGCAAAACAGAGGCGAGCGAGCCAAGGAATTTCCGCTCCGTGTGGACGGCGCACGGCCCCGCCCGCGGCCTTTCTAGGAGACCGAGGGATTGCCAGCACTCCGGGAGATGGAAGCGGCCATGCACCCGGGCAAGGCAGAGGCCGGGCAGGGGTCTCCAAATGCTTGTGACCGGCCTGGAGGCCGAGGGCAAGAACGGCCTGAGGGAGCGGCCGGGGCGGAGGGCGAAACTGCCAGCCCACCCGCACACGATGGCCACTGGCACGCTCACACACGCAAACCACCCGCTCGTGTGAAACCTGGCGTGCCCAACGATTGGCAGCTCATCCTGAGTCCTTTGGGCCTGGGGAGGCAGCGGGTCGCTCAATGAGCCAGACAGAGCCAGGGCTGTGGATCCAGCAGGATGCGCGAGACACATCAAGCAGCTAACTCCCATGACGCCTTCCAGGCCTCTCTGCTTTCTGGAGGATCTTGAACACTGGCCCCACAGGGTGGGCGGGAGGAGGAGAATGCGGCCCGCGTGGAGTGCTGCCCGGTGCCCGAGCGTTAAGTCATTCGCTGTGCGACAGGCGCCCACTGTGCTTCCCTTCAACAATACAAATACTCCCAGGGCTGGCTGTGGGGCTCTTTGTAATGTTCCCGGAGGGACAAGGGACGCAGGCAGAGAACAGCTGCTGCCCAAGGCTGCAGTCTGCTTTCCTCTGCCACTGGAGGACTGGGTGTCGTGTGCATGACCCTGGTCAACCAGCCAACGGAAGGAGTAGCGGGACCCCGCGGCCAGTGACACATACTGTGGTCACTCTCCGAGCAGGGACGTGATATGGGCAGTTAACGGTGCCCGTGCCAGCAAATGCCCCTTCCAGCATTGACGTGAGGTTTAAGTCATGTGCATTCTTGAAGGGAGCCGTCCCAGCCTTCTGACATCTTACATGACAATTGACAGTCACCCCGGCACCCAAGAGACCCTGCGGCGCTCCGTTTCCATGGAAGCCCAGTGCAAAGTCGCCTCTCGCCGTCACTGAGATCCGCTCCCATGCGCACAGGCACAGCATACAGCAGGGGCTCCCAGGGCGGGTTTGCTCCAGGAGGGAGGACGAGTGACTGAGAACCGTCGTGATTTTTTGAGGTTACAGGCTTACACTTCATATCCGCTTAGAGGATACTTCCAGTTGCCAGTCACACAGAAACAGACCCAGCAACAATCAAAGGGAGGCGTCCAGAAAGATGCGGGGGCACGCCACCTGAACAGGGGGCTGGAGACAGGGCACGTCTACCATGCCATCAAGGACTCTTCACCCATCTTGCGGGCCCCCGCGCATGTCCAGGAAGTCCATTGCCCGGGGACCCTTTGCTGACCGGGCGAGGCCAGGTGGACCTGCCGGCGGCTGTGCCAGGAGAGGCTCTCTAAGCCATCGCAGTGGTTCTGCTCCTTGCCATGTTCCCCAAGGAAGCTTCCTTACTCTCTCGCAAATGGTCAAGTCTGATCCGCAGGAGAGATAACACCACACGTACGCAAGCCACGCCGCCTGGAACCAGATGATGAGACCAGGCATGTGAGCGCATGTGTGCCCGGCTTCTCAACCAGAGCCCACGCGTGATGTGCACGGGCATAACACCCGGGACCAACCTCTAGGGCTTCCCTCATTTCCCAGGTCCTGGGGTCGGGGGCTCGGTGGCCCCAGCAAGGGCCCTTGCCGGCCACAAGCTGTTGGTCCCACCTTCCTAGGGAAGTCCCAACGACCTTTCTGGTCGAGGAGAGAACACCACAGAAAAAAAACCTTTCAAGCTCCGGGAGCTTTGTTAAGTTTATCGTGAACCCTCGGAGTGGTGCCAAAGCACAGGCTGGTCCTCCAGTGACATCGTGTTATTTGCAGTTCAACTAATTAGAGCATTGCAACTTCGCTTGGCCACTAATCTTAGGCTCAAGCGACTGTCGCCTCGCCAAGAGGCTGTATCTTTTGGTAAAGCCTTCGATGCAAGTTCAGGTGCGCTATTGTCAGCGCTGTCGCCAGCGGCTGTCGTGCTTAATACACAACAGCGACAATAGTGCTCCGGGGCCAGCAGCATGCGAGCACAAGGTCGCCTCCAGTGATGCACCTGGTCATCGCGTCGAGGGTCTGGCACTCGCTGATGCAGTCCCCCCGATTTTGGTTGGATGAGCTGGTTGTCAGTACCTGCTACAGGCGGAGTCTGGGCGGGCTGGGGCTTGCCACCGCTCTGTGGACAACCCCACACAGCGGGGGCGGGGCGAGGTGAGCAAAGGCCCCCTTTTCATGAATGGGCTTGCTTCTTTTTTTTCATTAAAGAGAATGACCTGCTACAGTGTTTGTTCACATGAAAAAGTCTTTTGGAAATTATGTTAATCTGCGTCGCGGCCTAAGCGGTTTACCTGACTCCCAAGCACAGTAGCGGAGAACGTGGCCTGACCCTGCTCCGAGGAGTCACGGCCTTGACGCCACCCACCGGGTCCCGGTACCAGGGCAGGCACTTCATCTCTTTTTTTTTTTTTTTTTTTTGAGACAGATCTTGCTTTGTTGCCCAGGCAGCGTGAGTGCCGTGGCTCGGTCTAGCCATCACAGCAACCTCAACTCCTGGGCTCAAGCATCCTCCTCCCTCAGGGCCTCCAGTGTACTTGGACTGCACAGTCATGTCGCCCCATTGCCCGCTGAATTTTTCTCTATATTGTTAGTTGGC
>NC_033679.1:2065121-2135251 GCF_000165445.2 Microcebus murinus
GCTTTAAACGGCTCTCCTGCTCTCTCCAACGCGAGACGGCCCGTACCCATGTCACCTTCTCCCGGTGAGCTTAGGGCCACACTTTGTTACTTGTTTATCATCTATTGCTCGGGAGCACCACGCCAGACCACCCTTGTATAAAACACTTCTACAGATACAGCGCTTGCTGGCAAAAAAAACATAATAAAAAAAACAATAAACACCCTGCCATGGCCGCGCGCGCGTGGCTCACGCCTATAATCTAGCACATGCTGGAATGGCGAGGCGGGCGGATTGTCCGAGTTGGGAATTTCGGATAACACCGCGGAGCAAGACCCCGTATTCACTAAAGTAGACAAGTAGAATCTATTGACCAACCATAAAAATAATATAGAAACAATTAGCCGCGCATCTGGTGGCGCATGCCTGTAGTCCAGCTAGCTCGGAGGCTGAGGCAGGAGATGCCTGGCCAGGAGTCGAGGTTGGCTGTGAGCTAGGCTGACCCACGGCACTCCCTCTAGCCGGGGCAACCAGCAGTGAGACTCTGCTTGAAAAAAAAGAAAATTACATATTCTTATACCTAAATATCCTGAGAATGAATGCCTTAAAAGGGAAATTCAAGATTGGTTGGGCAATTCCTGCTCTGTCATATCAAGGGTCAGCGTTTTCTAGTTCCGGCTTCCAATATGACAAGGGCGCCTTGCAGCCTTTATGCCTGGGGAGGGGCCCACCCATCCCTGCTCCCCAGCATGGAACCACGTGTGCTCAGACAGCGGGACGCCACCTCGCCCGCGCCCCCCGAAGCTCTGTCTCACCTGAGACCCGACTCGCGCCGTTCTCGCTCTCCCAGGACGCGGCCGGCCTGGGCCCTTCGACCCCTCCGGCTGCTGCCGCCTGCCGGGACTACTGGACCTACGCGGGCTCCTCACACAGCCGCCGCTGGCCGAGTCGGTCACCTGGATCCTCCAGGGCAGCGCCCATCGAGGTGGCTCACCAGCGTAACGCTCGTGACCTGACGGGAGGGCAACGTCTTCTCCTCGGGGTTTCACTTAGTCACGGCGCGCCCGGCGTCGCGTTGCACTCGGATGCTCCCAGCAGGAGGACGGCTTTCCAGCTGCAACAGGAGCTTGTTGAGCTTGGACACAGGCCCCCCCTTGCACACGCCCTTCTCTGCTGAGACGCGGGGCCTGACCTGGCGGAGACAGTCGTGGCAGCGCCGTCCGCTCCCCCGTGCGCCCGCTCCGGGGCGCGGCGGTACCTGGGCCACACGGCTGAACTAGGGCAGGCGCTCTCCCGTCTGTGTCCGGGCGAAGTCGCGCAGAAAAACAGAAGTGGCCGCGACCGTGGCACTCGAGTCCAGCGCAGGGACGCATGGGCATTTGTGACTGGGAGGCTCTGGCCTCTCCTGTGCGCAGACCGCACGGGAGAGACCGCGTCGGGGTGGGAGCGGGCGCTGCCTGGCCGCGCTCGCTGCTGCGTGCCCTGCGCTCGGCTCCCAAAGGAGGAGCAAGAGGGTTAGAGCCTTAAAAGTGACGGTCAGAGAGGGACAGTGGGGGCCTGGGCGCGGTGGCTCACGCCTGTCATCCGGCACTCTGGGACCGAGGCACGGCGGATGGCTTGAGGTCAGAGTCCGAATCAGCCTGAGCAAGAGCGAGACCCCATCTCTGCTCATAAATAGAAAGAAATTATTGCCAATGATATATAATACGAGAAAAATTAGCTGGGCATGGTGCGCATGCCTGTGGTCCAGCTTACTCAGATCAGGGAGGAATTGCTTGAGCCGAGGAGTTTGAGGTTGCCGTGACAGGCTGACGCACGGCACTCACCTGTAGCCCTGGGCAACACAGCGAGACTGCCTTCAAAAAAAGAGGAACAGTAAAGTGGACACAGCCACGTGCTCTCCAGAGCCACGTTCCAGCCAGATGGGCCGACCCGCGTGCAGGACATCTGACCTGCCCTCTGGGGCCCCGAGAGCAAGAAAGATGTCACAGATGCAGCCTGGACATTGGTGACAGAAGGAGGGAGGGAGGAGAGATTTTTGAGTCTTTCCGCTCCTTTGGGTGATGGAGCAGTGAGACGGCACAGGGTCTCTCACACGCGTGTGCTGGGACTGGGGGAGCCACACGGGCCCAGAGGGAGGCGCAGGCGGACTGCACCATCAGCCGTTGCCGCCGACAGCACTGCGTAACAAAACACCAGTGGGTCACGGCAGTGTTTATGTTCCCGCTCACGGGGTCCGCTGTGTTGGCTGGAGGCTCCTGGCGTGGGGTGGAGCCTGCGGGAAGCGCTGGGCTGTCGGGGTCTCCCTTGTGTCTAGACCAGTGGCTACCAGGGCAGGGGCCGTGGTCACCGACAGAGAGGCCAGTGACACACACACCGAAGCCCTGCTGGCTCCGCGCGATACTCTCATCCCTGTTGGGCAGAGCAAGGCTCCATGGGAAGGCCGTGGAGTGACCGAGCAGGCCCTAACCTGTCACCACACTCCCCGCAAGCTGAGAGCCCTTGTCTCAGGGTCATGGGTCTGCAGTGGCTTTTTTTTCTTCTTCTTTTTTTTTTTTTTTTTCTTGAGACACAGTCTCTCTGTTTCACGCGGATAACAAGTGCCGACGGATCATAGCTCACAGCAACCCAACCTCCTGGAATCAAGCGATCCTCCCTGCCTCAGCTCCCGAGTAGCTGGGCTACAGGCATCGCGCCCGCATGCCCGGCCAGTTTTTCTATATTTTTAGCTGCCCAATTTAATTTTCTCATTTTATTAGAGACGGTTTCTCGCCGGCTTGCTCAGCGCTGTCTTGAACTACTGAACTCAAACCGATCCTCCCACCCGGCCTACCCAGAAGGCTAGGATGAGCAGGGCCTACCCCACGACGTCCTGGCTATTCTTCCTTTTATTATCTAAATATTCTAATTTCTTAGTTGGCCAAGTAATTTCTTTCTGTTTATAGTAGAGACGGGGTCTCGCTCTTGCTCAGGCTGGTTTCGAACTCCTGACCTCGAGCAATCCGCCCACATCGGCCTCCCAGAGAGCTAGGGTTACAGGTGTGAGCCACCGCGCCCGGCCACGACTTCACCTCTGGGTCTCCTGGTCTCAACGTGGGGCTCGGGGTACCTGTTCTGCAGGGCCGCTGCGGGGAACCGATCCCGAGGGGCCCACACAGCGTCCGGCAGGTGGCAGGTGCTCAGGAACCAGCCTGCCAGCCAAGCGCTCCCCGCCAGGTGCAGGTGCGTGAGCTGGCAGGTGGGCTGCGCAGCGCCCACGTGAGGGTCACTGGACGACGACAGCCTCTGTCCCCTAATCGGCTGGTTTGTCCCACCCAGACATGCAACGGCTACTTTTTGTTTGGCTTTTCTTTCTTTGAGAGCTTCCTACCCGCCAGAGGTTGCGCTAACAACTTTGCGTTTCCATGTGACTCAATCCTAGCAACAGCCCTGTGGAGCAGGTTCTGGGACCATCCCCACTTTACAGATGGGGAAACTGAGGCTGGAAGTGGCAAAATAACTGGGCCAAGGTCACACCGTTGGGAGGAGTTGGCACCAGCCTCTGGACTCGGGCCAGACTGCAGACCCCGCTCCCGGCTGCCCAGCCGAGCGGTCTGCAGAAAGAGCGCCAAGCACCGCTTCCCGGCGTTGGAATGAACACACGCGGCAGCTCGCTGGTCAGCCGTCAGGGCCGGTCAGGACTAATTTTGGAATTTGCAGTGAGATCGTAAATTTACAATGGGATTTGTCTTTCCCAACTTGGAGGGGGCTCAAGACGCGTAGATGAGACACCTGTTTTGACACTGAAGGGGCTGGGGGCTGTCAGTGCCCGCTGGCATTTTTGAACTAAAAGGGGGAGGTTTCCAGAGCTCTGGCCTGCCCAAGGCTTCCCGACCTGCGGATCCTGGTGCAACTGCACAGGCCGGCCACTGGAGGGCGCCCCAGCCCAGCGCAAGCCAGACCTCAGCCGCCTGCGCTGCCCGGCCAGAAAACCCACCAGACACAGCCTCCCTTTCTTCACGTTTCCTCTTTGAAAGGCTGATTGATGTGTTGCTTCTCCCTTTATTTATTTATTTTTATTGGAGACAGTGAGTCCACTTGTTGCCAGGCTAGGTGCCATGGCGTAGCTAGTCACAGCAACTCAATCCTGGATCAAGCGTCTCCTGCTTAGTCCCTATATGGGATACAGGATGCGCACCATGCCGGCTCATTTTTTCTATATATATTGTTGGCAAATTTCTTTCGTTTTATAGTAGAGACGGAGGTCTCGCTCTTGCTCAGGCTGGTTCAAATACTCGAGCAATCTCCACCTCGGCTCAGAGTGTAGATCAAGGATGAGCACTGTGCTCTGCGCGCTCGGGTACCATTTTTATTTGAATACGTAGGCAAAGGCGGTCTTGTATTGACCGGGTTCGAATTCGGTTTCCAACAGTGAGCTCAGCAGCCAGTAGCCTTCGTAACAAATCAACAAACACAGCTCGAAGGCAGATGGCTATCAGGCTCAAGGGAAAATCGCCCTTCTGTGTATTTATATCTAAGAAATCGCCGTGAAGTCTGGAGTTTGTCAAGGCTGGAGGCTTCGTGTGGCTGTTTCCACGTCTGCGACTGGCTCCTCGTTGTCACAGCAGAAGATTTACCGTTTACGTGTTTTATGTGGTTTGAGATATCCGGTCTGTTCAAATGGATATAATCCATGTGGCAACGTGTGCATTAATCTAACTCGCGCAGAGAGGCATCAATAGGTTGAGACCAGCTGTGCAAGCCTGTCTTACTATAATGGACGAAAATGGCATAAAAATACACGGAAAAAAAAATGGCCGGCTGGTGGCGCATGCTGTATTCATGCTACGTGCGAGGCTGAGGCGGGAGATCGCTCGAGCCGCAGTTATTGAGGTTGTGTGGTAGTGACGCACGGCCTCTCTAGCCTGGGCGACAAGGGAGATTGTCAAAAAAAAAAAAAAAGGCCAACGTTTGTGGGCTTCTGTTGCGGAATTATGGTGTGCCCTGAAACTATAAGTGAAGCGTTCATTCACTGTGGAGCGGAGCCTTGTTCGGAGACACGGTGGGGGACCACTCGTTACCGGCAGGGTTTGGTAGACGCCGTCTCACACTCGGGTGCTGCTGTGGCCAGGCCTGTTGCGAGAGCGCCGGTCCAGCTGTCAGGGGGGCGCGACTTCGACTGGGGTTCCTGTGCTCAGGACTAGGACAGTTGTCACCCACCCACTTTAGCATGCACTAACAGGAGAGGTCTATCAAGCCATTAACAGGGACGAACTGAGGTTAGAGTGTAACTCGCTAAAGTCAGATGCTGGGGTCCAGAACAGAGCTGAGCTCGTCACGCCTCACCTAGCTGTGTTCTTGAGCCAAGCATATGGGCTGCAGCGTCTTTCTGAAATCTGAATCTGTACACTGAGATTCATCTTTGAAGAATATTCTTCTTCTTCTTTCTTTTTTCCTTCTTTCTTTCTTTTTCTCTTCTTTCTTTCTCTTCTTCTTCCTCACTTCCTTCCTTTTTCTTCTCTCTTCCTTTCTTTTTTTTTCTTTTTCATTTTCTTTTCTTTTTTTCTTTTCTTTTCTTTGAGACAAGAGTGCACTCAGTTGCCAGGTTAGAGTGGTGCCGTGGCGTCAAGCTAGTTACAGCAACTCACACTCCTGGGCTCAAGACTCTTTGCTCAGGCCTCCATAGTGGGGAACTATAGGCATGCGCACGATGCCCGGTATTTTTTAATATATAGTGGGCAATAATGTTTTTGATATTATAGTAGAGCGGGGGTCTCGCTTTTGCTCGTGGTTTGATCTGGACGAGCAATCCTCGCTCGGCCTCAGAGTGCTAATACAGCTGAGCACGCACCGGTCTTTCTTTTTCTTTTTCTTTTTTTTCTTTTTTTTCTCTTTTCTTTCTTTTTTTTCTTTTTCTTCTTTTCTTTTTCTTCTTCCTCCTTCTCCTCTTCTTCTTCCTTCCTCTCCTTCCTTCTTTTCTTTTTTCCTTTTTGTCTTCTTCTTTCTCTTTCTCTTTTCTTTTTTTTCTTTCTCTTTCTTTCTTTTTTCCTCACTTGTTGCCAGGTAGTTTCTGTAGGATCAGCCTCATCTCACAGAACCTCAACTCTGGGCAGGATCTCTGCCTCAAGCCTCCATTGTTGGACTACAGCATGCACCACCATGCCGGCTATTTTTCAAATATTTGTTGTCCGATAATTCTCTTTCTTATTTTTTAGTTAGGAGACGGGCCATCTTGGCAGGGGCTGATCTCGATGCTGAGTAACAATCTCTTGCTCGGCGCTCCCAGGTGTAGGGTTACAGGTGTGAGCCACGCACTGGCCAGAAGTTCTATTTTAACATTACAAATGGGAGGTGGGGAAGGATGAGCAGGGTAGATTAGACACTGCTTTTGTGGTTATGTTGGGTGAAGAATGATGCTTTAAGATGAATTTCTCCAGGCATATTATTATGACTATTTCAACATGCAAAAAAAAAAAAAAAAAGGAGAGATGTCTGCGTGAGAATCCCATGAGGTGCATTTGCCATTCTGGTTGTCACTTGTCACCTTGTTCTCACACCCGGCTGACTTCTTGAGCTTTCGAGTCAGGACCATTTTTAATTTGGTGTTTATGAAGTTGAACATAATTATAGTTGTTTAGGGGTTGTCTGTGTTTGTTTGTTTTTAAGACTGCAGTTACTTTATTACGGCTAGAGTGCAGTTGGGGTAGATCGTGTCACTATGGATGCCTCAGCTCTGAGCTTGCATCCTCCGCTCGCCTAGAGTGTAGGATACAGCAGTGGTGTGAGACCACGCCCGGATGCGCTTTGTTTTTATAAGTAGATTTTTACAGGGAGAGGCTGTTGCAGTTTATTTGTAGGGAAACAAGATCAGTGTCTCCTGCTCCGGCTCCTCCCGGGTGTGCCTTGGCAGGCTGCGCTTATCCCTGGGGACTGGGCGGGAGGGGACTGACTATCACGGCGGTTGTAAAGGACAGGGTTGGCGGGGAGGCTCGGTGGGCACTCCAGGGGACACAGGCGTGGGGCCATGCTAGGATGGCACATGCCGGGGTCACTGAACCATGCCACTCACTGCCCGTGGTGTGCCCTTGCACACCCAGCTGCACCAGCAAGGCGGGGGCCTGTTTGACAAGAAGCTAAGGGTTGTGAGCCCGTCTTGTGGGCTTGGGGTCTCACTTTAGAAGACCCTCCACCACACCAGTTGATTAAAGGAAATACGTGGATGCCCAGACGTTCTGTTCTAGGAGACCCATTACACGATGCCAGGCCCAGTCCGCCTCATGCTCAGGAAGGGTTAGGGGTTAGGGATTAAGGAAGGCTAACCTCCCAGCCACTTTGATTGAAGTTTGACGGAGACCACGCTCCAACCATTATGCAACAGGAAAATGAAGGAGTAGTGTACAACAAAAGAACAAGAAGTTAAGGTCGGACCTAGTTTAGGTAAATATGCAAGATTTGGGCATATTACACTTAAATAATATTCATTTGCTTATTGAGATTCAACTTTACGAGCAGGCTGCTTTCTATTGGTGAATACTTGTTTCACACTAACACTCGATAGTAGCAACTGATAGCCCCCCACCCTTTCTATGCTTTACTGACATCCAAAAACATCTCGTCTGGCGGCGGTTGGCTACACCTGGTATCCTAGGGCTCTGGATGGAGTCAGGAGTCGTTGAGCCTGGGTTGAGGTTGCTGTGAGCGAGGTGACGCCACGGACTCACTTAGCCCGGACAACAGAGTGAGACTGTCTCAAAAAAAGAAAGAATTATAATGGAGGTCTAGTTGCACTTGGAAGGGGAATTGGCAGTTTGATTTTCGGCTGCATTCACGAAATTTCTTCCTCTGGTTTTCAGTGACTTAGTTTCATGGAATTTGTGATACGAAGTACCAGGGACGCTGTGGACGGCTCCCCCCCCCCTGATTCAGTGCTGACTGTGACCATAGTCACTGAGGTTTTTCCGGTTGTGATGGTGAGTGTGGTGAGGCAGTGTATGAAGGCCTAGTGTGAATGTTGTTAGTAGATGGCGTTTCTAAGAGTTGATCGTGTCTACTGGGCACTGGAGTCATTTGTACCTGATGGTGAGACCGGAGTACGCGTGGGTGTATGATTCTTTTTTTTGTTAGGACTGATGTCGATAATTCAACCTTGTTGTACAGTCAGTAGGAATTGAGGATTTTAAATCGGATGAATATGCACTGGTATTATCTCTCTTTCGTAGTCGCAAGATTTTATATAAGGGTGTTTGGGTATTTCTAATCTTAGCCAGTTGGACTATTCTTATATACGTCGTGGTTTCTATTGGTTAATGTTTCTGTAGCGGTTAACGCGCACTTATTGACCTAGGAGGAACGGTGAGTTGGTGGCGCTAGTCATACGTCTTAGGCAATGAAACCGTTGCATTGTCGTCTTGTATGCCAGGGAGAAGAATGCGCGCTGAGCAGCCTTCTTCATACGCATGCTGAAGAAGGTAGCATAGTGTCTGGTGGATGATTGATTGCTTTTTTTGGGTTCTTATAATAGGAGATATCTAAGGGGAAAACTCGAGCGCGAACAGACTTTTAGTG
Source organism: Microcebus murinus (assembly GCF_000165445.2). Taxonomy (NCBI): domain Eukaryota; kingdom Metazoa; phylum Chordata; class Mammalia; order Primates; family Cheirogaleidae; genus Microcebus; species Microcebus murinus. Next base: position 2,073,645 of record NC_033679.1, read on the forward strand.
GCTTGGATCAAGTTGGGGTTTGTGACGAGAATGAACTTAGTGATGAACTGTATTGGTTCCGAGTTATATTTTAGAAGCGTCTTGCCGTCTATTAGGTGATAATTGTTATAACTGAGTAATGAGGTGGGAGTGTAAAAAATACTATATTCAAATGAAATAAAATTCTTCTAAATGGACATGAGTTTTGTTAGTGACTGAAATTTGTGAGGTGTATTCATTGGTGGAAAAGATTTTTAGGGATGAATAATTTATTGATATCTCTTGTTCTTGTTTTCGGGGGAGATACGAACAGGAGCTGCATTTCCTGCTGCACCGTTGATCTGCTGACTTTGTGATTCAGCAAATGACCTATGTTGTCATGTGTTTAGATGGCGCGATGCAGTTTGGTGCCCGTAAACAGTGTGCGATGTATGTATGGTGAGAGTGTAGATATTGGTTAGGGAAACATTCGTTGAGTCTTTTTGCCGGGTAAATAAGGATAAGTGTCGAGCAATCGATATAAGTGTTGAAATCGCATTGATTTGACGGAATTGTGTAGGTCTGACCATCTTTTCTCTCAAGGGGTAAGTAGTTTATAGCTCCAAGGGTACATGGGCATTTCTTGATCAGGGTTCTGTATGTATGTCCTAGCCTGGATTCAGGCATTTGGTGGGGCTCATATTGGCAAATTTCTAGCTGCTCTAGAAGTGCTCCTCGAGATTGCATTCTATCGTACTTTAATAGTAATTATTATGGGTTGCTCTCAGGGTGGATCTGTGGTGTTGTGGAGATCCTGAACTAGATCGTGTTTCCAAAAAATGTTGCAGCCTCTTCGGGCAGCCATAATAATACGAGAGATGGTATTGAACTGTTAGTGGTGATGTACTCTACTGGAAAGTATGACTGTACATTTCGATTTGTGAAAAAAATGTCGGCAGTGCTCCAATGGCATATGGAATCACAGGGTCGTGATTAATATGTAGTTTGTTGAGACAGTGAATGAGATCGTCTACACTCAACAATCATTTGAAGATATCTTCATTCAGATATGGTGATCCTCGATGCGGTACCTGGAGGCCCTGTTTCTTGGTTCTGGTGAATGTCCAGGCCATCCTGATCCAGGGGAAAGTGAGTGCGAATGGGAGATGATCGAATAGTGCTGCTATTTATTGGCTTAGTTGTGTAAGCCTAACTCGTCTGTAGTCTGACATGACTGCCTGGCCTTCTTGGTTGGCTAGGTCAGATTTCAGGATCAAAAGATGATGCATAGAACAGGCTGTTCGCGGCTCTGTGGTGTGTTTACGCTGCTAGTTTTCTAGCATCTTGGGACGTAGGATCGGTGGTATTGTGTTATAGAGGTAAAGAGTTGTGCGAGACTATGTTGCTGAGTTGCTCGTTAAGAGTCAAAGCAATGTTTATGTAAAGGGGAATCAAGACTAATATGGTGCAAGATGTATCTAAAGGTAGAATGGGGATTAATATGTGATATAGAGAGAACAATTATTCTGGCAATTTTGGCACTAATTTGTGTGCGGTTTGGAAATGCTGTAGTCCAGCTACTCGGAGTGTTTTAGGCGTTAGGGGGCTCGAGGACCGAGATCTGCTGAGCCAGTTTTGAGGTGTGTGATGTTGGTTGAGCGCCACTGGACTGTTACGAGCAGCGGCGATGCAGAGCAAACTCAGTGAAGTGCTCTGAGAAAGTGAGAAAGGGATAGAACGAAGGTTGGTTTAATAGATAGATGACAATGGACCAATCATTGGGTCGCTTTTTTAATGTCAGCAAGAAAGGGATGTAAGCTTTTTGTGATTGCGGGAAGGCGAATTTAATCGAGGGAACAAAAGTGGTGCTGTAGGTTATAATTGTAGTTGCAGGCGGCAGTGGGCCGAAATAATGCAAAGTGTTGTGTCTATAACAGATGTCTGCGGGTGGTAGAAGTGTCAGTAATCGAGTGATGCAAAGAATTTATTTCTTCTCTAATTTTTTGTAGGGTACTTGGGATGATTACTGGTTTGACGCTGTTGAACCGCTGTTCACTTGTTTCATAACAATTGGTATTGCAAGATGGTGAGAGAGGGTCCAGTAAAGGGCAGCTGTGCAAGCCAATTCCCTCGCAGCAAGGTCCGCCAGGGTAAGTCCGTTTATAAGAATCTCAGAATGCTCGCTTCTAGGAGTCCCTTAGTGTATGTGAGCTTGTGACAACGGAACATCGGGGACTTGAGACCAGATGTCCTGCGCTCCGGCGAGGTCGGGAAGATGTTTTAGATCTTACGAGGAGACATGTTTCTTTCTCTCATCGCCCACCGGGATTTATGTGGGTCCTTTCTAGGACAGCTGGTAAAACCTATGAAGCACCAATGTGCTGTTTACTGCGCCACGCACTGCGTATTCACACCCCTATGTACGTGTGTGGGTGGTCCCCTATTGCTTGATGACTTGTGGACAACAGACATCAGTGCTGACAAAAAAGAGTATGGGGTGTTTTTTATTCCTTTCGCAGGGTTTTCTTGATTTCTTCTCCGATAGGAAGCTTACCGCGTGGCTGGTGCTCGCGTCCGGCTGGCGCCAGGCTGCACCTAGCGGGAGACGTGGCTGCTGATGTAGGTAGCGATCACGGGCGCGCTGACTCGGCTCTCGTCCTGCTGGGTGCCCTGTGCTCGCTTCCCCAAGAAGGAGCAGGAGTTAAGCCTTAAGAGGTGACGGTCAGGGAGGGATGGGGAAGTGTGTGTCCCAGGGCAGGGGGAAGGATGCATTCGAGTTTGAGACGTCCTTGGTGGTAGTGCCAGAGTGTGGGATAGTCGCTTGTCTGTATAGAGCATGATCTTAGGGAACATTTCTGTAGAGTTGGGGCTTGTGTCCTATTTACTGCAGTTTCTCTGGCTCGGATTCGTCGTCCTGGGTTTAATAGTATTGAGTGTACAGGGCACAGATTGCTCTCGGGTGATGTATTTAGTGCCGGGCACACAGGTGTCCTTTCCTTGTGAAGGCACAGGCTTGACTGGGGGAGGGAGGCCGGCAGGAGGTGGGGCCCTGCTGTGTTGAGGCTGGGGGTACAGTCGGAACACGCCGGTCCGGGCATGTGATAGGTGTGGTTCTTTGGCATGAGGCCAGGCATATTGGAGGTGTGGGTTTGCTGGTTTCACTTTCCCAGCGGTGGATTGTAGGGTGAGAGTAGGCTTTGGAATCTTGGCAGCCATTATAACCTTAAGGGGTTGTCATATCTTGGCCTTCTGCTTATCGTTTCCCCATGATGTCTGGACCTTTCGTCGGGTTGAGATTCAGGGTTTTTACATTACTTTTTGATTGTACTGTGTTTTGGCTCTGAAAAATGGATAAATTTTAGTCGGTATAATATGTGCCATTGACTAGGAGTCGTGCATGGACCTAATTTGATATAAGATCACTGTAGGACAGATAGCAGTGCTGTAGTTACAAAAAATGTGTACAAAGCACAGTAAATAAACAATGAATAATAAAACCGCTTAATTGGTTACCATTTAATAAATTAGGTGGGGGTGGCTTGCTCTCATGGTGTTCACGCCTATATCTAGCTCTGTGCAGATTGGCCGAGGGGATACCAGATTTTTGGCTCTATATGTAAAAAAGGTTGGATTTTCGATGGATCCGCCGTGAGAGTGAGTGAAACCGTTTCTCTAAATAGAAAGAAATATGACCACTCAAAATATATTAGAAAAATTGCGGCATGGGGCGCATGCTGTAAGTCAGCTACTCGGGAGGTGAGGCATGGAGGATGCCTGAGCCAGGGGTTCTGAGGTTGCTGTGAGCTAGGTGACGCCACGCTCTGGTAGCGGGGCACAGAGGTGAGACTCTGTTTTGAAAAAAAAGAAAGAAATGTACTATTTTTATACTAAATATTAGAAATGAATGCCTTTAAAAGGAAAATTCAAGCATTTGGTGGGAATTTGTTGTAGTATAAGGGTTCACGTTTTCTTAGTTACGGTTCCAATCTGCAAAGGGGCCTTGCAGCTTTATGCTGGGGAGGCCCCCCTCCCCCTGTCCCAGCATGTGAAGCAGTGTGCTTCAGATCAGTCGGAGCACCTCGCCCGCCCCAGCTATGTCTCACTGAGACAGACTGCCCGTTCTCGCTCTCCCAGGATGCGCGGGCGGCCCTGGGCCCTTCGACACCTACGGCTGTGCCCGCCTGCGGGACTAATGGACTTACGCGGTCCCTACACGGCCGCGTTGGCCGAGTCGGTCACCTGGATCCTCCAGAGGCAGCCCATCGAGGTGGCTCCCAGCCAGGTAACCCTCGTGACCTGACGGGAGGGCGACGTCCCTCCCCTCGGGGATTTCACTTAGTCACGGCGCCCCGGCGTCGCGTTGCGCTCGGATGCTCCCACATGCTCCCACAGGAGGACGAGGACGGCTTCCAGCTGCAACAGGAGCTTGTTGAGCTTGGACACAGGCCCCCCCTTGCCACAGCCCTTCTCTCGCTGAGACGCGGGGGGCCTGACCCGGCGGAGACAGTGCGTGGCAGCGCCGTCCGCTCCCCCGTGGCCCCGCTCCGGGGCGCGGCGGGACCCTGGGCACACACAGCTGAACTAGGGCAGGCGCTCTCCCGTCTGTGTCCGGGCGAAGTCGCTGCAGAAAAACAGAAGTGACGGGACCGCTGGCACTGAGTCCCAGCCCCTGATAGGGACGCAGTGGGCATTTGTGAGTGGGAGGCTCCGGGCCTCTCCCCTGTGCGCAGACCGCACGGGAGAGACGGCGTCGGGGTGGGAGTGGGCACTGCCTGGGACGCGGCTCTTGTCCTGCTGCGGTGCCCTGCGCCTCGGCCTCCCCAAGGAGGAGCAAGAGGGTTAGAGCCTTAAGAGGTGACGGTCAGAGAGGGACAGTGGGGGCCGGGCGCGGTGGCTCACGCCTGTCATCCTGGCACTCTGGGAGGCCGAGGCAGGCGGATTGCTTGAGGTCAGGAGTTCGAAATCAGCCTGAGCAAGAGCGAGACCCTGTCTCTACTATAAATAGAAAGAAATTAATTGGCCAATGAATATATATATAGAAAAAAAATGAGCCGGGCATGGTGGCGCATGCCTGTGGTCCCAGCTACTCAGGAGTCAGGAGGATTGCTTGAGCCCAGGAGTCTGAGGTTGCTGTGAGCTAGGCTGATGCCACAGCACTCACTCTAGCCTGGGCAACACAGTGAGACTCTGTCTCAAAAAAAAAAAAAGAGGGACAGTGGGGACCACAGCCACGTGCTCACCAGAGCCACGTTCCAGCCACGTGGGCCGACCCCGCGTGCAGGATGCGCCCTGACCTGCTCTGGGGCCCCGAGAGCAAGAAAGATGTCACAGATGCAGCCTGGACATTGGTGACAGAAGGAGGGAGGGAGGGAGAGGAGATTCTTGAGTCTGTTCCGCTCCTTTGGGTGATGGAGCAGTGAGAAGTTTAGACGGCACAGGGTCTTCTCACATGCTGTGCTGGGAGGCTGGGGAGCCACACGGGCCCAGAGGAAGGCGCAGGCGGACTGCACCAGTCAGCCGTTGCCGCGACAGCGCTGCGTAACAAAACACCCGCAGTGGTCACGGCAGTGTTTATTGTTCCCGCTCACGGGTCCGTGTGTTGGCTGGAGGCTCCTGGGCTGTGGAGGGTGGAGCTGTGGGGAAGGCTGGGGCTGGTCCAGGGTCTCCCTTGTGTCCTAGACCAGTGGCTACCAGGGCAGGGGCTCGTGGTCAGCGACAGAGAGGCCAGTGACACACACACCCCGAAGCCCCTGCTGGCCTCACGCATACTCTCATCCTGTTGGGCAGAGCAAGGCTCCATGGGAAGGCCGTGGAGTGACCGAGCAGGGCCCTAACCTGTCACCTACACACCCTGCAAGCTGAGAGCCCTTGTCTCAGGGTCATGGGTCTGCAGTGGCTTTTCTTTTCTTCTTCTTCTTCTTTTTTTTTTTTGTCTTGAGACACAGTCTCCCTCTGTTTCCCGGGATAGAGTGCCGTGGCGTCAGCCTAGCTCACAGCAACCTCCAACTCCTGGGATCAAGCGATCCTCCTGCCTCAGCCTCCCGAGTAGCTGGGGCTACAGGCATGCGCCACCATGCCCGGCCAGTTTTTTCTATATGTTTTTAGCTGGAAAATTAATTTCTTTCTATTTTTATTAGAGACGGTTTCTCGCTCTTGCTCAGGCTGGTCTTGAACTACTGAGCTCAAACGATCCTCCCGCCTCGGCCTCCCAGAGTGCTAGGATGACAGGCGCCACCCATAGTGCCTGGCTATTTTCTTCCTTTTTATTATCTAAATATTCTAATTTTTTTTCTAAAATGCGTATATAATATTGTATACTTTTTATTTTTTATTTATTTATTTATTTTTTGTTGTTGCTCAAATACTCTCAAGTGGCCTTTATTTCAAATGTATACTTTTTATAAAGTCATAGTATCTTCTCTCTGGAAATCTTAAGAATCTGCAGGAATTCTGCCTGTCTAAGGTAGTTTGGAGTTTGGGGGTGACAGATGCACAGTGTCGGCCACCGCTCCCCACACCCGCCTGGTCAGGCATCTCGCGGCGGTCCCAGGGGGCATTGTCATCCTGGTGACACTCATTTCTTTTCTGTCAAAAGTTCCGTGGGGTGGGGATTTGGGTGGTTCTGCCTTAAGACCCTTCACGGACTGGCATGGGACATGGCTGGGGCTGCCGCTATCCTGAGCGGGGCGGGAGGTCCGTCCCCCGAGGCAGCCTCCCAGTGGCTCCTCTCCCCGGGCGGCTGGAGCAGTGCACGGCACAGCGGCCAGCCTCCCCGCACCAGTGACCTCGGACGCCAAGGTGGCAGCCGCAGTGCTTCTGTGACCTTGCCGTGGCCCACACCCACCCTCACTCCCTCCCCGTTTACTGGTCACTTGGCGCCGTCCCCATTCGGCGGGGGTGCGGGGGCTGCCCGCCGCCCTGCGCCGGCTCACGCGCCCGCCCGTGTCTCCCCAGCTGTCGGCGCTGCGCTCGCTCCTGTGCTCCGCCGCCGGCGAGGAGGAGACGGTGATGGCGGACAACTACCGCCCGCTGCAGCCCCTGCTCGGCCGCACGGTCCGAGCGTCCTTCCCGGCCACCAGAGAGGGTCCACGTGGGTAGGCGGGACTGGCTTTGAGAAGAGGGAATCACAATGTGATTGATCCTATGCGACTTTCGAAATTAAAAAGAGAGAGGTCGTTGTTGCAGTCCGTGTGCTTTTCAGCGGCAGTGAAAGAAATCGCTTCAAAGGAACGTGAGTGCCACGGGGACATATCACTGGGACGCAGGGGTGGGTCACGGGGCCTCGGGAGAAGCGCCACTCACCAGGGTTGTCGGTGGCCCCCAGCTCCACTCTCCCTTTCTCCCCACGGCGTCCTTGTCACGCCGACGGCCACCCCTCCGTTCCCACGGGACACGAGGCAGAAACTAACACCCTCCTTCCCGATGTCAAGCTCCCACAGCATCCGTGTCCTGGAGCTGCCGTGACAAAGTGCCACGAACTTAGTGGCTTAAAACGACAGAGATTGACTCTCAGGGTTGAGAAGCCGGAAGCTGGGGTCCAGGTGTCCAGGGGTTCCCTCTGAGGGCTCCGGGGAGGACCCTTTTCCTGCCTCTCCACCCTCTGTGTCCCCTTCTGAGGACCCAGTGAGGACGTGGGCCCCACCTGGATAGCCCGGGGGTCTCTCCCCACCTCAAGACCCTCCCCTTAGTCACACCTACAAAGCACACCTGCAAAGCCCCTTTCGCCACGTGAGGTCACGTAGCCGCAGGTTCTAGGATTAGGGTGTGGACGTCCTTGGGGGCCACTGTCCCGCTGACCACAGTCCCTAACCGTGACACCCCTGGCGCTGGGGGTGTGGAGAGGGGTGGGCTGCTCTGTCAGGTCACACTCCCGGGCCCCGGGGGTCAGGACGTGGCCATCGTGGCCATTCTTCAGCCCCACGCCGTGCGGGCAGAGCCAGGCTCGAACCTTCAGCCGAGCAGCCCCGAGGCTGGTCCCCCGGGGCTGCCTGGGGGTGGCACGGGGGAGCCACCGGGGGCGTGCGGATGTCGGAAATGCTCTAGACTAGGGTTGACCTATGGCACTTCCTGAGACGATGGAATGTTCCAGAACTGCACCCTCTCTGCACGGCAACCCTTGAGCGCTCAATCTGTGGTGGTGCACGATGGAGGAAGTGAATTGTAATTGCACTCGATTTTAATTAGTTAAGGGTCGCGTAGCCTCATGCACCGCACAGCTCTCTCGTCCTGGGCGGCAGTCACGTGGGTTTGCACGTACGGAAAGCCACGGGGAAGGGGGAACACTCGAGATTCGAGCCTCTGCACATTTCACTGTGTCTACAGTAACACCACGCCTCAATTTAAAGAAAACGCTTTGCTGCCCGCCTGAGAGCTGGTTTCTGAGCCTCTGCAGACCTGGCCCTTCCGCAGCTCGGGGCAGCGTCCGGCTGAGAGGCAGAAGGGCGAACGCGGCCGTCAGCGTGGTCACTGGCACACGGCGCGGACGCACAGGGCCCCGCCTGCGCCTCAGCCCCCGAGGGCATCTCGGAACACAGTCCCCTGGAGCCAGCGTCACCAGGCAACGACGCCTGCTGTGTTTGCTGAGGCTCCCGCAGGTAATTCCTTCTCCAGAAAAAGTGTTTAAAAGGAAAGGCGTCCCAGGAGTGTGAGGTTGCTGGTGAGCGAGGCTGACGCCACGGCACTCACTCCTAGCCTGGGCCAACACAGTGAGACTCCCTGTCCCGCAAAAAAACAAAAGAAAAAGAAAAAAGAGAGGAAGAAAGAAAGAAGAAAGAGAGAAGAAAGAAAAAAAAAAAGAAGAAGAAAGAAAGAAAAAAAGAAGAAAGAGAGAGGAGAAGAAAGAAAAAAGAGAAAGAAGAAGAAAACAAAGAAAGAAAGAAAGACAAGGAGAACGCGAAGAAGGGAAGGAAAGAGAGAAGAGAAAGAAAGAAGGAAGGAAAGAAGGAAGACAGAACAAAAAGAAAGGAAAGGAAGAAAGAAAGAACAGAACAGGAAGAGGTAGGAAGAAAGAAAGAAAGAAGAAAGAGAAAGAAGAAAGCAAGAAAGAAAGAAAGAAAGAGAGAGACGAGGAAAGAAGAGAAGAACGAACGAAAGAAAGAAAGAAGAGAACAGAAAGAAAACGAAGAAAAGAAAGAAAGAAGAAAGAAAGAAACGAAAAGGCTGTGTTGGGCTCCTACCGGGACCCCACGTCTGGGTGGTGACAGGATGAGGCTCGGGAGGAACCCACCCCAACCCCACCAGACTTGAACGAAGGCAACGAGTCGGAACCGGAATGCGTCTCTGTCCCGTTTCTCGCTTACGCCCTCACCGAGCCGGCCACGTAGGGGCGCCTACCGTCGCAGGCACGGCATCGCACGCGGCCCCAGCGAGGGGCCACACCCGCCCCGTCGCGCCCCGCTGCTCCCGGGCACCGGGGGCTATGTCTCTGCCCCACGGCTGGGACACCGGACCACACGCGAGGCCAGCCTCAACCCCCAAAAGCTTGGGCGGTGCCCTCCGGCCCGGGGAGGGGTGCCTCACCTGACCTCGTTAGGCCGGGCGGGCCCCAATCCACCACAGATCCTCCGGCCACGAGTCTCTGCCGAAATCATCCCAGCTTTTAAGGAAACTGAGGCTCGCCTGAGAAGCTGAGAGCCTCGTCAGCGGCCCTCCCAGGCGCAGGGACAGGCAGCGTGTTGCCCCTGCTGTGCTGACTGGCTCCACAAGGGAGAATGCAGCCGCATCGAGGGAAAGTCCTGAGCTTAGATCCCAGCTCATTCCACGACGGCCGCAGCTGCGCTGTGACAGGAACCCGCGGCCACCGAGAGGCACCTGCTCAGGCCCGCGCCGCCCGTGGAAGGAATGACCCGGGCACCGGAGGGCGGGGCTCCAAGCGCAGAGCTTGGGACCGAGGCAGAGCGGCCACACGGCCATCTCCCCGTGCCACCCATTAACACGGGGACGCGGGGACAGAGACGGGCCCAGGAGCCAGAGCGGCCTGCCAGGCCCTCGGAGGGGAGACGGACGGCAGCGCCCCGGGGCTCCGGTTCCGCCGGCCGCGCGGCAATGCCACGTCCAACGGGAGCACCGCGCGGAGCCGGGCGTGACCGGCTGTCTCCACGTTGGTGCGGTGACTGTCCTCGGTGCACGGACGTCTTTGTCGCCTGAAGAAAATGTCCCCGGTTATTTTTAAAAGCTGTTGTGAGCCCCGAGACCCTGCGATCCTCCTGGGAAGGGGACCAAGCCTGGACACCTTGTCACGAAACCACAAACACACGGGGAGGAAAAGGTGTTGACTTCGGACCTCAAAGCCCCGGCACAAAAACAAACGGAAGGACCCCCTGTCCCCGGCAGGGCTTTGAGAGCTCAAGGCCGGGCTGCGGGGCGGGCTGGCGATTGTACTGAGGGTTCCTGGCCCCACTTTGAAGGTTCAAGGCTTCCTCCCTTTGCTTTCATGTTATTTTCTCGCTTTGTGACCATGCAGATGTGTGAGCCGCGTTCCCGTCCCTGGCAAGCTGCCACCCCTCCTCCCCCGCCCTCCCCGGTGGGTGACCAGAGAACAGCCCGTTCCCAGGGGGCCACCAGGAGCAGACTCGGTGCCCTTGATGCTGCCCCCCACGCCCGAGGACAAAGTCCCTGTCGCCCCCTTGCCACCCCCAGGGCTCACACAGCCCCTGCCCCCACTCCCTCCACGTGCCTGACTCCTGCTCCCGCCTGGCGCCACCTGTCTGGTGTCACCTGGAGCACCTGCCTGATGCCATCCGCGCTCCTGCGGTGGCCGGGGACCTCCTCCTTGGGGACTTGTGCCTCGTGCCGAGAGGCGGGCTGTCTGCTGGCGGCCGTGTCCCCAGCCTGGCGCCCAGCGCCTCCCTGTCCACCCGCCCTGCGCCAGAGCCAGACCCCGGGGTCACCCTCAGGTCCTCCTCACCCCTCAGTCCCTGAGCCCAAGGCGATAGGGCTGAGGGATGTCACCAGCCTTCTGACTTAGCCACCCCTTCCCAGCCTCTCCCCCACGCCCGCCAAATCCACGCTTAACAGCGGGTCTTTTCTGGGAAACACTTGCCTGGCCAAGCTGCTCCCTGCCCACAGCAGGCTTCTCCTCACATTGGGATGAAGCACCAGCTTTCCCCATGAGGTCCCCACCCCCTCCACGTGGGCTTGCGTGTGCGGCATCCCCACACGGCTTGTCGGCTCTGCCGCTACCTGCGCAAGCAGATTCTCCCTTCCTCAACGTCCTCCCCAGCCACCTGCCTGACCACGGGCCTCCCGTGTCCCAGCCCCCATCTCTGGGCATGTGTCTCCAAGCGTGGCACTCCTGCGTGTTAGCTCGTTTCCCCTCTGGGGTGTCTGGCCTGGGGGTGGTGTCCCCATCTGCTCTGCCGGCCCATGGCACAGCTGTGCTCCCGCTTGTGGGGCTCAGGTAGGACTCGCTGCACCCAAGTCAGACATATGACCTCTGGCTCTGCACCCAGGGTGCCATCCCGCTCCTGTGCCCACCCTTCTCTGCCCACTGCCCCGCCACGCCGTGCGTTTCCTCCTCTCTCCCAAAGCCCAGCCCCAGAGCCTGCTCCCAGGACGCCACCCCCGTCCCCACGCCAGGCAGCAGCATGCCCTCCGCTCTGGGCTCTGCACTCCACTGCCGTTTGCTCTTCCAGCGTTTCATGTCGCCACAGCTGTGGGCTCACAGGATGCCCACGGGCCACGGTGTCCCTGTGGGCGTCTCCTTCCTGCAAAGCCGGGCATACGTCTAGCCATCGCTAGATATTTCATGGGCGGCGGGGTATGAGACGCTTTTGGCTACAAACATGAAACGTCCTTAAATCAGCGATCTGCTGACCCTCGCTCTCGAGAAGCCAGGGCAGGGAGGGGAGCAGGTGTCACCACGGGACGGGCCCAGGGCACACGTGGGGCACGTGGCCCGTCACAGGGCAGCACGGATCGCAGCCCACACGGCAGAGGGCACGGTGCAGGGTGGGGGACAATATGCACCCGGGCACTTTCCGAAATAAAGAGTGGGACCGTAAACTGCAAAATCCTCCTTTGCAGCTCTGAGCTCCCCGGACGTGGCCGTAAGGCGTCTGTCCCCCGGGCCGCTGTGCCGGAGCTGAGAGGGAGAGCAGCAGTAGCCCAGGCGGGCGGCGCTGAAAGAGCTCAGGTCCCTACAGACAACAGAATTCTTCTTTTCTTTTTTTCTTTGAGACTGAGTCTCACTCTGTTGCCCAGGCTCGAGTGCCATGGCGTCAGCCTAGCTCACAGCAACCTCCCTAAACTCCTGGGCTCAAGGCATCCCTTTCACCTGCCTCAGCCTCCGGAGTAACTGGGACTACAGGCATGCGCCACCATGCCCGGCTAAGTTTTTTCTATATATTTTTAGTTGGTCAATTGATTTATTTCTATTTTTAGTAGACACGGGGTCTGGCTCTTGCTCAGGCTGGTCTGGAACTCCTGACCTTGAGCGATCCTCCTGCCTCGGCCTCCCAGAGTGCCAGGATTACAGGCGTGAGCCACCGCGCCCGGCCCAGATGACAGAATTCAACGGCTGCTTCAGACCCGCACGTACCCCTCCTGCCACCACCGGTCGCCGCGGTGCAGGGGTGGGCGAGGGTTCTTCCTGTGCAGCCCGGGGCGGAGTGGAAGAAAGTTCGGCGTGGGCCTCAGCTCACTCAGACATTTGATAAGACCCAGGGTGGGTGACAGCAGGGACGCCCGGCTCCACCTCTCTGGAAACTCCAAAACGTGTGTCAACAGGAAAAAAAAAAGAGCTTCTGTTTCCTCCGAGCTCAACGAATGACGCTGGCGAACGCGGCGCTGAGGATCAAGGCCGCGTGCGCTTCAGTGTGGAGATCATTCCCTTTGTCACAGCTTCCTGTGTCACCTTGGGAATCTCTGCTGGCGGCACTGACGTGGCTCTGAACCCGGGGAGTTGCTTTTAAGCCAAGTGAAATCTGCTGATCTCCTCTACTGAATTCAGGAAACGCCGAGGGGGCCGCCCCACGCATGGCCGGGGGTCCCGAACACGGGAAGGGAGGCGCAGACGGCAGACAGCAGCCGCCCACCCCGGAGGGCTTCGCCTCCAGAAAGACAAGCCTTCCGTGCGCACACACACGCGACAGAACCCTTCTCTCCTTGCATACTTAAGCACACAGCCCTCACTCCGGTTTAGCACCCGCGGCCATTCACAGAGCACCGCCCGGCCTGCGCAGGCGGCGTGCAAGGCCCAGCGACGCGTCCGTGGACGGAACGACAAGACAGGCCCAGGCCCGGCCCGGGCGGGGGGTCACTCCCTGGGGGGTGGGGGACAGCAGGGAGCCCGCAGAGCGGATGAGCCAGCGTAGAATGCGCCAGAAGTGGCCGGGGGAGAGGATCACACCTGAGCAGAGGTGTCCAGGAGTGACCAGACCTGGGCGGCCGGGTGCAGGGGCAGAGAGACTGGAGACCCCAGAGCCAGCGGGGTCTTGGGGACAAAGAGAGGGGCTGCTGCAGAGGAGGACGGCCTCCCCCTTAGGCTCTTAAGGTGACCAGAAGCTATTAATACAAGGTTTCTTTTCTTTCTTTCTTTAGATAGAGTCTCACTCTGTTGCCCGGGCTAGAGTGCCGTGGCGTCAGCCTAGCTCACAGCAACCTCCAACTCCTGGGCTCAAGTGATCCTCCTGCCTCAGCCTCCCAAGTAGCTGGGACTACAGGCATGCACCACCTTGCCCGGCTAATTTTCCTATATATTTTAGTTGTCCAGTAGAGAGGGGGGGTCTCGCTCTTACTCAGGCTGGTCTTGAACTCCTGACCTGGAGCAATCCTCCCACCTCGGCCTCCCAGAGTGCTAGGATTACAGGCGTGAGCCACCTCGCCCGGCCCATACAGACTCTTTTTTTTTTTTTTAAATGTAAAGTAAATGTTTATTATTGGAGAAAAGAAAAATGTATACAAGAAAGTCTAGATTCTTTCTCCTCATGCACTTCTTTTAGAATAAACTTCCAAATATCAACTATGAAGACATTTACAAGGATAAATTTTTTTCTTCACATGACCATTTACTGTGTGGTGGGCATTTTTTCATAGAAGCCATATACTGTAAACTAAATATATTCTTATAGTTTAGAGGAAGCTTAGAGCAATAATGTATTAACAAAGAAGATGGTATATTTTACTGTAAAATATTATAAAAGTGATACAATTCTGTGGCTCTTTACTACTTGATTTGAACAAAGGAATGAACAACAACCAAAAAAAAAAGACACCCAGTAAAATCATCAAGACAGGGCTGGCTTTAAGATTTTTTGTATTCGACCCTTTCTGCTTTCACATCATCTCCAATGAGCTGACACACGTAAGCGACCACTGTAGAAGCCTGGATATCCATTAGCACAAATGATGGAATAATGTTTCCAAGGCATTATATGCTCCAGTGGCAGAACCTGGGCTAATGCAGAATTTATTTTCATGCTCAAATGCTTCAAATTTGTGTGTGTGTGTCCTGAGACAAGAACGTCCACATCAACCTGCCTCTGCAACAGCCGGCCATATCTCCCCATGGAATAACTTGATGTCCACGGAACAAACCAATTTTGAACTGTCCAACAGTCACAACTTTCTGTTCTGGATAATTCAGACTCTCATCAAAATCTCCTCTCGCAATATGAGCATCAGCAGCCAGGGTCTTGAGATAGCCCTAACTCTCTTTGGTGCAAAGGTTTCCTGCGCAGAGAATGTGCTGAATCTTTCCTGGCACCAGAAGTTTCTTTGAATTTAGCTGGCAAGCTGTTGCTCCGGCGTGGGATGTGCAGATCTCCTAATACCAACACCAACGTCCTGTCACCGGGGCTCCGCTCAGTCACCGCAACCGCCGCTGCCCTCTTCCTCAGGCTCCCGGGCGCCCCCCATACAGACTCTTTACGTTGTGCCTTTTAAGGGTGACTCACGCTGTGTCCCACCACCCAGCAATGTTTACAAAAGCATGTCTTCAAGCCGGGCGAGGTGGCTCACGCCTGTAATCCTGGCACTCTGGGAGGCTGAGGCGGGCAGATTGCTCGAGGTCAGGAGTTCCAGACCAGCCTGAGCAAGAGAGAGACCCCGTCTCTACTATAAATAGAAAGAAATTAATTGGCCAACTAATATATATAGAAAATTAGCTGGGCATGGTGGCGCATGCCTGTAGGCCCAGCTACTTGGGAGGCTGAGGCGGAAGGATTGCTTGAGCCCAGGAGTTTGAGGTTGCTGTGAGCTAGGCTGACGCCACAGCACTCACTCTAGCCTGGGCAATGGAGTGAGACTCTGTCTCAGAAAAGAAAAAAAAAGCACATCTTCCAGACATTCCGTTTATTCCAATATCAGCCATTCTTTTCTTAAAGTTATAAGAAACCACCGCTTAGTCAAACCACAGAACACAACCTTACTTCCTCAGAGAAATTCCCAGAAGTGGAGTTACTGGGTCAAAAGCGTGCACCGTTCGAAGTCTTTTGATAGAGTGTCCCACATTTCCCTCCAGAGACTCCATGCTCCCTGCCAGTGCAAGCGAGGACAAAGGACACAACTTTTAGCAAGGGCCAGAGCTGCAGAGACCACTGTTTACCAGGGGGGTGCACCGTTGCCCTGCGGGAGGACGCGCGTCCGGATCGTTCCAGCAGAGGGCGCTCTCTGCTAAGATTTAGAGCCAGCGCGGGCGCGGGAGCCGGGGACACACAGGTGAGTCAGTGCTTCGGGAAGCTGCGTCAGGGCAGACGGAGCTACACGTACACCAGAGTGCACGTGCAGGAGAATCTAGGACCTTGCCATATGGAAACCAGGTGAAACTCAACAGTGGGGCAGAACAGCCTTGGGACTTGAAAATGCTCTTGGGGGTTGTCCCCTCGGTGCTCAGGCTGTGCTCACTTCCAGCTCCAGGGCACCCACGGCTGGCAGCACCCAGCCCTGTGTGCAGGTGCGGGTGCGGCTCCCTCCCCGCCCTGCTCATCTACTGGCCCTGGGCTCTCAGCGCCACGCGCCACCCCAGAGAGCCGACTGGCACCTGCCTGCTCCCTGCTACCAACCGACCGGCTCTCCTCTCTTGGCCCCTTCCAGCGTCCTCCTCCGTTTATCCTGGCTGTAATTTCACACTTCCGTGTACGGCTGCTGGCCAGAGACCTCTCTCTGTCCTTGAGGAAGGGTGGCAGAATGATTGAAAGTACAGTGTAAGTTTGGGGCCCAAAGGGCGGGTTTCCAGTCCACTCGCTGCTGGACAAGTTACGCAACCCTGCTAAGCCTTAGTTCACTCGTCTAGGAAATGACACCGAGGCGTGACGCCTACTGTATCAAACAACAAATATTTAGTGCCGGAGGACTTGGCAGGGGCTCGCTAAGCTTGCCCAGCCTCAGTAGAAGGGAGCCAGGCAGCACCCCCTGAGAACACAGGGGAGGAGCCAGCGTGGGGCACTCTGTATCTCCCTCAAGCCACCAACACAGATGATGCATCGCAAGTTATATTTGCGTGACCTTTAATGACCTTGTGCCCCTCTGTTTCTGGTGGTTTGGGCTGCTGGGATGTTGGACGGTTTTTGCCCCTGCAGATGAATGACTGGCACATTGAGAGGGGAGATCCAGAGGGACCTTGCTCGGCATTCCTCAGCGGAGCAGCCCCAAGGGGAGCTCCAGGGACAGCCCCGACACTCCTGGCGGCAGCTAGCTAGCGGTCCCAGGATGACTGCGTGCCTGGCCTTCTCCCACCCTGGTTACTCATCAGAATTCCTGGCTTCCGGATGCAGACACTAGCAGACTGTTCCGCTGGGAACACCCAGCTCTGAAGCCTCATAAACTGTGCCCCTCTGAGGACCCGCTGGGACAGATGCCAAGGACACAGGGGCACTGCGAGGAGGGTGCCGAGGAGCTTCTGCTGCCCTGGCCCGTGACCCTATGATTCTTTCCCTAAGAATAACTGCTGGAGCCCCTGAGATGCGGGGGTAGGGGTTCTCATTCTTGCTCCTTCTGAGGAACCCTCCCGCTCCCCGGACTCCACTGAGCTCATGCACATGGCTGGTTTCCCGGGCCTGTGCTGCTGTTCCTCAAAGCTGCGTGCCCGCCCCTGGCTCCTTGGCAAGCTCACCCGGGATTTATATGGGAATTTCTGAGCCCAGCCATGGCTCAGGCCTCTGCGCTTGCCCGGCCCCGGGGATCGGCTCCTAGGCCCAGCGGGACCACCAGCGCCCGGGGGGCCCATGTCCGCGTACCCCCACGACCCCGGGTGAGCAGGCGGGGGAGGGGAAATTCGGGGGGGGGAGGCTCCCACCACGTTGGTCCCCCCACCCCACGACAGGAGCCTGGGCTGCCCTGGGGCGGGATTGGGCACCCCAAACCCCACCCTTCCGCGCCCCCGGCCTCAGATCGCTGCCAGGCCGCACCTGGGGGCGCGGGGAACGTGGTGCCGGGGGTCGCAGGCCGGGCCTTCCGCGGGCCCGCGCGCCACGTGCGCGGGCGCGAGAGCCGGCGGGCGGGGCGTGGCCGGCGGCGCGGGCGGCGGAGCCTCGGCCGGGCGGGGCGGGCGGCGGCGCGCGCGGGCGTGGCCTCCGGTGGGCGGGCCGCGGCGCGGATAAAAGGCGCCGCGGCGCGGCGCGGGCGCAGACGCAGGAGGGCGGCGCGCGGCCGGCCGGTGCTCGCAGGGACTCGCGGGGCGCACGCGGGGCGCACGCGGCGCGGCATGGGCGGCGCGGGCCGAAGCGGCGCGCGCAGCGCCGCGGCGGCCGGGAGAGGAGCGGCAGGCGCGGGAGGGGATGCTGGCGGCGGCGCGGCGCGCGGACGGCGCGGCCCCCGGCGCGGAGGGCGAGGGCGTGACCCTGCAGCGCAGCATCACGCTGCTCAACGGCGTGGCCATCATCGTGGGCACCATCATCGGCTCGGGCATCTTCGTGACGCCCACCGGCGTGCTCAAGGAGGCGGGCTCGCCGGGGCTGGCGCTGGTGGTGTGGGCCGCGTGCGGCGTGCTGTCCATCGTGGGCGCGCTGTGCTACGCCGAGCTGGGCACCACCATCTCCAAGTCGGGCGGCGACTACGCCTACATGCTGGAGGTGTACGGCTCGCTGCCCGCCTTCCTCAAGCTCTGGATCGAGCTGCTCATCATCCGGCCGTCCTCGCAGTACATCGTGGCGCTCGTCTTCGCCACCTACCTGCTCAAGCCCATCTTCCCCACCTGCCCGGTGCCCGAGGACGCCGCCAAGCTCGTGGCCTGCCTCTGCGTGCGTGAGTATGGGGCGGGGGTCGTGGTCCCCGGGCCACGCGTGTCCAGGCCATCCCTGTGTCCCTGGACCGTCCCCCTGGGTCTCTGGGCCACCCCTGTGTGTCCCTGGACCATCCCAGTATCCCTGGGTCCCCGGATTCCGTGTCCCCGGACCATTCCCTCGTCCCTGGAGCATCTGTGTGTCCCTGGACCATCCCAGTATCCCTAGGTCCCCGGATTCTAAGTCCCTGGACCATCCCTGGGCCATCCCCGGCAGTTCTAGGTTAAGGTCATTGGCCACAGCCCACGTGCATTTCATTCATTTGTTTACACCTCTCCCAGTAGCCCTGGCTGTACCGCAGTGAGAGGATAGCGGGGTTCCTGGGCTGACTCTCACCCTCGGTGGGCAGCCCCCTTCCCCACTTAACCCATGGAGGCTGGAGCAGTTCCGGGCAGTGCCAGCCTGCCTTTGGCCCTTACTGAGCAATACTCCCGGGCTCTTGCATGGCACCCACGTGTAGACCGAGCAGCCCTTCCTGTTTGAATTACCACTGCTGACTGGTCGAGAAGAAGGAAACTGCAGCTAAAAAAAAAAGTCATTCATTTCTGCTCTCTACGCAGGCTTGTTGTCAATCAGTGACACAGGCTGACTCATAGGAAAACAGTAGTAATAAAGTGGCCTGTGGCTAGTGGGTGCTGAGCGTTGACTTCTCCAAAGGTTGCCGGGTGCTAAGAGAGGGGAGCTTGGCTGCAGATTAAATCTGTGTGTGTTGGGGGCACCTGGGCTGGGGGAGTCCCGACTTGTGCTGAGTGAGAATCACCCCTGGACATCATCCTAACGTGGTGGGCCCGGCGCCAGGATGTTCTCACCAGGCCAGAGAGAACCACTGCTCTGCAAAACAGTTTTCTTGTGGGATTTCAGGAGGGAAAAATAGTTTGTACCAAGTGCCACGTGATTGGGGGGAGGCACTTGGCGGTTCTCAAGCTCATCTGTGGCCTCGGAAGTGTCCTCCTTTCAGAGCCCACGGTGGGGCCCCGGCCACCCAAGGCTCAGGTTTATTTGTGTCCGGAGCCCCAGCCCATGGAAGGGCCGGCCTGGTCTGGATAGCGCGCACAGGTACAGGGCTGGGAGGGCTGGGTTTGTGGTTCTGGGTCAGTAGCCGTGAAATCCAGGGAATTGCAATCGCCAGGGAGTGGCTTGGAACGGCGGGCCTGTCGGCGTGCTGCTGGCGTTTTGGGGCCTGTGGACTGTTTCCTGTCTGCCCCTCTGTGCATTGTGGGGAAGGCGTCTCGGCACTTTGAGGCGTGCTCCCAAAATGTGAGCATGTGGCGGGCAAAACTCAACAGGGTTCTGTTTGGCTGCCTGAGACCGGGAGCCTTCCTGAGGCTTGGAACAGAGCAGCCACGCCACCGTGAAGGGGACATTATTTGCCCTTGTAGGGCGTCCCAGGGATGTGGGTTTCAGCATTAAAAAAAAAAACTTTGTTTGGTCCAAATCTAGGAATAGCAGCAGTAGCTCTGCCTAAGGCCGGGAGTCGGGAAACCACGGCTCTCGAAGGGCGTCGGAGATGCAGATTTCGGGGGTGCCGGGCCACGCCCTGCCACGAATGACAGGCCCCAGGGAGAGAGGTTACTTCGCTCTCCTGTTTTGTCACAGGAGAACTCGACTTGTCTAGTTTTCGCTGTTTCTAGGTACCGTTTTAACGTTCTGGCCCCGCACGTAATGACTTGGATGACGTCTTCAAGGGGCTCGTGGGCTCGTCTATAGAAACGGGACCCTGGGTGCCACCTCCCGACTCTTCCTGCTGGTGCTCAGAGAAAGTGGTGGGAAATCCTACTTGGCCAACAGGAGGGAGATTTAGGGTGGAGGGTTTTCTAATTTCCTCTCTCTGGTAGGGCAGCGAGTCATACGTGAACACGTTATCATTTACAAATTGGGACGACACAGAGCGTATGGAGTAAAACATGAGACCCACGCTCCTCCTGCTTCACCCTCCCCGGGCTGCGGTGGCTGACAGCGTGCCACCTCCGGAGGTTTCTCTGCGACAGGCGGACAGTGGGCTTATCCCTTTAAAGTGTCAGTTGGATCCTAACGTACTTGTCACCTTTTTAAGGCTAAAATGATACTGCCGTGTTTCCTCATCAGCGCACAGAGGGGCGTCTGTGCCGGCACCGGCTGGACTAGTGTACTTATTTAACCTGCCCCCTGCAGGCCCCCAAGGAGGGCGTTTGGGGTTAGGGCAGGGGTCCTCAGACTTGTTAAACAGGGGGCCGGTTCACTGTCCCTCAGACCGTTGGAAGGCCGGACTATAGTTTAAAAAAAAAACCAACAAATTCCTATGCACACCGCACATATTTTGAAGTAAACAAACAAACAAACAAACAAACAAAACGGGCAAAAGCACCCGCAGGTGGCCCGCGGGCCGTAGTTTGAGGACGCCTGGGTCGGGGTGTACACGGACTCGGATTTGGTCGCTAAAGTGCTTTCTAAAGAGGCTGTGCCAAGTCACACGTTCATGGATTTCTTTTGTGATAATAAGGCCTTTAAAAATATTTTTCACAGCTTTCCAACAGTTCTTTTTGGTCAAGTGGGCAAAGCCTGAGGGTAGGTTCTGGAATACACGCAAAGGCCTTGCCAGCACCCTTGGGCCTGGGGTGAGGGTCCTTTTCGGTGTGAGTGAGGGTGGGCTTCTTTTGTGTCCTTCAGCCATTTGTTGTTCTGTGACCCACCTGTGTGCGTCCGGGGAGGGGGCGTTTATTGCTTTGTTTTTTTTTTTTGAGACAGTCTCACTCTGTTGCCCAGGCTAGAGTGCGTGCCGGTGCGTCAGCCTCGCTCACAGCAACCTCCAACTCCGGGGCTCAAGCAATCCTCCTGCCTCAGCCTCCCGAGTAGCTGGGACTACAGGCATGCGCCACCATGCCCGGCTAAGTTCTTCTATATACATTAGTTGGCCAATTAATTTCTTTCTATTTATAGTAGAGACGCGGTCTCGCTCTTGCTCAGGCTGGTTTCGAACTCCTGACCTCGAGCGATCCGCCCACCTCGGCCTCCCAGAGAGCTAGGGTTACAGGCGTGAGCCACCGCGCCCGACCTTATTGCTTTTTTTGTTGGAAAGAGGGTTTTCAGTGGCAAAGGGACGTGGCGTCTGCAACGGCGAGTGTGGTCTGGGGCCACGTGTCTGCCACAGAGGAGCCTTGGTCAAATGCTCGGGCCCCGTGGAGAGAGGGAAATGATGGGCCTGTCTGGGGTGCTCTGCGTCAGCCCCCAGAGGGGTGATGGAGGTCTTGGGCAGGGAGACCCTCCCCGCCTGGAGGGGGCAGCTGAGAGGTCTTGTGGCAGGTGCAGCCTCCCAGGTGGAGGGAGATGGCCACATCCCGTGTGCAGGGCGGCCTGCAGCCCTGCCTGGGCAGGATTGGCACTCGGGACACCCCTGCCTGGGACCCCGTCCTAAGGCTGTGGACATTGTTCTGGAGGCAGAGAAAAGCCACAGAAAGTTGTGGTGTTTTTTTATTTTTTTAAGACAGCGTCTCGCTCTGTCGTTTGGGTAGTGTGCAGTGGTGCGATCATAGCTCACTGCAGCCTCCAATTCCTGGGCTCAAGCGATCCTCCTGCCTCAGACTCCTGAGTAGCTGGGACTATAGGCATGTGCCACCACGCCTGGCTAAGTTTTCTGTTTTTGGTAGAGACGGGGTCTGGCACTCCTGGCAACAGTCAGGAGCCACCATGCCCGGCCAGAAGTTGTGTTTTTTAATGATCCAACATAAAGCTGGGTTCCAGAATTCCTTCTCAGGAAGAGAAGGGGTCCTCTGTACCCCATCTGCCTTGAGCCTGATCCTACAGAAGCTGCCACACAATGGCTTTTGGGTCTGTCCCCAGCACACGCACCTCTGAGGCTGCCCGACAGCCCCAAAGGTGTGGATCGGAGAGCCAAGTTCTCCTTTTTGCTGGCGATCTTTTCGTTCCCCTGGGCACATCCCACAGAAGGTCCCTTTCTGCTTGTGACATTGTGTCGGGGAAACAGTTTGGCTTCAGAGCCCAAGGACAGGGAGGAAGGAGAAATCCCTGCCTTGGGGGTTTGCATTCGGAGTTGCCGGAGGGTGTGAAGGCCAGAGGAGCCGGCTCCGTGAATCTCTTTCCTGATGGCCATGTGCAGTTTGGTACGAGAATGGGCTTACGTGGATGTTATCTGCTGCTTAATAAAAAGTTGGTCGTGTTTACTTGCAAAGTGACGCTGGGTCTTATCTTATCGGCAGAAGGCACAGGCTGGAGTCCAGATTCTCCCGGGGCCTGGGTTTGATTCCGGCAGTTTATCTGGCCTCCCTCCCCGGCCACCACGGCTTTCTCTGCACAGCGAGCAAGCAGCAGCTGCCTAGAGTCAGGGCGGGGCTTGGGGGTCGTCCGAGGTCACGCTCAGGCTCCTATCAGCACGGCCGGCCGAGGGCGAGTTCTCAGGAAGTGGAGCTCTCGGGGTTCGGGAGGGCAGCTGCGGGGCTTGCTGCTCCCGCTGCCGAGTGGAGGACGCTCACGCGAGCCCGGGGTGGCCCTGCGGTGGCCTGCGTGTGGCTTCTCCGAGGCTGAGAGCAGCCGCCGCCCACGCTCTGCTCCTCTCCTAGTGGGAGCCGCCTGCGGGGACAGTCCCCCCTGCTGCTGTCACTGAGGGGTCATAGGTCAGCCTTGCAAAGCCCCCGGTCTGCTGGCGGCTGGGGACACGTCTCGACGCCTTCTCACGGGAGACGTGACAAGCTGGCACACCCACGTCCTGGCCGTCACTCCGGGTGCATCTGGGGACCGTGGCCAGGGAAACGTCACCCAGTCGGGAGCAACCCGGGTTATGTTTCCAGGAACGCCCTGGGGCCCGCCACCCGTCCCAGCCTGCCGCGTGTCTGAGGAGTCTGGGCCTCGTGTGTTTATGTGTGCGGCCCTCGCCGATCACCCGCACCGTCCCTGTCCTGTTTACGCTGGGCAGCGAGCAGCCCTCGGACTGGCCTTCTCGTTTAGCGAGGAGGAGCGAGGATGGGAGAGGAGGCCGGGCGCGGTGGCTCACGCCTGCAATCCCAGCACTCTGGGAGGCCGAGGCAGGAGGATCGCTCAAGGTCAGGAGTTCCAGACCAGCCTGAGCAAGAGCGAGACCCTGTCTATACTATAAATAGAAATAAATTAACCAGACAACTAAAAATATACAGAAAAAATTAGCCAGGCATGGTGGCGCATGCCTGTAGTCCCAGCTACTCGGGAGGCTGAGGCAGGAGGATCTCTTGAGCCCAGGAGTCTGAGGTTGCTGTGAGCAAGGCTGACGCCACGGCACTCTAGCCTGGGCAGTAGAACGAGACTCTGTCTCAAAAAAAAAGTGGGAGAGGGAGAGAAAAGCCCGTGGGGCACGTGTCAGCGCCTCCGCTCCTGGGGGGAGGTGAGAGGCAGGTTTGGGCGGGGCCGGCTGGTTGGCAGCCGGTCAGTGGGGCCGTGGGCGGGGGAGGGTGTGCATTTCCCCTCCAAGGTGCTAGAGCCACTGGCCGCCTCCGTCCACCCAGGGTGTCCACCCGCGCCGCCCGCTCCTGGCCCCAGGCCTGTGGAAAGCGCAGGGTCTGCGCGTTGGGGAGGCCGGGCGGCCCCCAGACTCCGGGCCGTGAGCTCAGCGCAGACGGCAGCCGGGCGATTAGCGCCGAAATCCGCCTTTCCCAGCCAGACATGAAAGCGCCGCCGCCGCCTGAGCAGCTCACGCCGCGTCACGGGATTTGGGGCTGAGGCCGGGGGTGGGGGTGGGGGGGGAACGTGGAAGCACATGACCCCAAGGCAGACGGGAGATACCGGCGGGCATTTCTGACCCTTTTTTCCTGGGTCACAGACCCCTTTGATAATCCGGCGCAGCGTGCAGAATCTGTCTGGAAATGTGGGCCGGGCGCCTTCCCACCGGCCGCGACCGTGCAGTGGGCCCCCGGCCCCTGGCAGAGCGGTGCCACCAGCAGGCCACACCTCTGGCCCCACGTCTCATCACACACTCTGCACCCCAGCCTTTGACATTCCCTGGCTCACAGCTGGGGAAACTGAGGCAGGGGTGGGCCAAAGGCCCACCACACCTCCATGCTGCCCACCATGGGTCATCAGGCGTGTGGAGCTGCGTCTCCGGGGAGGTGGCGGGTGCCAGGGGTCTGGAGTGGCGTCTGCCACCACGTCCAGGAGGCCTGGTTGGCCGGGACAGGGAGGCAGGTGGGTCAGGGGTTTGTCTGTTCCAGACCCTTAGGAAGCTGCTCTCCCTGACCGTGGGGCCCCCGGAAGCCTGGAGACCTTGCGTCTGTCTGTCTGTCTTCACTTTGCAAAGGAGCTTCTGGGGTGGGTTTGGGTGGCCCCTCTCCAGCCGCCCTCCCTGGCCACCTCCCTCCTCTGTCCTCTGGGGACTCCAGCAGGTGCCCCAGGACCCTGCACCTAGCAGGCCTTGTCTGCAGGACGCCCGGCAGCCCCTCCCTCCAGCCCAGCGGCGGCCTGAACACCCGCTCGGGAAGCTGGGCTCCCCCAGTGGCCCCAGCTCCCATGTGCCCAAGGAGCTGGTAGGGGCTGGGCCGCCGCGAGTCCGACATCCCTCCCGTGAGACCTGGGCCGGCTCTGGGGCACTGCCTGCCTGTCCCCTGCCCTGGGAGCTGCCCGCTATGTGAAGAATGAGCTCCAACTTCCGTCTGGGCTCCTAGAGAGTGATGGGTGCCGCCTGGTCCGTGCTGAGTCACCCTGTCCTTGGGGTGGGCCAGCAGCTGTCCCTGCTGAGACCGGATCGGGTGTAAGCTGCTCACGCTGGAGCCGGGACGGAACCGAGGCTGAGGAGACCCCAAGGCCGGCCCAGCCTGTGGTCCCCGTCTCGCCAGCATGGGATTCCGCCCTGGGTCTCCCGGGGGCTCCCCGGGCACGCACAGGTCAGCTGCAGGGCCGGAGGGTGTCCCCTTCTAGGACCCACCAGCCCAAGCGGCTGGAAGGGCCCGGGGCCACTGCAGAAGGCCTGAGCCGGGCCCTGGCTCTGTCCCTTAAGATCTGTGCGTCCCCTTAGCTCCGTGACCCGGGGCTGGGTGCTCGGCCTCTCTGGGCCTGTGTTTCAGAGCTGGGAGCCCGGGCTTGGGGGGCTGGCGGGTCGTGTCTGTAGAGGTCGTGGCAGTGGGTGGCAGTCGTGGCAGGGGTGAGGCGGGGGAGGGGCCTCCAGGAATCCGACAGCCCTGACCAGGCGGCAAGCCTGGCGTGGGCGCAGTTGGCAGGAAGGCAGGCGGGAGCCACCTGGAGTGTTGGCGCGGCCGTGGCCAGGCCTCTTCAGCCTGGCCTCGGGCCCTGGGGCTCTTCCCCAGATGGCTTCAGGCCCCGCTCGGAGCTGAGCGCTCCCAGTGGGCCAGGGGTTCCGTCTGCACCCGCAGGGCCTGATCTGGCTGGGGAGCTGGGCCCCTTCCCCCTCGGGCTGCCCGGCCGAGTCTGAGCGCAGCCCCATTCAGGGAGCTGGAGTTCGCGCCCGCCTGCTGTCCACTTGGGCTGACCTGGAAGCTGAGCACCCCGTCCAGGGCCGGGCCGTGAGCTGGTCACAAGAGTAGAGCCCCAGGCAGCTCAGGGACAGCCAGCGTTGGAAACCCCAGTCAAGCGGCCAGAGCAGGAGCAGCACACTTAGGAGAGACCTGGGTGTCCTCACTCCACCCCGAGGAACTGCTGTGTGACTTTGGGCAAGCCGGACGACCTCTCTGGTCTCCATTTACCCCAGCTGTCAAATGAGGGTGTTGGATTGGACGATGTCTAAGCGGCCTCGTACCCCTAAGATGCTGTGACCGAGGCAGGTCTCCTGTCCTTTTCCTCCTTGTCTGGAGGCTCGGGGGTTTGGAGCGGGCGGGGCTCTCCAAGCACAGATGTGCCAGGCTCCGGGTTGAGCCCGGGAGGAGGGAGCCTCCTTATCAACACACTCAGCTCCGTGTGCCATCCGAAGATAGTCCCCTTGCAGTGGCCTGTCAGGTTAGTGACACTTTTTGCAAGGTGCCGCAAGACATCTTTGCATGTCATTTCGCCCCCGAAGCAGGCAGCGGCCTTACTGCTTTTGGAGGGGGACAGGGAAGCCCAGTCCTGTTGTGCCACTTGCCTGGGGTCACACAGCATTTCGGAACCAGGTGGTCTGCTCTCAGAGCATAGGGCTGGGGGTGCTCCCTGACCCATCTGTCCAGGCTGTTTCTTTTATTTTTATTTTTTTTTTGAGACAGAGTCTCACTTTGTTGCCCAGGGTTGAGTGAGTGCTGTGACGTCAGCCTAGCTCACAGCAACCTCCAACTCCTGGGCTCAAGCGATCCTCCTGCCTCAGCCTCCCCAGTAGCTAGGACTATAGGCATGTGCCACCATGCCCGGTCAATTTTTTCTGTATATTTTTATTTTTATTTTTTATTTTTATTTTTTTTTGAGACAGAGTCTTGCTTTGTTGCCCAGGCTAGCTAGAGTGAGTGCCGTGGCGTCAGCCTAGCTCACAGCAACCTCCAACTCTTGGCTCAAGCAATCCTCCTGCCTCAGCCTCCCAAGCAGCTGGGACTACAGGCATGCGCCACCATGCCTGGCTAATTTTTTGTATATATATTATTTGGCCAATTAATTTCTTTCTATTTATAGTAGAGACGGGGTCTCGCTCTTGCTCAGGCTGGTTTCGAACTCCTGACCTCCAGCAATCCGCCCGCCTCGGCCTCCCAGAGAGCTAGGATTACAGGCATGAGCCACCACGCCCGGCCTGTATATTTTTAGATGTCTAGCTAATTTCTTTCTATTTTTAGTAGAGACTAAAATAGAGACTAAAAAATCGCTCTTGCTCAGGCTAGTTTCGAACTCCTGACCTCGAGCAATCCGCCCGCCTTGGCCTCCCAGAGAGCTAGGATTGCAGGCGTGAGCCACCGCGCCCGGCCCAGGCTGTTTCTTGGAATGAAGACCCTTAGGAGACCTTTTCCCCCAGGACCTTGCACCAGAAGCACCCCCAACACGAGAAGTTGCGCCTTGCGGGTTTTCCTGCTCACCCCGGGGCCTGGAGTGTCGGCAGATTTCAGAGTGACCTAATCTGCCGTTTGCTGGCCTGGCTTGAAGGGAGCGTGGCGGCTGCCGACACCTCCACCCCCGCCAGCCGGGGAGCCGCGTGTGGTCGGGCGCAGCTCAGCCCTGGCCAGGAACAAGGAAAGAAACGTGGGGGCGCGTGTTCAAGGGCCGATCGCAGGGCCTTTGAACGAGTGGCGCCAGGCTGTGAGTAATTGGATTCCACCCAAGCGCGGGGCTGGGCGGGGTCGGGCCTGGGTGCCTGTTTGCACGGAGCGTCATCCGGCCCGGTGGGGCTCCCAGACCTCCGAGGTTCCGAGCTCTTGGTGGGGAGCGGGTGGGCCTGGAGCCGGGACGGCAGTGTGGGCCCGTGTGGTGTCCCTGCCTGCCCTGGAGGGGAGGTCGGCCTTGCTGGGGGGACAGGAGTCCTCGGGTCACACGCATTCATTTTCTGGAGCCCAGTAACCGAGACGCTACGTCAGGAAGTCACCCCCGGTTCTCCGGGTGGGGTCCAGGGGCCACCAGCTCCGGCACCCCTGGGAGCTCGTGAGCAACGCACCTCTCGACCTGCCTGACCAGGAGCTCTGGAGTGTCTGGCTCTACGGGCCCCTGGGGGACTCTGACTCAGCCTGCCCCGGGGCTGTCTGGTCACTGGGGTCTCCGGGAGGGAGTGTGGGGACCCCCCATCCCCCCCCCCCCGCCGTGGCCAGCAGCAGTCAGGGAGTTGACAGCAGGAAATGAACCAGTGCCAGGGTGGGGGACTTGCACCCAACCCCGACCTCCAGGAGCCAGGGAGGAAGGCGCGGGTTTTTTTTGTTTTTGTTTTTGTTTTTTTTTTTTGAGACAGAGTCTCACTCTGTTCCCAGGCTAGAGTGAGTGCCGTGGCGTCAGCCTGGCTCACGCGCAACCCCATCTCTGGGCTTAAGCAATCTCCTGCCTCAGCTCCCGAGTAGCTGGGACTACAGGCATGCACCACCGTGCCCGGCTAATTTTTTGTATGTATATTTTAGTTGGTCAATAATTTCTTTCTATTTTGTGGTAGAGACGGGGTCTCGCTCAGGCTGGGTTTGAACTCCTGACCTTGAGCGATCCGCCCGCCTCGGCCTCCCAAAGTGCTAGGATTATAGGCCACCGCGTGAGCCACCGCGCCCGGCGAAAGGCGCGGGTTTTGACAAGCCCCGCGTGCAGTGGGCCGAGTTCAGGGTCCCGCATGTGCTGGGTGGCTTTGGACACAGGCCCCGGAGCCTGGGTCCGCCGCGGACGGGGCTCCCGGGCGCAGTGCTGAGTGTCATCGTGCTGGGCGAGTGCCGGGCTGTGTTGGGCCGGCCTCCAGGGCCGGGGCCCGGGCCAGCGTGGCTGCGGTGGTCAGCGGGTGCTGCCCCCTGGCCCGGCGCCAGCTGCTGTGCCGGGTGCACCCTGGGGTGGGGGAGGGGGACCAGCCCGCCTGATTCCTGGAATCAGGGAAGCCCGCCAGCCACTTCCTCTGCCCCCTCTCCAGGCCTGCCGGGGAGCAGCCGCACTGCGGGCGGCTCTGGGGAAACCGATCTCATTTGCCTGGCGGGTTGCCGGCAGTCGGGCCCCAGCACCTGCACGAGGCGGGACCGGCTCCCCCCGAGCGTCGGGTCTCTGAACCCTCGCGCAGAAAGAAAGCACCTGCTTTTTTCGAGACTGCTTTGAGGAAGTCCCTGGTGGCATGTTGGCCCCTCCATCTGAAAGGGTCAGAGGGCTGCACCCCATGGCTGGCGGCCCCCCGCCGGGGCGCCTGGTGTGGCGGGAAGCCCTCCCTGCACGCAGCACCCCCACCCGCTTAGGAGCCTCAGGCGTGGAGCCGGGTCCACGGTCCTGTCCAGCCAGGGGCTGGCCTGGCCGGGGCTTTCCTGCCTTCCTGGAGCAGCGGGACCCCAGCAGGGCACACCCGGAAAGTGCGGATGTTTTTGTGGCTCAGATGCCCGACCCGGGCAGGGCAGGGAGTCGGGGCTGCAGGGGATCCCCCGGGGAGGATGGGGAGGAGGATGAGAGCAGCGAGCCCCTCAAGCCCCTCGGCAGGGTCCCTGCAGCATGCACCCCGCTCCCCCAAGAGGCCCCGCGTGGCCAGGTCGGCGGCCCTGGCCGTCTGCGCACAGTGAGCGAGCTGGGCTTTATCTCCCAGCCCAGCTGTCGCCGTGGCCAGCACAGCCACGCTTGCCGTGCAGGCTGGCGGGTCCCGGGAGGGGCGGCTTCCTGCCACCGGGTCGGCTGCCGACCGGGCAGCGCCCTGTCCCCGCCCACCCGCCCGCTCTGGCGGGTTGACAGCCACGGCCGACACAGGTGGCCTGTGCTTCCAGCTCACTGCCCCCTCCGCGGGTGGCGGGAGCCTGCCAGGAAGTCGGGCCGCCTCCCGTCGGGACTGGCCTTGCTCGGGCTTAGGGCGCTGGACCAGGATCAGTCCGTGTGTTTATCTAAGGTTTCGTGTCATCTTGACATTTAAGAGAAGGAACACAGGATAATGAAACCCTTTGTTTGCTCCTCATCCAAAGGCAACCAACGTTAAAATCCCATCATAACTGTTTTTTACTAGAGGCAGCAAGTGTTTCCCAGCCCCCTTTGTCCCGAGATCCGCTCCGTCCTCTCCCGGCCGCCGAGACTCGGCCTCGCCCGCCGGCCCGTGGTTTGTGGTTATTTTTAACGTCATGACACAGATCGTATTAACCTAAGAGGGGCTCAGCCCCGGGTGGCGTGGCTCCGGCACCTGCCGGCGTCTTCTGTCCGCCTGGCCCGTGGCCAGGGCCGCTTTCCGAGGGGAGCAGCTGGGCTGGAGGTGGGCGGGGGCGGGGCGCTGAGGTGGGGCCTGGCCTCTGCCCTGCCATCGGTGACAACTGTGACGGCGTCATTGCCCGGCGTCATTGCCCGGCGCAGCGCGACAGCACAGAGAGACAGCTCGTGGCTGGGGGCCTCTGGGCGAGTCCCCGCCTTTCCTGGAGCCCCCGTGGCGTCCCCTGAAGTGCAGAGACTGGGGCGGAGGTGACAGCCGCCAGGGCTGCCCGCTCTCTGGGGGCCGAGCCCGTGGCGGCAGCCTGCCCGCCGGCCCTCAGGGAAACCCGAGATGACGGCAAGCCCGGGGCCTCCCCGGCCGGCATGAATGGGCGGTGACGCAGTCGGGAGGCCTGGGCAGGGCCCGGGGGCACTTGAGTCCTGGTGGCCACACTCCCCGCAAGGAAGGTGCAGGCTGCCCACGCGGCTGCAGGGAGGGGCCGCAGGGGGACGTCGGGTGTCCCGTCGTAGGAATAGCCGCCACAGTGACCACTGGCGGCGTTTTCAGCCAGACTTTGCCAGCGTGCAGGGGACGGGCGGGCGTGGCCAGGCAGGTGCAGGCACCTGGGGACACCCGGCTGTGTCCGCCCGGGCACAGCAGGGACAAGATGTCAGGTGTCCTCAGTCGGTTATCATGGATTTATTTCTTCGGGGCTTATGCCTCAAATTGCAGAATCACGTAGAAGTAGTTCGGCTGGGGGATAAGCCACCGGGCGGCGGCCCCCAGGCCTGGGTGGACCCGGCCTCTCTGAGTGTGATTTCCGTCGGGAAAAGAGAAACCCGAGACCTTTCTGGGTGCTGGTGCCCCTCTGCAGCCCCCCCGGGGAGCTCCGTGTGTGTGCCTGTGCGTGTGTGTGTCCGTCCGTCCGTCCGTCCCTGAGGGCCGTGAGGGCTGCGCCTCGCACCGGCCGGCGCTGCGCTGGCGTTTCCAGGTGTGGACGGCGCCTGCGCAGTGGCCGTCAGGAGCCGGGAAGGGACACAACCACTCACTCACCCCTAGAGAGCGTCCTCGCCACCCTCTGCAGCACGGAGGGGCCGCGCGTAGCGAGACAGGAAGCGGGGGCTGTGGGGTTCGCCGCCTCTGCGCCATGTCGTTCACACGTGTGCAGCCGTGTAGTGTCCGCCGGCTCCGCACGCCTGAGCCCCTCCACAGCCCCCGCACGCGCTGGCGCAGGGCTGGGCCTGGAGGCGCCGGGGGACTTGCTGGGGTCTGGGCCGTCGCTGCTGCCGGGCCACCCCTGCCCACGCACACGGCCCAGGGCGGGGCCTCAGCCCGTCTGCGCAGAGCCGCTCAGGCCGCTGCGAAATACCTGGTGCCATTTTCAGTTTCAACACACGCCCCTGTGGCAGCCGCAGCTGGGAGCTTGCCGGCTGTTTCCGCGCGGCCGGGCCCATGCCAGCCCTATCCGGCCACGGCACGGCCACCATCCCCCTGCCGGGCTCCTGAGTGGGTTCCTGCCAGTGGGACTCCTCATCCACCTGTTCCATCTGTCGGGCTCCACGGAAGGTTCTGGAAGACGGGGTCCCCGGGAGTCTGAGGAGTCAGGCTGTGGTGTGGAGCAGGTGGACAGCCGTCCCCGGGCCGGGCTGGCCTCTGTCACCTGAGTCTCTGGAGACTGCGCTCCGGGACCGCAGGTGTGCGGCCGGTCGGTGGGGCGGGGGGCGGGGGTGCCTGTAGAGTCCCCGAGGAGACAGTTCTGGGCGGCAGCCTGGGGCCCTGCGGTCTCACTCTTCTGTGAGTCTGGCGGTGCCAACCTGGGACCTTGGACCTGGGGGGCTGTCAGGTTCCTTAAAGCAGGCCCCAGGGAGCCAGAAACCTCCTCGGGGGCTGATGTGGACGGAGCCCGGTTCTGTTTCTGTCGGACCCAGGCCCCGGCCGCCCCTGGGGCTAATGGCTGTCTCACTGCGAGTGACCACGTGGCGCTCACGCCTGCCTCTGTCCCCACAGTGCTGCTCACGGCCGTGAACTGCTACAGCGTGAAGGCCGCCACCCGGGTCCAGGACGCCTTCGCCGCCGCCAAGCTCCTGGCGCTGGCCCTGATCATCCTGCTGGGCTTCGTGCAGATCGGGAAGGGTGAGTGCGGGCCCTGATCATCCTGCTGGGCTTTGTGCAGATCGGGAAGGGTGAGTGCGGGCCCTGATCATCCTGCTGGGCTTTGTGCAGATTGGGAAGGGTGAGTGCGGGGCCCGCGGGCCGGGGAGGGACGGGAGGGAGGGGAGGGACGGCGAGCCAGCCTTGGAGCAGCGCTTGCCGTGCTCCAGTTTTTACGCCCAAGTGACTTCCGTGAGCCCCCAGTGCCCAGTTGATGGTGGTGACCACATGTGGGGGGACGCAGAACATTCAGGCCCCACAGCGAGCAGCCAGGCTGGCCTCTCCCGTGCCGTGTCATGCCGGGTCTGCCTTGTGCTGGCGCCGTGTGACCTCGAGTGACCTCACATGGAGTGCGCTCTCCTGCGGCTGGGCCGTGTTCCTTGACACGCAACGACTTATCCGTGGTTCTGTGGAGGGGTGCGTGGTCTGTGTTTCTAGCGATTGCGGAAAATACCGTCAGGAACGCTTGAGTCCCGTTTCCTGACTGTTTCCCAGAGGGGTCAGTGTGTCCCAGGTCTCCCCCCTCCCAGCCCCCAGCTGGCCCCACGGGGCCCCTCGCAGACAGTGCACGCCCTCCCGGGGCTGGGGACGGGCCGGTTAGGCAGGTATGGGGGGTGGGGGTATGCGCCCAGCCTTCCCTCGGGCTGGACGGAGCCGCGGGGCTGCCCTGTGCTGACCTCATGGGGGGGGCTTTGGGCCAGCGCGCGTCTATCAAGGCCCTGGCACCGGGCTAAGTGTCCAGTAGGCACCAGCTACTATCAAGGTTAGCGTCGTTGAAGGGAAAAAATCCCACCTGATCCCCGGGCAGCTCAGGAGCGGTGACCACCCGTGCAGGGAGGTGGTCGGGCCGAGTGGGGTCGGCTAGGGGAGAGAAGGCACCTGCCCCGTGCCCACAGACCTGGCCCAGCCAGGACACACGCAGCTCGGGGGCGGGTTGCTGGCGGAGGCCTTCGAGCGTCTGCTCTGATCAGACAAAGACGGGGGTTCAGGAGAGGGACCTGAATTTTATAAAAGCCAACTCGAGCAGGGACAGCAAAGAGCTTTTGTCCAGTGTGAATGCATAACGCGTCTGGCGTTCCGCTCGCTGCCGAAAACATCCTGCCCCCGGCTGTCCCTCCTGAGCCTCGGGACACAGTGCAGTGTCCGCAACATTCCTGTCCCCTGTTTGTCTTTGAGAGGTTTATTTTGTTCCCAGATGAATGCCTTCCCTTCCAGAGGACGCATTGTTGAAATGCTGACCCCTCTCTCCCAAACATTCGTGCAGCTCTGTTTCCCCAGTGGGCATGGAGCCTCGGGCAGCCTGCCCGGGCCCCGAGGACGGGGATGCGGGGCCGGGGCCTTTGAGGCAGAGGCCTGGCTCTGGCTGCGGGCACGTTGGCCGCCGGCCCACCCTGGGTCTGGAGACCGGGTCCAAAGCCTGGCGGAGCAGGCCAGGACAAGCACCTGTGTCTGTCCTTCATCCCGGTCCCTGCCCCACCCGCCTGGAGACAGGCCCCTCCTCACCTGCCCTGGGACTCAGGTGGGGCCCAGTGCAGCAGAAAGGTGCTGGCCGCTGGGTCCAGCAGGCGGGGGAAGGTCGTGAGGCCTGTGAGCTGACCTCGCCTCACCCTCCCCACTGGTTTCCCCACGGCCCCCGGGTGCCAGCTCTGCCAAGTTCCAGCAGGGAAGGACATGGCTCTCCCGTCCAGAGCTTGTCTGTGTGGGACTCAGACGGCCCCCGGCAGGTGAACAGGAGGGTCATCTTGGGTGAGGGACAGGAGACGGCGGCTGGGTGACAAGGCAGAGTGTGAGCCCCACCACACCTCCCGGGAGTCGGGGGAGCCATGGCTATCCCAGGCTGGGGTCACCTGGGGGGGTCTGGATTTAGTCCCAGCGTTTTCAGAAGGGGAGACGGAAGTCCAAGTGGCATTTCAGATTGAACGGCCGTCCCACGTGTCGTGGGTGGGGGCAGGAGAGGTGAGGGGGGCTTGGACCTGGTGGCCACAGGGAAGGCACAGAGGCACCCAGGGAGTGTGGGGGGTCACTGCACCCCCAGCCTGACCTCACCGTGCCGTGTCCTGACAGCCCCTCACCTGCCCCAGCCAGCAGAGGTCGTGGCCCCAAGGTCAGGCCTTTGTCCTGGGGCCGGGGGTGGGAGTGGGGGGCACAGGCTTGTCTCTCCTTGCCCAGTGATGGCAGCCGGTCCCCGGGTTGGGGGGTGCACAATGGGACCCGTTGTGGTCTTGCTGGGGGTGGAACAGACCGATCCCCCCTTGAACAACGACCACTGGGTCGGGTAGTCCTGTAGATAAATGGCCTCACTGGAAGTCCTCCTCTTCCTCCTCTTCCCCCCATGCCCCATCCCTGGGGGCCACAATTCCCCTGGAGTGAGATCTGCCCTCTTGCTCTGTCCACAAAAAGGAAACAAAGTCCCGGTTTGCTGTCCGCAGACAGCAGACGGTTGGTGGGAAGATGCCAATGCACAGCTGGCCCAGGCGTGGTCTGTAGCCGGGAGCGGAGCCCCTCCTGGTGGTCCCGTGCCGCGGGCAGTAAATGACCATGCGCCCCCGGGGCAGAGGGGGAGACAAATCTGCAGTTCGCCTTAGAGTGTCCAAGATGATGGCTTTCATTCACTTCTCAGGTTCTGGAGCCCCCCGGGGCTCAGAGAAGGGGGTGGCCTGGCCCCGGTCCCACAGCCTGACCCCAGTCCCACAGCCTGACCCCACAGGGCCCGTGACGAGAGGCACAGTGTCGGGAGGCAGGCCCCTCCTTCCACCCTCGACGTGCGTTTGGAGAGACGGCACTGCAGGGCCCGGCAGGCTGCTGGCGGGTGGTCCGAGCAGGGGCGGCAGGACGTTCCCGTGTAGCTGGGCTCTCAGCCCAGACACCAGGCCTGGGAGGACACGTTTGTCCTGGGAGGGCCTAGGTCACAAGGACATCTTCTTGGGCCGGTCCCCGAGCTGCTCTGAGCCTCAGTTTGCCCGTCTGTAAAATGGTGGCAGCAGCCACAGCACCCGCAGGGCCACTGGACAGGCTGAGTGGAGGGCTGGCTGGGGGGGGTCCTCCAGCGTGTGGCTGGCATCACAGAAGCCCCAGGACCCCACCAGGAGACAGGCCACCAAGCGCCCTCGGTGCCCTGCTCACGTCCAGTCCCTTCAGCCTGAGAGGCTTCCTGGAGGAGGCGGCGCTGCCCTGGCCTCTGAGGTGGGACGGCCCCATCTCTGCCTGGAGTATCGGGGCCCGCCAACGATCCAGCCTCACTTGTGCTTGATGACTCCGCGTCCAAACACAGCCACACAGGGGGTCACGGTGTGGACATCTGGACTTGGGGGGACGTGGCTCAGCGCACGGCAGGGCCGGAGCCTCAGTGCAGCTCGGTGGGGAGCAGGCGCGGTTCGCAGGCTGAGAGCCGGCCCCACGTGAGTCCAGGGCAAGTTTAACTGAGAGAGACACTGGCCACAGCTGCCGAATTAAACCTCCCGTGGGAGTTCTCAGGCCAGCCTCCCCTTGCTGGGGGTTTCGGGGTGCCTGTCTGAGAGTGAGGCATGCCGCCCAGGCTCGGGTGACACCAAGACGGCAGGACGCCGTGCGCAGGTACCCCTGTATGGCCCCCAGGCTCAGGCCCGGCTCGAGTTCGGCCATTGCTGCAGACGGCCAGGCCGGCAGGGGCTGCCCCGAGGGCGGAGTGCTCCCTGCCCGGCGTCCACAGAGCCTGGGGCTTGTCTCGGGCGGAGGGAGCACCCTCCCCCTCCTGGAAGGACGCGTGCGTGAGGCAGGGCCGCTGCGTCTCCTGCGAGTTGCTCCCCGGCGACCACTTGTCGGCCTGCCGGGGCTCCGCACTGATCCAGCACCCGGGAGAACAGATGGGATCGCACGCTTCCGTCGTGCCGAGCTCTGGGGTGGGATCCAGGGGCGGGAAGCAGGGCTTCTGCACACGGCCGGTGCTAGGGCACTTCCTGGGCGTCCGCACGGCCTGTGGGGTTGGGAGGGGCCTCCCCAGTCCAGACTGGAGATTCGAGGTTGACCTCGAAGCAAAGGGGGGACTCTTCTAGGAGTCTGAAGCGCTCAACTCTGGCCGTGGTGAAGCAGCAGGGCTGGCGGGGTGCAGCCAGATCCCCCCAAACCGAGATTCCCACCCCATTGGGGTCCCCAGACGTCAGACAGCCAGAGGGCAGCGGGCGTCCGGGGCATGGCGCCAGAGCCGGGGTAGGGCCCTGGGATGGGGAGGCCGGGTGCTCTCAGGGGGGCCACACCTTCTACCTGTGCCCACCTTGGGCGATGGTCCCGAACACAGACCTGCACCGGCCGTGGCCAGCCCACCTTGCGGACGGGAGCTGCCCCCTCGGCCGCTCACTGAGAAGCGTGTCTGTGGCTGCGGTGGCCTGTCTGCCGCCTGAGACACACAGCGCGGAGCCAGGACGCTCCCCAGGGTGGCTGAGGCAGGCGTGGTCTCTGCTCATGGACCCCATGGCTGCCGCAACTCACGGTGCCGCCCGTGAGCCCCAGGGAAGGCCGGCCATTGCCGTCGCTGCCGTAGCAGTTGCGTGACACATGTCGTGTCCTGGCGGAACGGTGGCCCCATCCAGAACCCGAGAATGTGGGAAAGGGTCATCCCGGGTCAGGTTGGGCCCCAGGTCCGGGTTCCGTGTCCTCAGAGGGACGTGGCAGAGGCCTCGGTAGACCCATGTCCCCGGCGGTGGGCGGGGCCCACGCAGCTGTCCGCCCCTCCCGGGGGACAGACACGTCCCGCCCACCTCAGACGGCTCCGCGGTGCGTTCAGTTGTCCCAACGAAAGGCCTTCACCCCGACATTTTTGTGTGTGACGGCATTTTGTTCCAGGAACGTTCCAGAACTTGCTCCCTCTCTCTGACCCTGCATTCCTTTCCTTGCGGCTTTGCCAGGTAAGGCGTCTAATCTGGATCCCAAGTCCTCCTTCGAAGGCACCAAGCTGGACGTGGGGAACATCGTGCTGGCGTTATACAGCGGCCTCTTCGCCTACGGAGGGTGGTACGTTCCGGAATGTCTGTGTCCTTTGGCCTGTGGACACGGGCTCGGAAGCATCCAGAAACTCCTAACGTAGCCGTCCAGGGCAGCTGCAGGGAGCCTGTGGCGTGGGGGGTGGGGGGCTGTCTCCGGGAGCCACTCGGGGCCACGCGCATCCCAAGGAGCAGGGAGAGGATGCCCGGCGGGCATGGGCGCCTCTCCCAGCCTGCGTCCCGGGGCCTCGGTTGGCGGGAGGGGCCAGCTGGGCCTCCCCTCCTGTCCCCAGCCTGGCCCTGCTCCCAGGCCAGCTGCACGGGGACTTGAGCATCGCTGCCGGATGGCAGGTGGGCGGGGAAGGAGGTGCTGGAAGGCGGTGAGGGTGGACGGGGCACCCTGGAGCAGGGGCGGCCGGCACTGGACTGGCGCGTCCAGGTCTGCTGGAGTCCGGCTGCGCAGACCCCTGGGAGGGGCCACCCTTGGAGCCTCCCCGTGGTGACTCTGACCCCGGGCGTTGGAACCCAGACAGCACCCTCAGTGCTGCCAGGGACGTTCTGCTGGGGCCCATGGGGGCAGAGCGGAGTGGGGTGGTCACCATCCCAGGAGACCCGCAGGGAGGGTCCTCAGGGCTGGCAGAGGCGTCTCCTGCCCCTACCTGGAGCAGCCAGGAGGGGTTTCCCCGTGGGATTCTGTATTCTTTTCCTGATGATTTCCTGTGTCCTAGCGAGCAACGCGTAGTTAAACTCTGTTCTCTGAATCGTAGGAACTACTTGAACTTCGTCACGGAGGAGATGATCAACCCCTACAGGTGCGTGCTGGGGCAGGCGGAGCATCTCTGCACTGTTCTGACGAGACAGGGAGGGGTTCCGCTCCACCCAGACCTGGCGGTGGGCTCAGCCCCGCCTCTCAGTGGGGCCGTGACCAGGAGCCTGCAGGGTCGGCCTGGCACGGGCAGCTGCTTCTGCCTGGCCCTGTGACCTTGACCTTGAATGCGGGGGTCCCTGAGGGCAGGCGACATGGATCCCCATCTTCAGCTGACCCCAGCACCCGAGGGTGGGCCTGCATCTGCTCCCAGGACGGCGTGTGCCCGAGTGTCCCAGGTCCCTGCAGGGTGGGTGGCTGGGAGGAGCCACCGCGCTCTCAGGCCTGGTTCCGGCTGCACGGCTTGTGGCTGAGCTGTGGGGGCTCCAGCCAGCGGCCTCCGCCCTCCTGAGCCCTCGGGTCTCCCAGAGGAGCCCATTTCTCAGGCGGGTCAGCTGACGCCGGCGGCAAGTCACCACCTGGGTGTGCACAGCATCAGGCAGGGCACCTGGCTCTGGCGTGGCCTCTGCGGCGGCATCTCACCCTGCTTCCCGCCCTGCCCCCAGGAACCTGCCGCTGGCCATCATCATCTCCCTGCCCATCGTGACCCTGGTGTACGTGCTGACCAACCTGGCCTACTTCACCACGCTGTCCACCGAGCAGATGCTGACGTCCGAGGCCGTGGCCGTGGTGAGTCACAGGCCTCCTGCCTGTGGGGGCTGGGCGGTTGCCATCGGGCTCCGCCGTGGGGGACTTTGCTAAGCTGCCTAGAAGTGTGGGGTGTCCTCCACCTCCCCTGGTTTAGAGTCCCAGGGGCTTCAGAAACCCCAGTGCCCGGGCCTCAGGCTGCACCAGTTATAAGTTGGCTAGTCCAGGATGGTCCCCGGCTGCTCCAGTCATTTTTAAATCTGAGTGCAGGCCGGGCGAGGTGGCTCACGCCTGTGATCCCAGCACTCTGGGAGGCCGAGGTGGGGGGATCGCTCAAGGTCAGTAGTTCAAAACCAACCTGAGCAAGAGCAAGACCCCGTCTCTACTAAAAATAGAAAGAAATTAATTGGCCAACTAAAAACATATGTACGAAAAATTAGCCGGGCATGGTGGTGCATGCCTGTAGTCCCAGCTACTCGGGAGGCTGAGACAGGAGGATCGCTTGAGCCCAGGAGTCGGAGGTTGCTGTGAGCTAGGCTGACGCCACGGCACTCACTCTAGCCTGGGCAACAAAGTGAGACTTGTCTCAAAATAAAATAAAAATGAATCTGAGTGCAGAAGGACCGGAGTCAGTGACGGCCGCGTGAGTTGGGAGGAACTGCTCCCACCAGCTGGAGCAGAGTGGGGGAGGCCCGGGCCGTGTCCTCAGGCGCTATAGACGTTCGGGGGCCTGCAGCACAGTTGGGCTCACAGCCCCCCGCACGGCTCCCGGGCCCCTGCCGCTGCCTCCCCGGCTGGGTGGGGACCGGGTGGGAGCAGGGAGTCGACACTGGGGCCAGCCTCGTATTTGACCACGTTGGCCAAGAGCCTACTACTTGCAAAGCGCCGTGCCAGACCCAGTGGAGGACCAGAGTGAGGACAGCAGGACCCCACCTGCAGATGTGGGCGCACTGGGCGTAGCGAAGGCAGTGGTTCCCGGTCAGGTGTCGCAGAGGAGGGAGATCAGATGGGGGCCGGGGAGGGTGGGCCTGTCCCAGGGACGTGGTCCCCAAAGCCGTAGTCCGGCCCCCAAGGTCCCTGCACACCCAGCTGTCTCCGGGCGGGCGGGGGAGGGCCAGGGTCAGTGTGGGCCTGACTGCGCCGCAGGTGGGGAGCTCAGGGCCCCACGGTGTCGGCACCAAGGGAGGTCACGGGCTGAGCTGCTCAAATGGGCAGAAAGGGGGCCCCTCCCCCTGCCCGGCCTCATGCCCACCGGCTGTGTCTGTGCAGGACTTCGGGAACTACCACCTGGGGGTCATGTCCTGGATCATCCCCGTCTTCGTGGGCCTGTCCTGCTTCGGCTCCGTCAACGGGTCCCTGTTCACATCCTCCAGGTGAGCGGGCGCAGGCAGCCCCCGCACGCCGCGTGCAAGCGTGTGCTTGGAAAGCTCGTGTCTGTGACAGCGAGTTACGTGTGGTTAAAGGGTTTTCGTGACGCAGCAATGACAGAAGCCCGAGCTCCACCCTTTCCCACCCCGCCCAGGGAGACTCGGGGCTCTGCATCCTGGTCCCGTCTCTCGGCCACCTGGGCCGGGGCTGCCGCTGGCTCCCGAGAGCCCTCGTTGCCTGCCGAGTGGGTCCGGGACGCCTTGCCGCCGCGCGGGCCGGGCTGACAACCCACCCCCTCCGCCCGCAGGCTGTTCTTCGTGGGGTCCCGGGAGGGCCACCTGCCCTCCGTCCTGTCCATGATCCACCCGCAGCTCCTGACGCCCATGCCGTCCCTGGTGTTCACGGTAAGCTGTGGCTCGGCCCCTGCCCTGGGCCCGGGACCGTCCGGGGGGCTCCCCGGAGGGAAGCGCCGAGTTTGCACACCGTGCCCTGCGGCTTCGCCTGGCTCGTGGCCAGGGCAGTGGTGCCCACCGGGCAGGGGCGAGGGTGCGGGGAGGCAGAGGAGCGGACACGAGCATGGCTTGGCGCCTGTGTCTGGCACTGCACTGCCAGCCCTGCTGACACCAAAGTGCGCCAGATGGTTTTTGGTTCTTAATTCCTAAGAGGGTACGTGGTGTGACACACAGTTCAAACAGTCCACAAACGGTGTGGGGCAGAAGCTCGCCGCCGGGGAGCCACGTGGTGTGCTGTGCGCCCTAGGGCTGCAGCAGGGCCGCCGGGGAGCCACGTGGTGTGCTGTGCGCCCTAGGGCTGCAGCAGGGGGCTGGCAGGTGTGACACGCGGGGTGTGTTTATGACATCGCACGGTCCTTCTCTGGCCAGTGCTGCCTGTGTCCCTGCCAGTATGGGCAGTACTGGCTCCCCAGTGCCATGCCTCCCTCACCCTGAAACGTGGCTGCACGTGGGCCCTGCCACGGGGCTGCCAGAGTGTCCTCGTGGCACGGCGGCTGC
This sequence comes from Microcebus murinus, assembly GCF_000165445.2. Taxonomy (NCBI): domain Eukaryota; kingdom Metazoa; phylum Chordata; class Mammalia; order Primates; family Cheirogaleidae; genus Microcebus; species Microcebus murinus. The sequence goes on from NC_033679.1 coordinate 2,114,441, forward strand.
TTCCCCCTGACCCCGTGGGGACAGCCACGGGGTTGGCCGCGGGCCCCACAAGCCACTCCACCCGGCCGTCCCCTTCCCTCCGTTGGCAGCGGGTCGGCAAGTGCAGCACCAGAGGGTCAAGGGGAGAGTTGGGGGCGTGCCGGCGAGTCCTGGCATGTTCTAGAACTGCCACACAGCTCGGCCTCGGTTGGGAGGCGGCTGCGAGGTGCCCTCAGTCGGGGGTGTGAAGGTCTATAGCGGTGCCCCCTCCCCCCGCCCCCCCACGGGCGTCTGCTCAGCTCCGGCTGCACCATCAGCGCGGTGCCACGGCATTCAGGCTCGCCCACCGTCCATGCGGCGGGGCCTCCTCCAGGTCCTTAAACCCGGATGCTGCCGTTTGCTCCTCGCGCCTCCCTCTGCCGCCCGCGCCTGCGTGGGGCCCGCGCGGTTTGAAGCCAGGGCAGGCAAGAGTGGCCGGCCAGACGGTCCCGGGGTCGGGGTGGCCGCCCCCGTCCCCCAGAGCAGCCGCCGGCGGCTCAGCCCGCTCCGCCCCTCCTTCCAGTGCGTCATGACGCTGCTGTACGCCTTCTCCACGGACATCTTCTCCGTCATCAACTTCTTCAGCTTCTTCAACTGGCTGTGCGTGGCCCTGGCCATCATCGGCATGATGTGGCTGCGCTACCGGAAGCCGGAGCTGGAGCGGCCCATCAAGGTGAGGCCGCTGGGTGGGGAGCCGAGCCCCGCGCGGCCCGTCGGTCCTCCGTCCTGCCCCCGCGCGTGTGCGGAGGCCTCGCCCCAGCCTGCGCCTCCCCCTCCCCCACAAACCAGGGCTCGGGCCACCGTCCCCAGAGCAGGAGCGTGTGACGGGCGCCTGCCTGGGCCGCCAAGGCGGGGTCAGTCCAGCCCGCGCCGTTGCCCGTGGCCCTGCCGAGTGCCAAGTGTGGCTCGGGGCACTGAGGTCATCCAAGGACGACAGGCCCGAACACGGTCCCGCCCGGAGGGCGCTGTAGCAAGGGAGGGGGGCAGACATGGGAGGGGATGGGGCCTGTGTGGAGCGGGGCGAGGCAGGGCGGGGACGGGGCGAGTTCCAGCCCTGGGCAGGGCGAGGGGGCAGGAGCTGGTCTCCAGTGCGTGGGGCCGCGGCGGGCCGGCCTCACCCCAGGTGAAACATGGAGGGTTTGGGGGGTGTTAGGTGCAGACTGGGGCGGGGCCCTGGTGGGCTCTCCCCTCCCTCGGCGGCTCTGCCCTGGGGGGCAGCCACTGTCAGCTGGTTTCTCTGATGAGGGGTCGGCCGATGAAGGCCACAATTCGACTGGGGGCCTGGGGAGCCCCCCAGCCTTGGCCCCCAACTCCTGCATTGGGGAGTGAACAGGCAGAGCCCCCCAGTGGCCGCCAGCCCAGGACCACGGACAGGACCAGGACGGAACAGGGCGCCTCCGGGTCCAGGACCCCCTTGCTCGCCGTGTGCCGTCAGAGCCTGGGCCCAGCCGCGTTTGCGTTAAACCACGGCCCGTGCGCCCCACGCTGCAGTCCGAGTGCAGGCTGTCGTAGGGGTGGCCAGGAGGGGTGCCCCATCCTTCACGGGGGCCAGCTTGCGCCGTCCCTGGCCGCCAGGTGGGAGGTGCAGGGAAGAGGGGCGAAGGGGCAGCTCCCCCCGCCCGGGCCCCTGGCGGCCCCTGCATGGTGTCTGTCCCGTGCGCAGGTGAACCTGGCGCTGCCCGTGTTCTTCACACTGGCCTGCTTGTTCCTGATCGCCGTCTCCTTCTGGAAGACGCCCGTGGAGTGCGGCATCGGCTTCATCATCATCCTCAGCGGGCTGCCCGTCTACTTCATCGGGGTCTGGTGGCAGAACAAGCCCAAGTGGCTCCTGCAGGGCATCTGTGAGTGCCTCCCCCGCCCAGGGCCGGTGGGCGCGGGCGGGCGGGTCCTGCCCCTGGGGCCCGGCAGCCGCCCCGGCCGTCCCCACCCGCGGGGCTGAGAGCCTGTTGTGCTGGGTGCGGGACCGTACCGCGCTGCAGAGGGTCCAGCCACTGTGGCGTGTCGACAGTCACTCGGGCCCCCGTGTTCCCGGGATAAGACGCTCAGCTCCGACCAGCTGATTAATCTCCCAGCACAAGGGATTGGGAAAACCAGGCTGCCCTTGCCAAGCACCAGAACCCCGCCCGCCATGGCGCCGTGTGCAGCCGTGGCCCCAGGGGTAGTTTGCACTCGAAGTCCTGTCCCCCGATCTCACCCACTGGAACCGTGGCCAGGCTGCTAGAAATAAGGCCTCGGTGTCTACAGGCCTAGATCCTGACCACCAACCCCGGGTGGCTTTTAAAACTCCCAGGGTGAGGCCGGGCGCAGTGGCTCAGGCTTGTGATCCCAGCACTTTGTGAGGCCAAGGCAGGAGGATCGCTGGAGACCACCCTGGGCAACATAGTGAGACCCCTTTACTGCAAAAATAAAATATTAGCCAGACTTGGTGGCTCACGCCTCCAGTCCCAGCTACTCGGGAGGCTGAGGCAGGAGGAATCACTTGAGCCCAGGGGTTCGACGCTGCAGTGAGCTAGGCTAATTCCACAGCGTTCCAGCCTGGGCAGTAGAGCAAGACCCTGTCTCAGAAAATGAATGAGTAGGCTAGGTGTGGTGGCTCACACCTGTAATCCTAGCACTCTGGGAGGCAGAGGCAGGAGGATTGCTCGAGGTCAGGAGTTGGAGCTCAGCCTGAGCAAGAGCGAGACCCTGTCTCTACTAAAAATAGAAAGAAATTGGCTGGACAACTAAAAATATATAGAAAAAAAATTAGCCAGGCATGGTGGCACATCTGTAGTCCCAGCTACTTGGGAGGCTGAGGCAGGAGGATCTCTTGAGCCCAGGGGCTCGAGGCTGCAATGAGCTAGGCTGACACCATGGCACTCTAGCCCGGGTGACAGAGTGAGACTGTGTCCCAGAGAATGAACGAGTAGATAGAACCCCTAGGGCAGCCAGGGATGCCCCGCCCCAGGCTCTGGCCCCTGCTGGTGACTGGGAGCCACTCGTCATTCAGGTAGCACAGTCGTCTCCAGCCGGAACGCAAGACCCCTGCTCGTGTCAGACTTCCCCCCCAGAGCGATTGCTTTGTAGAAAGTCCAAAATGTGACGGGTCTCCCTGGGGAGCCCTGGCTGACAGCGGCGATTCCGCTCAGCTCCAGCCCGGCCCGCGGGCAAGCCCGGTTGTCGTGGGCGACAGGCGTGCTCGCTGTCTGCCGAGTCTTAAGCTCAGGTGTGGCCCCAAGGGAAGGGCCCGTCCTGACCCAGGTGCCTGGGGGGTGGGAGTGTGCTCCACGGGCCTCGCTCACCTCGGCCACAGGGCCCTGAACAGGGGAGGGGTGCACCCGGCACCCTGCCCTCGGCCACGCCGGCCCCCAGGACCTGCAGGGCCTCCTGCCGGCAGGGGTGGTGGTGGGGACTCCCGGGCACCCGGTGTCCATGTGCACAAACCAGGGGGTTTCTGGGCTCTCTTACAGCGTGGGGGTGTGCGGGCGCCTCACTTCCCAGGAGGGGGCAGCCGCCCACTCCCAGGCTGACCCTGCCCCCTCTCCCGGCAGATTCGGTGACGGTCCTCTGCCAGAAGGTCATGCAGGTCGTCCCGCAGGAGACATAGGCGGAGCCAAGAAGCTGCCGGAAAAACACGCACAGAGACGACCTCGCAGCAACTCTCCCCTCGAAAAGCAACTCCAGTCCCCCGTCGTCCACACGGCCGGCCGGGCGCCACCAGCCGCCTGTCCCTCGCCGTCCCCTCCCGCCCCGCCCCCGCCGGCGGGCAGCCGCGTGCAAACCGGTACGAATCGGGTCCCGGACTGCGCACTCCTCGATGCCTGAGCTGTGAACCGCGCAGCAGCCAGTACCCCGACCACGGGCTGTCTGCCAGCCCCTCTCCCTTCCCGCCTCGGTTCAGTTGTGTTTTTTTGTTTTTTTTTTTTAACTTAAATTTCGGGCTGATGCCACCAAGATGATTATTTTTTCAAGAGCTGGGGCCGGGCGCAGCAGCAGGAGAGACGCCCTTCCCCTGGCGCCACCCCAGCAGCGCGACATGCCTGGGAGGGGCCGGGTCGCCCAAGCGGACGGAACTACTGAGACCCAGCCCCGACCTCCGACCTGCACTGACGCGGCCGGCCGGCCCCGGGCCTCTGCTCGGCCTTCTCGTTCTTGTATTGTTATAAGTGTAGCGACGTGCGTTTCTGACAGCCAGCCCCGTGGGCCGACGTCTCTTTGCCTTAAAGACCCTAGCTGGTCCCTCCCGGCCGCCAGCCCCAGCAGAGGGAGACGTTTGGGTGACGCAGCAGCCGCCATGCCCATCCTGGCATCGACTGCAGCCCGCGCTGCCGGCCAGGAGGTGCTCAGACCGGCCCGGGTCCCACCCCAGACGCCACCCTGAGCAAAGGCCCAGCCCGCGGTGGCTTCTCCACGGGGTCACCCGCTGCCGCAGACGGGTGCGGGACCCCCTCCCAGGCCGCGTCCTCGGGTCGCCCTGCAGGGCCGGACCCTGCGCCCGGGTCCCTCTCTCGCTGGGGCTGGGGCGCCAAGGTCACGCCAGGCTGGTGGGAGGCTCAGTCTGGGATCCCCGGTGCTGGGTCCCCCCCGCCCGGCCCGGAGACCCCGCTGCAGACGGGAGGGACCACTCGGGGCTGCGTCCTGTCACACTTGCTGGGCGGGGGGTCCCCGAGACCCCGCCTGCCCATCACCAGCCCTGGGGGGAGCCCCCGGGGAGGGCAGTGGGACCACAGGGTCTGTCCTGGAAGAGCCGCCCTTCCTCGCACGCTCTCCCGACCCCGTGCGTGGCTCTCCTTTTCTCTAAAGCACATCCCGGCGTAGCGAGCATCGCCTTGTCGCCTTGTCGAGTCGTTTTGCTTTTGTTCTGTCTAACGTTTGACTAATTTAAGAGGATGCCGTCGGCGCTGTGTCTATTTATTCCCAGAGGTCAGTGTTCGGCCTCGCCGTTGCCGTGGCGCAGGGTGTGCTCGCGTCCCCTACGCTCCCAGCCTCGCAGGGCCACCCACTGTGACGCCGGCGACCAGGCTGGGACGCCTTCCGCCGAGGGCAGGACGAGACACGACGCGTGTGGCTGGGGCACCTGTTCTTATTCTCACGTTAATGGCTAACCTGTTACACTAGGCGGGTTCGGGTGGGAAGTTCGGGTTTTTTTTGTGGGTTCTTTTGTTGGAGTTTTTGTGTTTTTAAAGAAAAACAATCAAAATTATAAATGCTGCTGATGTTCTGTGTTCTTCTGCACCACGTTCTGGGTGTGGGAGGGTTTCCCCCCCATTCCTTCCTGTAGCTGTGCATTCATTCATTTATTCATTTACCATACTCATTCATTCATTCACCATACGGCCGGCAGAGGCACGGGGGAGGGGGCCGGGCCAGGACGGTGGACACAGCGGGCTTCCCGGGGCCAGCCCAGGCTCAGGAGGGGTCCTGGGCCGGCTCAGACCCCGGGCTGCAAGTTCAGGGCCTCGGGAAGGAGAGAAACCAAACCTGCACTTGGTCACATGCTATTTTGCGATTGGTCCCTGGGCGTGAAGCAGTTTGGGGAGCTTTGGTGAGGTCAAGGAAGGGCGTGGGGGCTCTGGCCTTGTCCTGGGTTGACCCCTGCTGACCTGAAGGTGGGAAGGTGTGGGGAGACGGGACCCCTACTCTGCACCCTGGGCCTACCCCAGCCCGGGCAGCTCCTTCCCCTTCCGCTGACGGGAAAGGGCTTTGACACCTGAGAGGCTGTCCCCAAAGCAAGCCAGTGAGCTGCGCGTCCCACCGCTGTGCCCGGAGCAGTGCGGCCTGCTCCTGCTCCTCCTGCAGCGGGAGCTGGGGAGAGAATATCCCTGCCGGTTCCGTGCCAGATTAAATGCTCTCTGGGTCAAAGAGGGTGACGGAAGTTTCCAGAAGTTCCCTCTGCCTAAAGCAAGAGCCTCGGCTGCCAGGGACGAGGAACCTGCCTGCAGAGCAGCTGGCGGTGGCTTCTGCTCACCTCAAGAATCTTGAGTCCGCCTGTGCACCCCCTTATATCATGGTGTCCCACCTTTTGGGGCCAGGCCAACGTGTGACCTCCACATCTTAGTGTGCAACTCCACCTGCCTGAGACGCACCCCTGCCCCTAAAACCCCGAGTCACGAGCCGCAGCGGTGGAGGTGGGGTCTGGGTCTGAGCTCTCGCCGGGCCGGGCAATAGCCGCCGCCTCCCCCACCGCAGCTCTTGGCTTCCCCGTGCTGTGCAGCGGACCCCGTGGGGTTCAGTGACCGCGTGAACGTCACAGCTCAGACGGAAGGAAGCTGCCCCTCGGCAGCAGAATCAGCCAAAAGCAGCCTAGGCACCGGGTGGCAGCCGGCTGTGGGGGTGGGGACCAGAGAGGCGAACAGGGGTCCCAGCCGGGTTTGGGGGGCTGACACCTGGCGGAGTGAGAGGATGGGGTTCCACCTGAGGCCCCCATCTTCCTGCCTGGGGCAGGATCCCCTTGCAGTGTCTCAAGCAAGCACAGGCGCCTCTCTGGCCCCTGAAGAGTCTGTAAACCCTGGGTCTCGCTCTGAAAACGCTGTAGAGATGGCGGGGTGGGGAGGGGCCGAGCGGGCAGCAGAGACAGATGGCGGCTCCAGGCCCAACTCCCAGGCTCCAGGCCACCTTCAGCCCCACACAGCCTGCACCTGCCCCGTCCCTTGGTGACCTGGGCAGGGAGCGTTGCTCTGGGGCAGAGACCTCCAGGTGCCCTCGAGGGGCACCAGCACCTGAGGGACCCCACAGCCCTGGGTCCGAGCTCCTGGGGTGGCCTTGGACGCCCAGGGTGGCCCCTGGTGAAGCTCTCTGAGGCTTGACCTCGCCGGTCCAGCGTGAGAAAGCGAGCCGGCCCCGCCACGGCCGGAGGAGGTGATGTGTGTTCCGGCGCCCAGAGTGTCCCTCGTTTGCCCGGGTGGGGTGGGGGGCGGGGGGTACCAAGGGGAGGCAGGATCAGGTCCGTTTGCAGTGGGCGCAAAAGGGTGGGGAGAGCACGGTGCGGGTCACGAATCTGCACCCCCGGGGCTGCACCCCAGGACCTGTGCACCTGGGGGCTCCCGGACTGCCTGGCCTCTGTCCCTCCCCGTGCAGCGAGTCCAGGCCTCCTGTCCCGTCGGCAGGGAAAACGCCAGTCCTCCCCTAAAGCTGCCACTATGCTCTGTCCAAACCTCGGCCCTCCTGCCAGAAACTTCTCCCAAATTCCTGTCTCTCGGGCAAGTGTGGCCACACCAAGGGCCCCCCCCCTCCCGTGCAGGCCTGTTCTCGCCTCGGGGTCCAGTCCCAACAGGACCCGGCTCCCGCCCTCGCCGCCAAAGGGTGACTAAATTCTGCAAGTAGCAACTCAACTGCACGATTAGAGTCAACCGCTGGAAACACGCACAGCCCAGCGCCCGGGTAAACAGATCCGCCACCAAACCGGTCTCCGCCGGTTCCATGTCAGATTAAACGCTCTCAGGGTCAAAGAGGGCGACGGAAGGTTCCAGAAGTTCCCTCCGCCTTGCTGACCTCTCTGCAAAGGCTGCTGGGGAATGGCACGTGGCCACAGGGAAGGGCTCCCGCCCCTTTCCACGAGACCCAAAGCCAAGGCCCGGGTGCCTGGACCGGCCCCCTTGGCGCCCTCCCAAGCTCTGACGTGGCCTGGGCTGCCCCGAGGCCACCCTCGTCCTCCCAGGAGCCTGGCTAATCCCGGCTGCCATCCCATGAACCGCTCGGAGAATCCCTTAATCCCCTCCCGACTCCGGCGAGCTGGGAGAGGCGTGGGCAGGCCTGCCCCGCCGGGCTTGGGCCCGGACCCCCTCCCACGGGGCCGCACGCCCGAGGGATTTCGCCACATTCCACAGTTGCACAACCGCGAGGCTGAGTTCACTCGCTAATGACCGTTTTCACCTCGCCCAAGGGCGACGCTTTGCCCTCCCTGGCAGGCGCGAGGGGCGCGGGAAGGCGCCCAGGTACGCATGCGGCCCCTCCCGGGGAGTGCTGGGAGTTTTCTCCAAGCTTCTACTGCCCCTTGGGACGGTGGCGCCTGGTTCTCAGAGAGACCGAGGCCCCCACGCCTGTCGTCTGGGTCGAAGCTGCTCCTGTTTTATTTCTAAGCTCAGCTCTGTCCCTCCGGTCGGGCTCAGAATTCCACAGGGCAGCAGCCGTCAAATAAAAAACAATCCCAGGCCTGTAATCCCAGCACTCTGGGAGGCCGAGGCAGGAGGCTGGTTTGAGCTCAGGAGTTCGGAACCAGCGCGAGCAAGAGCAAGACCCCGTCTCTACTATAAATAGGAAGAAATTAATTGGACAACTAAAATTATATAGAAAAAATTAGCCGGGCATGGTGGCGCATGCCTGTAGTCCCAGCTACTCGGGAGGCTGAGGCAGGAGGATCGCTTGAGCCCAGGAGTCTGAGGTTGCTGTGAGCTAGGCTGACGCCACGGCACTCACTCTAGCCCGGGCAACAGAGTGAGACTCTGTCTCAAAAATAAATAAATAAAAAGCAAACCCAGGCGTAGGAAGGAGAGCTTTGTCCTAACCGTAGCTGGGCAGGTTCGCTCTGACCACGGGCTCTCCGGGGGGCTCGAGGGCCAGGCGGAGGCGTTTCCCTCCCGGGGCAGTGAACAGGCTGGAAGGAGCCGGCGTGGCGTGGCGGGGCGTGGCCCCGAGGGGACGGGGGACAGACGGTCTCCCCTCGGCCAGCCAGGCAGAGGGTCCGAGCTCAGGGCCGGGGGAGGGGAAAAGCGGCCCCAGCGTTTGGTGGCTGCGAGCGTTTTGCTGGGATTGATCCGTGGGGGTGAAGCAGTTCGGGGGTCGTTGGTGAGGCCACGAAAGGGGGTTCGGGGCTCTGGCCTTGTCCTGGCTGGACCCCGGGGTCAGAGGGGTGTCCCCAGTCCCCACCCACATCCCAGAATGGGAGCTGCCTCTGGAACACAAGGCTGGGTGTTTGGGTCTCGAAGGGAGCAACGTTGGCGCCATGTTGCCGCCATGGCACCGGCGCTGCCGTCCAGCTGCACGTGGGCTCGGCGCCCCTCCCTCGGGACCCCCACCCGCGTCCCCCGGGGACTGTGACGTGGACCTGCCACACGTGGCCTCGCCACTCTTGTTCCTTGCGGAGTGCCCGCCGGTGACGGTCGCCACGGCTACAGCGAGCGCCGGTGACGCCCAGCAGTCACCCCACGCACGCACTCTTCGCGGGGGTTGCCATGGACACAACGCCCTCACTCCAGAAGGAGGCGACGCGTGTTCTCAGACTGACTGTGCAAGGGTTGCACGACACGGAACGTTCCAGAAGCCTCAGGCACATTTGCTGTGGAGCAGGAACGGCCGGTGCGGAGTGGTGCCCGGTGCTGCTGCCGTTTTATAAAAGGGAAGAGCGTGGATAGCACGTCCCGGTCCACACGTGGACGGGCTCTGGGAGTCGCACGGGTATGGACGGCCTCAGGAACAGCCAGGTAGGCGACGCTGAGTCCCCGGGGACAGGGCAGGAAAATGCATTTCACCTGCGTCGTTCTGTTCCTTTCGAAGTTTGAATCTCATGCAATTCACCTGTTCCCTCAAATTAGGCTTTTCTTCTTCTTCTTTTTTTATTTCAGCATATTATGGGGGCACAAATGTTAAGGTTACGTATATTGCCCCTGCCCTCCCTCCCTCCCTCCCACCCGACACCCGACAAATGTTACTTCTATATGTCCACTTAAGTGTTGATCCGTTGATACCAATTTGCTGGTGAGTGCATGTGGCGCTTGTTTTTCCATTCTTGGGATACTTCACTTAGTAGAATGGGTTCCAGCTCTACCCAGGAAAATACAAGAGGTGCTAGATCACCGTTGATTCTTAAGGCCGAATAGAACTCCATGGCCACGTTTTCTTAATCCACTCCCCAAGTAGTGATGGGCACCTGGGTTGTTTCCACAGCTTTGCGACTGTGAACTGTGCTGCTATAAACGTTCGAGTGCAGGTGTCCGATTTGTGGAGTGTCATTTGATCTTTTGGGTAGAAGCCCAGTAGTGGAATTGCTGGATCAAACGGTAGATCTACTTGCATCGCTTTGAGGTATCTCCATATTAAAACGAGGCTTTTTGAATGAGGTTTAGAACGCCCGCCCACAGGCTCTCTGGGGGTGGGCCGGGCTGCCCGAGCTCTGATCTAAGTGGGCTCAGGTGGACCTTCTCGAGCCGGGCTTGGAGAGTCACGCCCAGGGCTGCATCCTCAGCCCCCGAGGCCTGGCCTGAGTCTGGATCTTGCTGTGCAATCTCCACGTGCCCTGGGGGACCCGGGACCCCACCCAGGGGACGTCTCTTCCTCCCCAGCTGGGGCGTCTGAAGTCAACCCTGCACCCCTGGCTCCTCGGAAGCCGGGGGACCTGTGTCTCGGGGGCGGGAGGGAAGAGGGGCTCCCTCGGCCCCGGGGGTGTGGGGTGTGCAGGTCGCTCCTGTCCCTGCAGGCCCTGGTTGGCGGGAACCGCGAGGGCAGCATTCCCGGCACTTGAGGTCCTGGGGTTACTGGCTCTCCCTGTTCTCCAGTGTGCTGAGGGTGTGAGCCTCGGGCAGAAAGCGCAGAGCTCTTGGGGAGCCCGAGAGACCCCCAAGCAGCCCACGCTCCTCACACTCAGCCACCCCCTGCGCTGCCCAGGGGATGGGGGGCAGGGAGCTCTCTGGGCCCCATGACCGCCCCAGGAGCGGCTCCGGGCAGGCCCTTCGGCTTCCTTGCCGAGCGCCCTGGGCTCTCCGCCCCGGAGACTTGTCCCGAGGCTGCTGTGCACCGGGGTTCCCCCGCCTGCGAGTGTGACAGAGACGGTGGCACTGGCCACAGAGTCAGTCACCCCGTGGCTGGGCCAAGGTCATCAGGGCCCAGGGCTTCGTGTCATAGAGGAGAAACTGAGGCAGAGAGAGCAGGGGAGACCCTCAGTCTGGGGCAACGGTATCCCAGCCAGGGATGAAAGAAGAAAGTCGAACGCTGAACTCCTGTTAGGGTCTTGAGCCTTTTTATCGTATCCAAGGAGGAACTGGATCCGTCGGCCGGGCGCGGTGCGCTCACGCACACCTGCTGATCCCAGCACTCGGGGCGGGAGGGCCGAGGAGGAGGATGGGCTCGAGGTCAGGTAGGTTCGAGACCAGCTGGTGTAAGGAGCGGAGACCCCCCCCTCCGATCTCTACTAAAAATAGGAAAGGAAGATTAACTGGCCATACGGAATAGGTATATATACAAAAATGAGCCGGGCACTCTCGCCGCTCGCGCCCCGCACCATGCCATGTCAGTCCCAGCTACTCGTGGGAGGCTGACGGCAGTAGATCGCTTGAGGCCCAGGGAGTTGGGAGGGTTGCTGTTGAGGGCTAGGCTACGTCGACAGCACTGTGCCCTGGGCAAAGAGTGAGACTCGTGTCTCAGGCAAAGAAAAAACCAAAGAATGATCTGGTTTGAATTAATTACTCACTTTGAATAGGTAGCCTATCGCAGAATGACGCGGGAAGATCACAAGATCAATGAACTGCTGGCGCTGACAAGCAGAGTGTGTGTTGGGGCCCGGGGCTGCGTCTCCTCAGAGCAGGGCCCTCGCTGGGCACGGCGAGGACAGGACCAGAGTGAGCTTGAGGCCCTGGGCTGGGGCCGGGTGCACCGGGCGCAGATGCAGAGGATGGGGCAGGCGTGAGGGTTTGGGGTCAGGAAGGCGTCCGGACAAGGTTTCATGGGACCCCCACCCAGGGGACAGTTGGACCCGGCGTGGTGGGACTGCGCAGGTGGCTCCGAGCCGTGGAACCGCTTCCACAGAGCAGGGTCCCAATGTGTCTTGTCATCGGCGCCCTGGCGGCGGAGGGCCGGAGAGCCAGGGGTTTCTGTCCGGGCGCGCCCGGGCGCGGCGGAGCGAGAACCGGAAGGCGCGCACGCCTGGGGCCCGCGAGGCAGAGCAAAGGAGCGAGGTGACGGAGCCGCGGGGCCAGTGCCGGGCTCGTGACTGTCACAGAACAAAGCCCAGTCCCACGCGGGCTGCGCTAACCTCAGGCCCTGAAGGGCCCTTTGCGGCTGGGACCCCGGGAGGCGGGAGGGAGAGGCGGTGGGTGAGACTCCGGGCCTGAAATGCTCCGGCGGCCCCGTGACTGACTTCCACCGACCGCGCTGGCTGCAGGCCCGCTGATTCCCATCTTGGCAGACATCCGGCGCCGCCCCAGGTCACCGGCAGAGACGCCGTGACGAAAGTACACTCTCCTCCCAGCCGCAGGCCCCGGCAGGCCGAGCTGGCCGGGGTTTCTCCCGGGGCCCTCTGTGCACCCCTCCCCAGAGCTTCCCCAGCTCACAGCCCCTGCTCCCTGCCGCCGCTCGTTCCGGAGGATCCCACCCCACGTTGGCAACCGACCTCCCCTGACGGGTCCGCCAGCCCTTGGCCGGCTGCCCCGGGGCAAGTGTGGGGGCTCTGTGTCCGCCAGACATTTGGCTCCTGCCCCTGGGGCGGTTGGGGACACCCAGGTGCCGTCAGTGCCCAAAAGCCAGGCCCGGAGCAAACCTGCAAGTTTGGATTCAAGCTGTTGCGAGACCGATGTTCCCTGTGAGAAGATGTGGAGATAATGGGATGTTTGATGTGACTTGGGGCACATCCGGTACCGCGGTGCCTGTGAGTGACCTCTGTATCGGCCGGGGCCTTGGACACATCTTGACCAGGGAGCCGGGGCCCCTCAGCACCGAGGGCGCAGCCGGTGGTAGGGACAGGCAGGCAATGACTCCGTCCTAAACCCGTCACATCCCTGGAAGGGAGCCTGGAGGTAGAACCTGTCCCGGTGGGCACCAGGCCCTCCAGGGACCAGCTCTGGCAGACGCACGCCGGCCGCCGAGAGTCAGGTCCCTGGGGGTCGCATCTGCGGTGGCCCTACGTGACCCACCCTGTGGCCCCAAGACCATCCTGAGAGGCTCCTTTTGCTCTCGTGGAAGAAAACACGCAGGTCCCCAGGTTCTCTGGGGCAGTGACCTGCAGCTGCGCTGACGAACCGTCCCACGCCGGGGGCTCCAGCAGCCCTCCCCCCACGGTTCTGGAGGCCGGAGATCCGAAATCAAGGTGTTTCAGGGCCGCATCCCTCCTGCCTCCTGCAGCTCCTAGGGGCTCCGGGCGCTCCTTGGCGAGGGGCTGTGTCACCCCACCCTCCGCCTCCGTCTCCACGAGCCTGTCTGTCTCCTCTTCCCACCTCCCACAAGGACGTGCTCGTTGGACCTGCCCCCCCCCCCCCCCCCCCCCGCCTTAGTTACATCCGCCAAATCCCTTTTTCCAAATAAGGCTGCATTCTGAGGTTCTGGGTGGTCGTGAGTATTTGGGGGGGGCAGCCCCATCCCGGCCCCTCCAGACTCAGGGGACTCTGCCGGCCTCAGCCTCCCCGCCCCCTCCAGCCCCCCCAGTGGGAACATTTCCAGTCCTGGTCCGAGGAGAAATGCCCGGCAGCTGGGGAAACGTCCGCCCCTGGGACGGCCAGGCCACCCAGGCTGGACCCGGACCCCAGAGCGAGTGCGTTGGGCAGGAGGGGCCTGGGACGGTCGGGAACTCGGGGTGACACCGTCTCAGCCAAAGCTCCTTAGACTGGAGAGCTGCAGCCCCCCACCACCGCCCCGCAGGCAGCACCTGACTGGGGGGACCTGCCTCCCAGGGAGCATCCAGCTGCCGCCATGGCAGGGTGAGCAGCGGCAGCGAGTGAGGTCTTCACTAGGGGACCTCACCCCGGACGACCTCACAGTCCTGGACAACCTCACAGTTCTCTCCAGGAGCTCCCTGGCCTGTGGCTGCGTCACCGTGACCTGCCCCTGTCTTCACGTGGCTTCTCCTCCGTGTCTGTGTCTCTCCCTCCCTAAAGGACTCCAGGCCTGGCATGCAGGGTCCACCCTGCTCCAGCGCCTGCACCCACAAAGACCCTGTTCCAAATAAGGCTACGGGCCGGGCGCGGTGACGTGGTGGCCTGTCATCCCAGCACTCTGGGAGGCTGAGGCAGCAGGATCACTCAAGATCAGGAGTTCGAAACCAAATAAGGCCACATGGGAGGTTCCCAGTGGACCTGGGTTTTGGGGGGGGGGGACACGATTCCACCGCCAGCCAGGCTGCAGCTCTGCCGTGGTGATCAGCTCCCCTGTCGCTGGTGCCATGTCCCCGGTGGCTCTCTGCAAGCATCACGTGGCCCTAAGCACAGCGTGAACCCGCCACGAGGGGCTGAGCCTCAGACGCCCCTGGTCTCCCGGCGGGGGACCTTCCTTCTCCAGCGAAACCGAAACTCGCGTGGCCAGAGGACGGAGCGGGTCCCTGTGTCAGATGAGGCCACATGACGGCCGTCTCCTGACCACAGGCGTCATCTGCAACGTCCGGTCGCTGAAGAGCGGGGAGTGAGGCGCGTGGGCGGCTCGCGTCTGCACTGTGCGCGCGAACCTGCAGCACATGGGCGGTGGCGCCTGAGGTGAGGGGGGCAGAAGTGCCAGGGCTGGTTGCGCCAGAGAGTGCCAGGCTGGAGCTCTGCAGCGCAGGCGCCCTGTGCCTCGGCGCCGCCGACCGCTGCTGTGCCGCTCGCGCCCTCCCCCTGGCCGGGCACCTCGCCAGGCACGACTCCGGGGAACGCCTGCGTCCTGCGAGAGTGCAGCGGGAAGCGTGCTGGTGCCGAGAGTGCGAGCGTGCGTGCAGTCGCGTTTTTAAAAAATTAATTTATTTAAAATTTGAAGTGCACATCTGCACAACATAAAATTAGCCACTTTGCCGAGCATGGTGGTTCCAACACTGCAATTAGGCTTACTACTGGGAGCCGAGGCGGGCGGATTGCTCGAACGTCAGGAGTCTGAGACAGCTGATGCAAGAGGGACCCATCTCTACTAATAATAGAAGAAATTAGCCCAAATAACTGAAAAATAGAAAAAAGTTAGCCGGCATTGGTGCGCATGCCTGTAGTCCTGCTACTCAGTGAGGCTGAGCCAGGGAGGATATCTTGAGCCAGGAGTATTTGAGGTTGCAGTGAGCGCTAAGGCTGACGCCATGGCATTTGACCGAGCAACAGAGTAGACTCTGTCTCAAAAGAAGAAAGAAGAAAGCGAGAGCAAACAAAGCTTACGTCAGAGTACTAGATTAGTTGGCAAAGGCAGACGGCATGGGGTGGGAGGGCTGCAGTGCCGCGTGGAAGGGGCCGGGGTGGGCCGGGAAAGGTCTGTCTTCCTCCGCTGATGCAAACAGTGTGCCTGCCAGGGGCACTGTGTATCGCGGAAATAAAGCTTGTTGATTTGGTGCCTAGCCTGGGCTGCAGGCCCTGCCGTTGTGGCACTCCACAAGTCATTGGCCGAAGGGGCCGACCCGGTGAACTGGCTCTTCTCAGGATATGACTTCGTGCATGTTGGTAATGGTCCTCGGTGAGAAGACTACAGAATCCTTGAAGAAAAACACCTGAAAGACACTGCTTGCTTGACCAAGAAGCTCCGGAACAAACTGAGGATGAGATATTCAAAGTGATAAATGGAAGAAAGGAAAAGCCAGCGCCACATGTACTCACCAGCAAATTGGTACTAACGGATCAACACCTAAGTGGACAAATAGGAGTAACATTTTTCGGGTGTCGGGAGGGTGGGAAAGGGGAGGAGGGGATGGGTGTATACAACCGCAACGAGTGAGATAGAGAGATGAATAATACGATGTTAGATTTCATTTCACTTTGCTGGGTCAGTAAGATGGTTATGATACTATATCTGATATTGGAATTTTTAAAGTTTAAACAGCAAATATTTGAAAGGGATAAGTGCTGCAGGTGAATTTGGAGATTGTATACAGCGTGTTTTTGTGCAGTTCATTAGGAAAGAAATGAAATCTAGCCTAAGCATTAAGAGTGGTAATGAATATTCTGTTTTGTGGTTTGAAATTAAAGATGATTTTTTCTCCCTCAGCTGAGGAAATCTACCTAGTGAACTGAAGAAACAATTGACTCAAATCTCTGAGAGATGGATCTGGCTACACACTTCCTGACCACTTTCATAAAATTGGAACATCCACAGGAGGTTAATATTATCTGTTTTTATCAATTGCTGTTCGTACTGCTTTTCCTATATATTGAAAGAATTACTATTCATTATTACACATTTCTTGACTACTACATGCAACAGATTGAGTCTACTTTGAGAAATATTTCAGTTGTTAAATAATGATCCAAAAGTTAAGGTTTAAGCTTTTCATCTGCTTGTAGGATGTTTTTATGAAACAAAGGTAAATTGTGCTTATATTAAGTTTTTGAAATCATACCTATACTTTGTTAAAGCAAAAATAAGTACTTTACAGAAAATATTTTCAGAGTATCATTTTTGTTTATGACCTCTTGCATTTAATACAATTTACATTTGGTCACTCAGAAATCTATAAATAAAACAACTTTTATGCTAGTAGCTTCATATTTTAGGTTATTATTTTAACGAATTCTACCTAATTATAGACTATAGAACAAAAGGCATTCAGATTTAAAGATTATTTTATACGCGTAAGCATTAGGTAATTAAGATATTTGGATTAAGTGTTATACAGATTAATGACCTACTGACTACAGGTCTATGTAGCTATAGTTTGTTTTTTTGGAACAACCCTTTGCCTGCCTTAATTGCTGAAGCTTCCTTGTTAAAACTCTAAAGCAGGAATCTTTGAAGCAGTGAACAATTGCAATGTGAATAATATAATTTTTGAGCCAGAAAATACTTTGTTAGAAATGTAGCCCTTAGTTGGATAGAAATAATGTCCTGATCTGAAAAGTACAAATGTTTTTTGGTTGTTTTTGGATGAGATTTGTGATAGATTTTGTTGGAGAAATTTAAAATAGTTACAGTAGAAATTTAGCTCTTCACGTGTCATTTTTCCCCTAGAAATTTTAGTAGTTTATGTAACTTTGAGAATTCTGAAGAACAGATATAACTTTCAATGGGGAAGGATTCCAGTAAATCCACTCTTACTCTTTTTACATTTCCTCCATGAAACTTAGCAAAATCACCCTTTTAGTGATTTTTTACATGCATTTTAGATTTTTACACTGGCAATAAAGTATCTACTGGATGTAATTACATATGCTTAATGCTTTGGCTTCATAGTATTATCAAGGCAAGTAAATCATAGAAAATAACTTTCTAAGTTTAAAACATTTATTTGGAAGAAAAGAATTGCAGTTTGGGCATAACACACAGAATAGGTGGTCTTTGAATGTGCCAAAAATAAAGAGAAGTTTGAGGTTTATAAAACGGAAAAATGTTATGTTTTGTTCTGAAAGAGTTCACTGACACTAGTAAGTTTTGGTGAAAGCTCCGATTGATGCAGTGGTAAAACAGTCTTAAGAGTTGAAGCAGTTTTTTGCAGTAGCATGGTTAGAGTAAATACTGGTTTTGGTTACTAAGGCCAGTTTCAGCAGCCAGGCGGCAAGAAATGACATTCTAGAGCACTGTTAGTGGCCTTTGTGTTTTCTGGCCCCTCGACTCTGATTTAGTTGGGTATGAAAGAAGACCCAATCAATTTTCACATATCAACTAAAAGGTTTTCTTAAAACTTGAGAATCGAGGAAAATACACGGGGCTTGTAAAGTTTAGTGCCAAAATAAGAACTAGGTAATCTCTTATGTTATTTGTAACGAAGTCTACAGGAAATACCAATTATCTAGATAATACTCAGAATGAGGAGGGGACAAAAAAAAGGCCTTCTGAGCAGTCAAAATGCATTTTTTCTTTTCTTTTTTTTTTGAGACAGAGTCTCACTGTGTCACCGGGATGAGTGCTGTGGCATCGCCATGCTGCAGAACCATTAGACTCCTGGCTTAGCGATTCTGCCTCAGGCTCCAAGTATCTGGGGAACTACCAAGCATGCGCCACCATCCTGGCTAATTTTTTCTATATATATTCTTAGTTGACAAATTAATTTCTTTCTATTTTTATGAGAATGGCTCGCTCTTGCTCGGCTGGTTTCGAACTCTGACCCTTGAGCGATCTCACGCCTCCAGCCTCCCAGAGTGCTACGATTCATGCGTGAGCCACGGTGCCCGCCCTCCAAATACCATTTTATAAGCATGTATCAAGCTCATTTTCTGCATCCAGAATGAAAGGCGACATTCAGACATTTTTGCTTTTGGTTTTAGATACTAGTTTGATGAGCATGGATTATCTAGTTAAATGAAAATGAGCCAGCCATAGGGGCCTCATATCTGGTAATCCCAGTGCTTGGGAGCTGAGGCAGGAGGATTGCTTGAGGCCAGAGTTGTAGACCAGCCTGACAACATAGTAGGACCCTGTCTCTAAAAATATTATCCAGGCATGTGAATAACTTTAATTGGGAGGCTGAGGTGGGGAGGATTGATTGAACCCAGGAGTTCGAGGGTTGCAGTGAATGTAACCATCCACTGACTCCAGCCTAGGCAAACAGAGCAAGACCTTGTCTGAAAAAAAAAAATGTGTGAACAAGGACTAGTATGCCACATGATTACCACTGAAGTGACACTGGCAATCTGTGAAAGAATGGCAAAACTATAAGAACTTCAGAACTAAGAACTCGTGAAGTAGGCATTTAAGATTTGTCCAGAAGGAACAAGTTTTATGCTTCAGGTGGACCTGAAGGTAATTGGTATCTGTGGTAGTACTGCTTAGTCATTGACTTTAAATTGAATATATGGTCTTGTATTCTGTTATGGTACTTGACATTCTGCTGGGTGCTTGCTGAGTCTGCTTGTGGCTACTAATATGCGTAATCAAACAATCCTAAAAAAGCAGGAAAAAGTACACTGAAGAAGCAGGTCAGCTTTGTATTTATTAGAGTAAGCTGTTTAGTTGCTTACATAAACATGTAATCTTTGAGGTGCTAGTGCTGGATAATACCCATACACTCTGTCAGTTGGTCTGTGCCACTGCTGTTGTGTGTATGTGTACAGCATGTCCCTGTGGCATGTTAACAATAAAATGTGTTCACATATCTTCCTACTATGTACATGTATTCTTATATTGAATAGATGTGTATATAATGCTAAATGTTTTTGTGAGATTTAAAGGATTTTGAATGTTGAAATGATTGTCGTTTTTTGAATTTATTTGGTCTTGATTTTGTGTATCGTAGACTTTGTCAGCTTAAAGCTTGAACCCCAGCTTTCGAGTGCGTGTTAAATGATGCTGCTGTTCATGTGGAAATAACTCATGAAACAACTCAGAACTTTGTCGGTTATTTCCATGAGAAATCAAATTTTTACTTGAGTCATTAATATAAAAATTTAAAGGCATGTCAAATTTTATTAGCATTGATTAATAGAGAAACTATGCAATACTTAAACAAACACTATTAATAGTAAAAACATGTCTCTCTGCTTATCATACTCCTTTTACTCCTTTTAATTTCTGTTTTTATGAAAACTTAACATTGCTTTAATAAACCTAACCATACAAGAAAAACTAATGCCTTAATTTTACCCTTCTAGTAGTGTCTTTCATATTCAAAGAACTAGTTTTGTTATAGCCATTTAAAGTTACTTATTAAAATGTATATATTAGCAAACTGCAATTAAAGGGATTCATTCGTTATTCAATGGTGCGTCTTATCCATATCTCTTTCTCCACTTACTGTATTTTACTACTGACTGTCTTTTTTCTTCCATTCCAAAAAATATCTGTTTCAGTTTTTTGGAGATTTTTAAAGATTAAACAGCATCATTTCAACTGTATAGCACGAACACTATTCTATGTGTTGCATTGGGACAGTAATTGATCAGTGAATTAAAATAAATAGATTCATAAAATTTTCTTTTAATTAAATATAACATATTTTGTTCTCGAAGCTTTTGGTGTATGTGAAGGCTTTTTCATTATACTATAGGCCTGCTGTTTAGAGTTTCTGCAAGTGTTTCTTGTTTAAACCACACCCATGATGTATCATCAACAATTTCTAATTTAGTTTCCTTTAAAAATGGAGTGACAAATTAAAGATAACTGTAACCGGGGTTTCAAACATTTCAAAAGGGGGCGAGTTTCACTGTCCTCAGATTGTTGGAAAGTGCGCACTGTGCGGCCGGAACGAGTTGCTGCTAAGGCAAGGACAGGCAAGCTGCAGCAAGAAACCACCCAGTGCAGAATAAACGTCCTACCGGTTGGCGGCATGTGGCCTGAGGGCCGTAGTTTGAGACCTCCTGCTTTAAGCAATCGATTGCAGAGTTGTAGGAATTTTTATGATTCTTCAACAAGCTTTTATAGTTCTTTTCTGAACCATGATTACAAATAAGTTTTTAACAAAGTTCTAAGTCTTTCCATGTATCAAATAGAATTTATAAATACTTTTTTATTTTGTGGTCATGTAATCATTGATTTACTTACACTTTAAATTAATCACAAAAAAAGTATAGTTTGGCATAAACAAATTTAGGGCCAACACTATTGGCTTTAATAAGCACACAAATCAACTGTTGGATCAGAGTCCTAGCTGTGCTAGAGTAGCCTCCAGCTATAATTCTATATGGGCATTTGGAATGAAGAGCAAACTTTCATCAATGGTTAGTTTAGAATGTTACTTATAAAAAGCTTTAAAACTTGTAGTTAATGCGTTAAGTTGAATTAACCTTAAATATTTTTTTTAGGGTTCTAAACCTAATAAAGATATTTCCAGAAAATCTGTATTCACTGAGGAAGATGATATTGGTTTCTACTAACACAGAGGCTGAACTGAAGCCAAGCGGCAATTTTTAACTTATTATCATTGGAGGATTCAACTGCTGGTGGAGTACAACAGAAAACAAACGAAGAACAAAAAGATTTTTACGACACTTAAAGAAAGAGCACGCAGACACAATACTTGATAATTTCTGTTCACATGATGGACAGTCAGAATGTACTTGGAAATGAAGTGAAACAAAAGAA
>NC_033679.1:2137877-2148012 GCF_000165445.2 Microcebus murinus
GACCAGAGTGAGCTTGAGGCCCTGGGCTGGGGCCGGGTGCACCGGGCGCAGATGCAGAGGATGGGGCAGGCGTGAGGGTTTGGGGTCAGGAAGGCGTCCGACAAGGTTTCATGGGACCCCCACCCAGGGACCAGTTGGATCCAGGTGTGGGACTGCCAGGTTGGCCCCGGAGCCGTGGAACCGGCTCCACCCAGAGCAGCTCCCGTGTGTCTTGTCATCTGCCCCTGGGCGCGGAGGGCGAGACCAGGGGTTTCTGTCCTGGGCCCGCCGGGTCCCTGACGGGGTTAGAACGCGGAAGGCGCCACCCCGGGGGCCGCCTACTCTTGAGACAAAGACCCGGTGGGTGCAGAGATGACGGAGCGGGCCAGTGCGCGGCTCCCCGTGACTGTTCACAGACAACCCAGTCCCCGCGGGCTGCGCTAACCTTAGTGCAGGCCCTGAAGGGCCCTTTGCGTCTGGGACCCGGAAGGCGAGGAGATGGCGGGTGGTGAACTCCGGGCCTGAAATGTCCGGCGGCCCGTGACTGACTCATCCACCGACGGCGCTGGTGGCAGGGCCCGCTGATTCCCATCTGGGACATCCGCCCGCCCCAAGGTCACCGGCAGAGACGCCGTGAGGAAAAGTACACTCTCCCTCCCAGGCAGCCCCGGCAGGCGAGTGCCGGGGATTCTCCCGGGGCCTCTGTGCACCCCTCCCCAGAGCTTCCCAGCTTCACAGCCCTGCTCCCTGCGCCGTCGTTCCGGAGATCCCACCCCACGTTGGGCAACCGACATCCCCTGAGGGTCTGAGCCCTTGCCGGCTGCCCGGCAAGTGTGGGGGCTCTGTGTCCGCCAGACATTTGGTTCCTGCCCTGGGGCGGTTGGGTGGACACCAGGTGCCGTCAGTGCCCAAAAGCCAGCCCGGAGCAAACCTGAATTTGGATTCAAGCTTTGCAGACGTTTTCGATGTTCCTGTGATGAAGATGTGGAGAATAATGGGATTTTGATGTGATTGGGGCACATCCGTACCGCGGTGCCTGTAGTGAACCTCTGTTATCGGCGGGAGGCTTGGAAACTTGTACCAGGAGCCGGGCCCTCTCAGCACCGAGGGCTCGCGGTTGGTAGGGACAGCAGGCAGTGACTCCGTCCTAAACCCGTCACATCCTGGAAGGTAACTGGAGGTAGAACCTGTCCGAGTGGGCCCAGCCCTCCAGGACAAGCATCTGGCTAGACGCACGCCGGCCGCCGAGAGTCAGGTCCCTGGGGGTCGCATCTGGGTGGCCCTACGGACCCACCCCTGTGCCCCAAGACCATCCTGGAGAGGCTTCGTTTTTGCTCTCGTTTAAGAAACACGCAGGTCCCAGTTTCTCTGGGCGGGACCTGCAGCTGCCCTGAGAAACCGTTCCCACGCCGGGGGCTCCAGCAGCCCTCCCCCCGACGGTTCTGGAGGCCGGATATCCGAAATCAAGGTTTCAGGCCCATCCCTCCTGCCTCTGGCAGCTCCTAGGGGCTCGGCGCTTCCTTGGGCGAGGGCTGTGTCACCCCAACCCTCCGCCTCCGTCTCCACGAGCCTGTCTGTCTTCCTTTCCACCTCCACAAGGATCGTGCTCATTGACCTGCCCCCCCCCCCCGCCTTGTTACATCCGCCAATCCCTTTTTCCAAATAAGGCTGCATTCTGAGGTTCCGGGTGGTCGTGAGTATTTGGACCCCATCCGGCCCTCCGACTCAGGGGACTTGCGGCTCAGCCTTCCCCGCACCCCCAGCCCCCCAGTGGGAACATTTCCAGTCCTGGTCCGAGGAGAAATGGCCCGCAGCTGGGAACGTCCGCCCCTGGGACGCCAGGCCCCCGGCTGGACCGGACCCAAGAGCGAGTGCGTGCAGGAGGGGCCTGGGACGGTCGGGAACTCGGGTGACACCGTTCAGCCAAGCTCCTTAGACTGGAGGAGCTGCAGCCCACCACCGTCCCCGCAGGCAGACCTGACTGGGACTGCCTCCCAGGAGCATCCAGCTCGCCATGGCAGGCTGAGCAGCGGGCAGCGGAGTGAGGTCTTCACTAGGGGACCTCACCCGGGACGACCTCACAGTCCTGGAACCTCACAGTTCTCTCCAGAGCTCCCTGGCCGCGGCTGCGTTCACCGTGACCTGCCCGTCTTCACGTGGCTTCTTCCCTCCGTGTCTGTGTCTCTCCCTCCTAAGGACTCCAGGCCTGGCATGCAGGTCACCTGCTCCAGCGCCTGCCACCACAAACCTGTTCCAAATAAGGTACGGGCCGGCGCAGGTGCGTGGTGCCTGTCATCCCAGCATCTGGGAGGCTGAGGCAGCAGGATCACTCAGATCAGGAGTCGAACCATAATAAGGCCACATGGGAGGTTCCCAGTGGCCTGGTTTTGGGGGGGGTACACGATCCACCGCCAGCCGGGCTGCAGCTCTGCGTGGTGATCAGTCCCCTGTCGCTGGTGCCATGTCCCCGGTGGCTTCTGCAAGCACACGTGGCCCTAAGCACAGCGTCGAACCCGCCACGAGGGGGCTGAGCCAGACGCCCCTGGTCTCCGGCGGGGACCTTCCTTTCTCCAGGAAACCGAAACTCGCGGGCAGAGGACGGAGCGGGTCCCTGTGTCAGATGAGGCCACATGACGGCCGTCTCCTGACCACAGGCGGTCATTGCAACCGTCAGTGCGTCTCTGAAGAGCGCGGATGATGTCAGGACACCGCTGATGGCCGGGCTCCCTCTGCCACTGCTTCCCAACCTGGCAGACACAGTGGGGCCGGTGGCGCCGTGGAGGGTGGAGGGGGGCAGAAGCTGTGGGCCCAGGGCTGGGGTTGCGGCCAGAGCAGGTGCCAGGCTGGAGGGGTTCTCTCCACCCCGGCAGCCCCCTGTGCCTCGGGGCGCCCCGACCGCTGGCTGTGCCGCTTCCTGCCTCCCCCTGGGGCCGGGGCACCGCGCCAGGCACGGGACTCCGGGGCACCTGCTCCTCAGAGTGGCAGCGGCAACCCCGGGCTGCTTGGGGTCTGCCCAGGCATTCAGCCCTCTCTCAAGCTTCCCTTTTTAAAAAAATTAATTTATTTTTAAAATTGAAGTGCAATCTGCACAACATAAAATTAGCCACTTTGGCCGAGCATGGTGGCTTCCAACACCATTAGGTACTCTGGGGGCCGAGGGGCGGATTGCTCAACTCAGAGTTCGTTTGAGACCAGTGGCAAGAGGGAGCCCTCTCTACTA
Source organism: Microcebus murinus (assembly GCF_000165445.2). NCBI lineage: Eukaryota > Metazoa > Chordata > Mammalia > Primates > Cheirogaleidae > Microcebus > Microcebus murinus. The sequence continues at coordinate 2,141,077 of NC_033679.1, forward strand.
TATAATAGTAAGAAATTAGCCAAATAACTAAAAAAGAAAAGTTAGCCGGATGGTGGTCGCATGTGTAGTCCTGCTACTTCAGGAGGCTGAGGCACAGGAGGATGCTTGAGCCAGGATTTTGAGGTTGCAGTGAGCTAAGGCTGAACGCATGGCATTCTACCCGGGCAACAGACCCAAGTAGCTCTGTCTCAAAAAACAAACAAGCCAAAACAAAACAAAGCTGAGGCTACAGAATTACTAAGATTAAAGGTGCTGCCGGGCGGTGGCTCACGCCTGTAATCCTAGCACCTCTGGAGGCTCGAGGCGAGGCGGATTGCTCAAGGTCAGGGGAGTTCAAAACCAGCCTGAGCAAGAGCGAGACCCCGTCTCTACTATTAATAGAAAGAAATTAATTGGCCAACTATAAATATGTAGAAAAAATTAGCCGCATGGTGGCGCATGCCTGTAGTCCCAGGCTACTGGGAGCTTGAGGCAGAAGGATTCGAGCCCCAGGAGTTGGAGGTTGCTGTAAGCTAGGCTGACCGCCAGAGCGCACTCATCAGCTGGATAACAGAATGGAGACTCTGCCTCAAAATAAAAAAAAAAAAAAAAAAAATGAAAGAAACACTGGGAATCAGCTCTCGGGCCAAGATCCTAAATGATGTGTATGAAGAATGAAAGTTGTGCTGTAGAAGAAAGAAAGGCATCTTCTGTTCTGAAGAGTGTTTTTGAAGATGGCCTTCCCTTCTTAGAATCCACTGGATCCCCTGTGCATGGCTGCGAAGCCAGTGATCGCTCTTCCCTGTCAGATGACATTAGCAGGAGTCTATCTGATGGACATGTGGTAGGACTTGACGTGGGATGGCCACCTGGATACAATAAAGGGAAACTTGGCGGACTTGCACTGATTTGGTCGTGCGTGTCTGAGAGCAAATGTTACTTGTTTCCCATTTCCTGTGCCATGTCCGTTTTCCCCAGGATAAAAATTTCTTGAAATGAAGCAATTTAAAAAAAGCAGGAGCCGTGCGGTGGCTCACGCCTGTCATCCTGCACTCTGGAGGCCGGGCGGCGGATCTGCTCAAGTCAGGAGTTCGAAACCAGCCTGAGCAAGAGCGAGACCCATCTTCTACTATAAATAGAAGAAATTAATTGGCAACTATATATATATATAATTTAGCGAGCATGGTGGCACATGCCTGTGTCCCAGCTACCTGGGAGGCTGAGCAGGAGGATCGCTTGAAGCCCAGGATTGAGGTTGCTGAGGCTAGGCTGACGCCAGGCATCACTCTAGCCTGGGCAACAAAGCGAGGATCTGTCTCAAAAAAAAAAAAAGAGGTGTAGGAATTGAGGAGATCAGTGGAAACTTCTACGTGACTTGACATCAAATTTTAAGAGTTTGGGAGTGACAGACATTGCAATAAAAAGCTGAAATGAAGAGAGACCTGGAGCCTCAATGGTCTGGTTAAATCCCTTGGGCAGGGCGCCGGTGCTCACGCGTAATCCAGCACTCTGGGGAGGCCCAGCAGGGAGGGACCTCAAGGTCAGAGTTCCAACAGCCTAAGCAAGAACGAGACCCTGTCTCTACTATAAATGGAAAGAAATTAATTGGCAACTTAACATATATTAGGAGGAAAAATTAGCCGGGCATGGTGGCGCATTGCCTGTATCCAGCTATCAGGAGGCTGAGGAGGCAGGATCGCTTGAGCCAGGAGTTGGAAGGTTGCTTGAGCTAGGCTGATGCCACGGCACTCTAGCTGGGGCAAAAACAGAGTGAGACTCTGTCTAAAAAAAAGCTGAGATATAGAGGATCCTGGAGCTCATGTCCGTTTCAACACCTCTTGGTAACAGCTTTTGAAGATAAGTCTATCCGCTGTGGTGGATTAGAGTAATTCTCCCCTCACTGAAGACAGAAACTGTAGACCATTTTTGCTGGGTCTCACCATTATCAAAATTAGAAATTTGGGTGATGCGGGCGAAGGTTGCTGTAATAAGTGGAAGAAACCGTTAACTAGGACATGCAGAAAACGTTGACTTCAATCTCCGGAGGCAGAAATGGATGTGTATACACATCTTCCTGACACTTCCAGAAATTGGACATCCGCAGAGGTTCTACCTATTAAAGGATATTTCGAAAATCTTGTATTCACTGGAGATTGATTTGGTTACTTGACACTGAGGCTTGAACTGAAGCCAGCGATTAACTTAACTTCTTTCGTTGCGGAGGATTCAGCTGCTGGTGGAGTACAACAGAAAGAAACGAGAGAACCGAATTTTTCTGATGTAAAGAAGAGTCAAGTATCAATACTTGATAATTAGTCAACATGCTTGGGAATGTAACTTGGAATGGAGTGAAACAAAAAAGATGGATTTGAAGATGGCATATCAGGCAATGAATTGAAAGATATAATAAGGAAAGAATTTGTATAGTGTCGTTAGCTGTCACAGAATATGAACTTCGAATGTTGGAACAACAGGAAGAATATGATACTGATGTCACTTCCAAATCTGCTGAGATACCAAATAAAGAGGAGACACTCTTTTCAGTTATTAGTAGGGTTGGCTGTCTTTTTTTCTGTAAAGGGGCAGATAGCAAGTGTTTTAGGCTCTGGGGATATATGATTTCTCTTCCAACTACCCAGTTCTGCCGCTGCAGTGTGAACACAGCCATAGACAAATATAAACAAATGGGCCTATCTGTATTCCTGTAAAACTTTATCTACACAGACAGCGGGCCTTATTTGGCTTGCAAGCTGTAGTTTGCTGCTCCTGACTTAGTGCAATAAGCAGCACTGTACAGTGGGAAGATTTTATAGTGTCAGTAGGCATTTGTTGTAATTTGCTATTTTATCATTTCTTATGCTTTTTTCTTTCTTTCTTTCTTTCTTTCTTTCTTTCTTTCTTTCTTTCTTTCTTTCTTTCTTTCTTTCTTTCTTTTTTTTTTGACAAAGTCTCGCTCTGTTGCCTAGGCTAGAGTGTCATGGTGTCAGCCTAGCTCACAGCAACCTCAAACTCCTGGGCTCAAGCGATCCTCCTGCCTCAGCCTCCCAAGTAGCTGGGACTACAGGCATGCACCACCATGCCCGGCTAAGTTTTTCTGTATATATTAATTAGCCAATTAATTTCTTTCTATTTATAGTAGAGACGGGGTCTCGCTCTTGCTCAGGCTGTTTTCAAACTCGTGACCTCAAGCGATCCGCCTGCCTCGGCTTCCCAGAGTGCTGGGATGTTGTGCTTTTTTCTTTTTTGACAGAGCCTCACTATGTTGCCCGGGCTACAGTGCCGTGGCATCAGCCTAGCTCACAGCAACCTCAAAGTCCTGGGCTCAAGCGATCCTCCTGCCTCAGCCTCCCAGGTAGCTGGAACTACAGGCATGCGCCACCATGCCCGGCTAGTTTTTTCTGTATATTTTTAGTTGGCCACTTAATTTCTTTCTATTTTTTTTTTTTAGTAGAGACAGAGTCTGGCTCTTGCTCAGGCTGGTCTCGAACTCCTGAGCTCAAACAATCTGCCCGCCTCAGCCTCCCAGAGTGCTAGGATTACAGGCGTGAGCCACCGCGCCCGGCCTCTTATGTTTTTTTCATAGTTGATATGTCTGCCTTTGTGGATTCCCTTCATATCTACTAGTGGTTACTCTTCCAAACTTGATTTTGGGGGATGGTTTTATTTCCTTATACAGAGTTTCTTTACATTCCAGTAGGAGAAGGTTTCTAATAAACTGATGTTTCTACTAAAAAAAAAAAAAATAGCCACTTTACAGCGTGCGATTTAGTGACTTTGGACACATTTGCAACGTTGGGCAACTGCGACCTCTGCCTAGTTCCAAACCCTTTCATCACCCCAAAAGGATGACCCCATGCATGAGCAGCCACTCCCATCCCCCTCCTCAGCCCCCCAGAACCGCTCCTCTGCTTTCCGTCCTGGTATGTTTTCCTCTTCTGCACGTTTTGCGTAAATGAGATGGCGCAGTATGTGGCGTTTTGTGTCCGGCCTCTTCCACTTAGCGTGGTGGCTTCCGGGGTCATCCGTGTTGGAGCATGTGTCGGAATCCCATTCCTTTTATGGCTGAATGATACTCCGTGTGTGGATGCAGTGTTTCCTGTGTCCACCCATGTTTGATGGACCTTTGGGTTGTGTCCACCTTCCGGCTGCTGTGAAGATTGGTGCACAGGTGTGTGTTTGCACATCTGTTCTCGATTTTTTTTGTTGTTTGGTTTTGAGACCGAGTCTCACGCTGTTGCCCGGGCTAGAGTGCCATGGCGTCAGCCTAGCTCACAGCAACCTCCAACTCCTGGGCTCAAGCCATCCTCCTGCCTCAGCCTCCCAGGTAGCTGGGACTACAGGCAGGTGCCACCATGCCCGGCTGATTTTCTCTATATATTTTTAGTTGTGCAGCTAATTTCTATTTTTTTAGTAGAGACGGGGTCTTGCTCTTGCCCAGGCTGGTCTGGAACTCCTGAGCTCAAGCGATCCTCCTGCCTCGGCCTCCCAGAGTGCTGGGATGACAAGTGTGAGCCACCGCGCCCGGCCCTGTTTTTGATTCTTGGGGCAACTGGGCATGGACTGGCCGGGTCGCTGGAGCTCCCTTTGGCCTGGCCCTGAGCTGACCCCAAGCTGTCTCAAGCCAACCCCAGTCTCCGGGCTCAGAGAGGAAGAGGTCTTCCTTCACATTCTGCCAGCTGGGTGGGACAGGCAGCTGGGCACAGGGCAGGGGTCCCAGAGTACGGGCGATGCCACCGTGAGCCGGAGCCGCAGGTAGCCGCGACCTGCCCGAGAACCGGCTGGACCCAGCGGACGCGGCCCACAGACTCTTTCTCCCCCACGTGATATTTTCAAATACTTTGCATTAACATTTACAGATTGGGAAATTTCACATTTAAAAAAAACCCAAATGTTTGACTTTCTCAAAAGAAAATCAAAGATCCAGTAATGTGGGACTCGCGCCCCCGGAGCCCGTCAGTGGGCGCTGTGCCCTCTTCCGTCCGGCCGCCATCCCCACCCGCCCACTTCACCCGTCCCTTCTGACTCTGGCTCCTGTAGGCGTCTGAGCTCTCATCTCCTGGCTCAGGTGGAGCCACCGTCCAGGAAACTGCAGCCCGAGGGAGGCCCATGTGGCAGAAACCTGGGGTTGTGCAACATGGCGGCTGTGGCCAGGTCCAAATGCCTCTCCTTGCCTGGGGCTGCCCAGCGCAGGGGGGCGGCCAAGGACACCTGAGCGTAAAGGTCCCAGAGAGGAAAGCGGGAGGTGACTTGGAGAATCCACTCCGGACAGTCCGCCGGGCGAGGCTGGGGTGCAGATCCCAGCCGCCATCCCTCCCGCCATCCCGCCCTCCCCACTGCCTGGCCTGCACCCATGGCAGACAGGACCCGCCTGGGACGTCAGTCCCTCCGGGCTGGGGCTCCGTAACTCTGTCGTGGAGCTGGTTGCTTGCTGTGTCCTGTGCACTGTGTAGGATATTCGGGCCCCACCCTCTAGGTGCCAGGAGCACACTCTCCTTTTGCTGTGACAGCCAACCCACTCCTCTCCAGACAGAGCCCAGCGTCCCCTGGCTGAGACCTGAGCCCAGAAGCTCCACAGTCGACCCCGGCTGCCCAGGGCTGGCCCCAGCTGTAGGGCGTGGAGAGAGCCGGTGGCATCTCCCTGCTCTGCTCCCCTCCCGGCACTTCCCCCCCCCCTCATAGCAAAATGCAGCCCCCCAACCTCCCCAGCACCCCCCCTCCTCCCAGGAGCGCTGTCAGCGTAGCTCAGAGCAGCAGCCACCAAATCTGATTGCACAAATGCAAATCTGCGTGCAAAGGGGGAGCCCCGGGGCGCGTCCGTTCCCACCCCACCCCTGACCTGTGGCGGCTGGTGGAGCACCTTGCTCCACACTGGGATTAGCGCCTTTCACCACTCCGTCCTCCGCCCCTCCCTCCCGCAGGAAGGAAGGCTGGAGGCTGATGCAAGAGCCAGGACAGTTCAGGCGGGAAGGGGGAGTGTCAACTCTTCGGGAAGAGTTGAGAGGAGGCTGCCTCGGCGCCAGGCCAGCAATTCAATTCGTGCCATCAGCTAGCAGGGGGCTTTGCTGGAGCTCTGTGCAAGGAGGACCTGAAAGAGACCCACAGAACAGGGAAGCGCCCCCTTCCTGGAGCCCTTGCGGACGGATGTGGTGCAGAAGGGGAAAGAGAGCTGGAGAGCAGGGACAGACACCTGCCTCTGTGTTTTGGTCAACTGTGTATGCCCAGGCACCTGAAAACATGTGTCCTCCTCTGTGGGAGGCGTGTGCATGTCCGGGCTGCAAGGACGTGACCTGGGCAGGGGTGAGGCAGGTAGAGACAGGTGAGGCAGGTGGGGACAGGTGAGGCAGGTGGGGGCAGGCTGCTTGGGCATCCTGTGCCTCCAGCCCTCGGGGCTGACGCCTGGCCCACCACATCCACCCGGCTCGGCCCTAGGGTTCCAGGTCCCGTCCCTGAGGGGCTGCTGCTCCCCGCTCGGCACCCCAAAGCCCTCAGGAGCCTGGAAAAGCGTGCCCACGCATCCCACACAAACACAGGCTCTGAAGCCGGTGGGCTCACTTGGCCTTCTGGGAGCTCACCTGGGAGGACCTCCCACCTGAACCCAGAGCCAGGCTCGAAGCCCCTCCTCTGGTGTCAGGACACAGAGACTGGCCGGCAGAAGTCGGGGGACCCAGGCACTTCCAACACGAGGGGACACGGTTCCCTCTGCCGGAGGGAGACACCGTGCCGGGTGTGTGCGTGGACTGCAGGCAGCTGGCGAACATCGGCGTCCTCATTGCTGCTGCTGCTGCTGCTGCTGCTGCAGCACAGGTCGGAGGGACTGGGGGGCCTGCTCACCTGCCCACCTGCCCACCTGTCCACTGCCCACCTGTCCACTGCCCACCTGTCCACTGCCCACCTGCCCACTGCCCACCTGTCCACCTGCCCACTGCCCACCTGCCCACTGCCCACCTGCCCACTGCC
>NC_033679.1:2169291-2180662 GCF_000165445.2 Microcebus murinus
GAGCGAGACCCCGTCTCTACCTATAACAAGACGAAAGAAATTAATTGGCCATAAAAACCCATATCACGAAAAATTAGCCCGGGCATGGTGCGCCATCGCCTTGAGTCCCAGGAGAAGGACAAGAGCTGATGCAGGGAGGAATGGAGAGGGTTGGATAAGGGACCAAAGCCGCTCACTCCAGCCACTCCGGCAAGGACTTTTAAACCCCATAAGACTTGGCTTTGGGTTCATTTTTCACATAATTCACAAATTCATTGAAAATGTCTTAGTTGCAATTTACTAATCAATTTCTCACATGAGAATTTAAAAAGCATTAGTAGCCAGGCACAGTGCGCTCATGCTGTAATCTATCACTCTGGGGAGGCTGAGGCGGTGCGGGGGATTGCTCAACGGTCAGGATGTGGAAACCGCTGGAGCAAAAGCGAACCCTGTCTCTACTGTTAAAAATAAAAATAATTACCAAGGCTAAGCATGATATAGGAAAAAATTACTCGGGCTTTATTGGTTGGCGCATGGACCTGTCGTCCCAGCCTACTGGGGGGGAGGGCTGGAGGCGAAGGATCACTTGAGCCCAGGGAGTTTGAGGTTGCTGTTGAGGCTAGGCTGACGCCAATGGCACTCTAGCCTGGGCAACAAAGGTTGATGCTCTGTCTCAAGTCATCAAATCAATAAATGCATTATAGGACCGGGGCGCGTGGCCTCCCACGCCCTGTAATCCTAGCACTTCTGGGGGAAGGCCGGAGGCGGCGATGCTCGAGGTCAGTGGAGTTCGGAAACCAGCCTGAGCGAGACCCTGTTCTCTCAAAAATAGAAATAATTAATTGACCAACTAAAAGATATATATACAAAAATTAGCCGTGCATGGTGGCGCATGCCTTAGTTCCCAGCTAAACTCGGAGAGGTGGAGGCAGATAGGGATCGCTCGAGCCCCGGGAGTTGCAGCGTTGCTGGTGAGGCCAGGGCTGCGCCACTGGCACTTCACCTGCCTGGGGGCAACAAACGGTGAGACGTCTGGGGTTCTCAAAAAATAAATAAATAAATAAATAAAAAATAAATGGCATTATAAAATATTAGCAAAAACAGCTTTTCACTGTTTTTTTGATAAGGGCACTTTGTAAAATACCTTAAAAAAAGAAAGAAAGTCCACTGGCGCAACACTTGCGTATCCACACATTGATGCCAGCTGGAGAACTGGTCCAACCAGGGCATGGGCCTCCCAGGGACATGCTGCGAGCCTGGTTCCCCGGGCTCCTGGGATGTGACCCAACACCGCGGGCAGGCTCACTCCAGTTATTCACAAGGAAGTGACTAGAAACAGGCCGTGATGATGAAAACGGTGCCAACTGGGCTGGTCATTTATGAAGAACGATAGCATGCCATTTTATTTTTAGTTTTTATTAACTAATTTTTAATTAATTTTTTGTTTATTATTTTTATTTTTTATGTTTATTTTATTTACTTTTTTTGGAGATAGATACTTGACTCTGTTGCCTGGCTAGAGTTGCATGGTGTTGATCCGTAGGCTCTGCAACCTCAAACTCCTGCGGTCTCTCAAAGTGAATTCTCCTGGCCCAGACCCCCAAGTGGGCTGGGACTACAGGTGGTGACACAACGGGCCTGGCTAATTTTTCTAATTTGTTTAGTAGGAGGGATGGGGTCTCCTCTTCTTCAGGGCTGATCTCAACTCCTGATTTCAATGATCCTCCGGCCCTGGGCTTCCAGGAGTGCGTGAATTCACAAGGTGTGATCCACGAGGCCCGGCCCACAGTGTCAACTTAAAGCAGTTTTCTGATTTACAGAAGGAAACAGTCCAACAACATGATGCAGAGAACCCTTGGGCTTGCTTACCGCGGTGAAGGTGGGGAGCACGGGGTTTCCACAATCTGAGTTTTTTCTGGCATCAAGCCGGTCTCGGAAATGGGCTGATGGAGAGCCTCCAAGGTCTTCCCTAAGGGCAAACAGAACACAATGGGGTGAGCTGGTTCTAAACCTGCCAGCTTTTCTCCTCTGCCAGTGTGATATGACTGGGGTTCCACCAAATCCGTGTATCATAATTCTGTGTGTGAAATGCACAGAATTTGGCATATATTAAATATGCCAAATATATTAAATATGCCAAATTAAAAATATTTAGAGCCAGGTGGTTTTGGTGGGCGTCACCACCTGTCAATCTTTGCACTCTGGGGGGGAGGCCGATGGGGGGAGGATCGGCACTCAAGGTCAGTTGAGTTCAAGCCAGCCTGGGGCAAGTGCAAGCACCCTGTCTCTACTTAAAAAATACCAAAGAATTTAATGCTTCCAAATAAAAAGTATATAGCAAAAAATTTATTGGCCGGGCCTGGTGGGCCATGCCTGTAGTTCCCAGCTACTCAGGAGGCTTTTGAGGGCAGGAGGATTACTTGAAGCTAGGGCTGGACACCACAGCACTCTAGCCAGGCAAACAGAGTGAGACTGTGTCTCACAAAAATAAAAATAAAATATTTAGAGCTTGACCTCAATGGCAGTTTGCTTACAAGTGTAGGCACGTTCATTACCAAGTATTGTCTCATCCCAAAGCCCTCAAGCGCCTTCTGTTTTAGACAAGCCCACCCTGACTTCACTGCGAACACCTGACACCCCTCATAGACTCAGGCCAGGGCTGTCCTATCTTCCTCACTGGTCTACACAGCAGGGTCTGATGCTTCTCTTACTCACTTATTTACTACTTCCTCTACCTCTCCCCCACCAATGTAGTAAGATATTAGCTCCCCAAGAGCAAGATTAGTGACTGGCTAGAAAAGTGCCTGCACAGAGAGGGCTTAACAAATACCGCTTGCGTCTATCTGCCATAAGAAGGGGGTCTCTATTTTTACAACTGCTACAAGCCAGCCTTAGAAATTAAGGGGGCTGGTTGCGGTTTTTGGGTCATGCCTGGTGGACCCCACACTTTAGGAAAGGGGCAAGGTGAGGGGATCCCTAAGGAGACCAGGGAGTTCAAGACAGCCTGGCGCAGCATAGGCAAGACCCATCTCTACACAAATAAGCATGTATTGTGGCGCACGACTATAGTCCCGCTACTTGGAAAGGATTGAGGCCAGGAGGATCACTTTGAGCCCAGGGAGTTTGGAGGTTGCCAGGGAGCTGTTGAATCCACACCACACACTGCAGGCCTGGGGCAACAGGAGCGAGAACATCTCAAAAAAAAAAAAAAAAAAAAAAAAAAAAAAAAAAAAAAAAAAAAAGTGATTGGTGCTGAGTTGCCTCTGGGACCACAGGCGTTCCTACCTCAGTCCAACGCCAGGCTTCTTTGGTTTGCAAGGGACAGGACCCGCCTCCAGGTGAATACTGCCTCGTTTTTGGCCCTGTGGGAAAGTTCCTCTTCTACCCTAATCTCTTCCCTGAGCTCTCCTCCCCATCACCTTGCTCAAAACTGGAGACTGGGATCAGCCCTTCCTTCCCTTCCCCCTCTTTCTCCTTCTGCTCCGGCCCCCACACATCACAACCATGTTCCCTTCATAGGGACACTCTGCAGAGGCTGAAGATAGCTTTAGCTGTCCTTCTTGCATTCTCTAGACCTTTTTCCCTTCCCTCAAGGCCGACCGTCTCCAGCTCACCTTCCCACCCCAACCTCACCTTCCTGGCTGCACTGGCGCGTCTCTCCCTTCCGTTAATGAACACGCCACATCCATAACCTCAGAATTGTAGCAGGGGGCCTACGAGGACGTTCGTAGGCGGAAAGTCGCAACCCATTGGTCTGACAGGGGATGAGGGGCCAGCAGACTGATGAATGACTTAAGAAAGAAAAGGGGCAAGAGGAACGGTGGTCAGGGGCCTCCAGACTGGGGATGTCTTCGGAAGCCCCAGTGTCCACACCGCTTCATGCTACATGACCCTGAGGCTGCATGAACCTGGCTTGGTCTCTTGACTTCCTCACTTGGTTGTAAAGGAATCGCCAGGTGCTATCTGGGACGGGGTAGGCTTGTGGAGGATTTAAAGGGCCCGCAGCGCAGCTGCCGGCACACACGCACACACGTAATAGATACTGGGCCATTAAAACTGTTCCAGCCGTCTAGGGAGCCCGGTGCGGGGGCGACGCAGCAGTCAACACAGGTAGTAGAATCCACTCAAAAGCTGATGATCCACCTTTTTTGAAGATCCTGGGATGGGGTGGGAGGGAGGGAAAAATACCACCGTTGGTTCGGTCACCATCACCTAGTTACAGTGCAACAGAGGAACACCTGAATAAAGACGGTTAAAATGTTTTATGGAGTCGTCTCCTTTTAACCCCCCCCCCCCATTTCTGAGCATTTTAAAACCGTGTGATCCGGGCCCCCAAGGGCCAGTAATCAGAGGAGGCGAGAGGGAGTCTGTACCACAAGAAGGCTCCAGGAACTGGGGACCCAGCAGATGCGTCACCAGATCCGGCTCCTGGGAGATTGGGGGGTCAGGATAGTGTTGATCAGAACCATCATCTATACTTAAAACAACAATAGCACAAGCGAAAACTCCCTTTACAACAGTTCTGTATTTCTGCTTATAGTTAGGGACTGTAATACTTTCAAGGCACGGGTGTGCCACATACCTCATTTGCCCAGCAAATTTAAGAAACTCTCCTTTCCTTCTCCGGCAACCCCTTGGTCCTTGTTTTTCTGATGCAGCTGGAAAGCTACCCAACTTTGCGGCGTAACAACGGAATTATGCTACAGTTCGCAGCTTTTCCCACTCACTTAACAGCAACTCGACTGTGCACCTCAGAGATGCTGGTGGGACGACTATTTGCTCCTCTTTTGAAAAATGAGAAACCTGAGGCTCAGGAAAGTTAAGGGCCTTACTCCCGGTAGCCAACATCTTGCCGGAGGGAGGAGCCGGCCATCTCCCAAGGCCTCGTAGAGCTAACCCTCAGCCTCTTCCACCACCTGCTTACCCTGAGGGGCAGAGGCAGGAGGGAGAAAACGCACAGGAACACCCACAGAAGGCAGGCAAGCCGGCGTCCAAAGCAGCCAGCCTCCGCTGCTCTCGAGGGCCGGGCGGGCCACACAAGGAGACACGGAGGGGAGGCGGGGCCAGGGTCGAGGCTCTTGCCAGGGCAGGGCGCCGGGGCCGCACCTACGCGCTTCAAGCTTTCCCGCGGGAGCCTGGCGCTGACCACGGCGCACACGGTGGGACCCGCGCCCCGGGAGGGGCGGCAGGGATCGGCCAGGCCAAACACCGCGGAGGGTCGGAACGCAGGACCCCGTGTGTCCCGCCCGCGGGGCAGCCCGCTCACCTCCTCCTTCCGCGGGCGAGTGCGCTTGGACACTTTCTTCATCCATCTTGGCGGCCGTCTCTCCGGCCCCGCGCCCTTCTTTCCTTTTTTTCCCTTCGTTGCCCATCGGCGCCGGCCCGGGGGGCGTAGAAACACCAGGAGAAAGCCGGGAGGCAGCGCGCGCACGCCTCGCCAGGGAAGCAGGTGCTTCGGCGGGGGAGGGCGCGGCGCGCGAAATAGCGTTTATTTCACTTCCGGGCCCGGGCCCGACCCACTTCCGGCGGAAGTGGCTGGCGGAACCGGGCGCTGACCTCCGGTGTTGTTTTTCGGTGCTCGGTCTTTGCGAGCCGGCTCGGGGGCTCTGGGGCTCCGGGCTCACGGTCGGAGGGGAAGTGGGCGGGCAGCGTCCTGAGGTGCCTTGGGGCCTCGCTGCCGCCCATAGACATCCACGCCCGGGGAGACGCGGGCCGCCTTTGCCGGGGCGGCGCAGGGGCGTCTCCCGATGGGTTGGGACTGGGTTGGCTACCGCCTTCTCTGGTCCACCTTGCCACCCTGACCAAATGCATGGGCGTCCTGCCCATCCCCACGTGCCACTGATACTGTTAGGTACCGGGTTTCCCCGAAAATAGAACATGGTCTTATATTGTATTTTTCCCAAGAAGACACTGTAGGGCTATATTTAGTGCGGTACAAGCTTACCTTAGATGTGTTAAGGGTCAAAATAATATTATAGTATCTAAGTGCGAGTACAAACAATTACTTGATCCAAATTAGAGGTTAAGTGGTGGGTCTTCGGGAACATCATCTACTCTCTAAACCCCCAATTCCATCCTGAATGTCTTGCAAACTTCTATTTTGCTTAGAACTCGGCCCCAATCTTCTCATATCAGCCGGATACAGACTTCTCATGGCAGATGAATAGCGGCTGCTCGTTCTTCTTTACCGCCCTCCATTTGTGGGATGAAATGTACCGGGTTGTGCAGGATTAGGCTGCCTGCCATGCCCAGCACTAGGGCTTATTTGTCGCGCGGTTTAGGGCTCTATTGTGCAATGCTTAGAATCCTGCTAGGCTTATTTTATTTAGGTAAGGTCTTATTTTTTCGGGGAACACACGTCTTTAGGGGTTTTGGTGCCGAAACGAAGAATCCATTGGTCAGGCATTCTGCTTGGCCGTGTGGGGCTTCCATCAAAAATCCTGATGCCAGGGGAGGACATCTGTCTTAGCCGGCAGGGCTTGGGGCAGTGATGCCACCTCCAAGAGTGGTCGTTTATCAGGGGCTGAGAAACAAAGGGATGGGGAAGATCCACCCTGGATAGGAAACCACATTTTACGGTTTGCCGCAAATAATGTAATTAAATTGCAAATCGTGTAGACACAGGAGATTATGATTTGGAGAAGAGCACGATGAAATCTGATCACACTCTAAAAGATGTCATCTTGCGACTTGCTACATTGAAGAAATAAGGGGAAATTAAGAACAAAGAAGCGCCGGGCGACAGGGTGGCTGACGCCTGTAACCAACCTTCTGGGAGGCCTGAGGCGAGGAGGCGATCACTTGAGGCCAGGAATTTGAGAGCAGCCTTTGAACAAGAGCCTACGAAGGATAGAACAACAAACAAACAAAAAAACCCAAGGGCATGGTGGCAAAGGGCCTGTTATCCCAGTATTGAGTGAGCGCTGAGGCAGGAGAATTTCCTTGAGCCCCGGAGGGTTTGGAGAATTACAGTGAGAATACCATGGTGGCCACTGCCTTTACCTAGGGCAAACCGAGAAGACTATCTCCAAAAAAAATCACAACAGAACAGGGCACACACACACACACACAGGGGGAGGGAAGAGAGAGGACAGGAGGGACTTGAGGAGAGAGAAGAGGAAGGAGGACGAAGAGATAGGGGAACAAGAGAGAGAGAGAGAGAGAAAGGAAAGGAAAATTCAGCAAAGGAATAAAGCAATACATCAGAATAATCTACTTTCTTTGTGTGCTGACTTCCAAAGGGACTCAGCCTTCAAGAAGGGCTGACCTTAGGTCACCAATTAATGGCCACTGGAGGAACCAATTACTGGCCACAAGGGAGGAATGATTTTTCCAACCAACTTCGCCAGCCTTGTCCTTAAAACAAGAAAATGAAATTTGGGGAAACAAAAGGAAAGAAATGGTAGAACTGGATTAAGAGTTGAGTCTATCTCCAGCACTTGCTTGGAGCAGAACAGAACATGGGTCACAATGCAGGAAAAAATAAACCAATTAGAGACTGAATCAAGAAAGAACTGGAGAATTTCACAGAACATGGGCCTGAGGCCTTCCCGACATGATTGGTCTTTTCTGGAATGCACTGCAAAAAGGGCTGAACCTCACTATTGCCCTGGGAAATCACCGTCTAGCTGTGCTGTGCTTTAAAAATATGCCTGGATCCTTTCATGCTTTTCTAAGTAGCCTGGCGGTAAGTTGAGGCAGGGCAACGCACTTGAAGCAAAATGGCCCTATCAAGCCCCCAGTGCCATCTGGTCTGCCAGCAAGATCACAGTGAGTCCCCACTTCAGCGCTGCAAAAGGGGGGCATACATACCTGCTGGGGGGGTTGGAAGGATCTGATAGGGATGTGAGTTTAAAGAGTTTTTTATCCTGAAGAGGTCTGGAGCTAAATGGGAGGCTCATTGGATTATATGCTGTCATGTGATTTATTGTTAGGTTGAAAATCTCATTCTTGAGAGGGAGAAAGGGAATAGAACATCTAAAATGGAGATCAATCCTAAAATAGCTAGGAAGATTAAGTACAGGGTACCTATTTTAGTAAAATTCACATTCTATCGAAAACGTTAACGTATTATCTTGGAATCTAATACATCACTTTAGAGGGCTGATCTTTGGGGTGATCAAGCGGCCTCTGCTGGCCTTAAACTGAAGTCCAGAAGGAAAATAATCTAGTTAATATGGGGACGAACTTGAAGAAAGGGATGCTGATTCTCATCCCTCACAACAATCAGTTGTGGTTGGGAAGGTTCTCCCAAGGTGTGTATCGACGAGGTGGTTCTCTGAATTTCCCTTCTTGGAAAGTGGGAGAATAATACCAACCAGCCCTCGTTACTACACGGATTTTCTTTGGCGGACAATGGAAGGTGAAATAATGACGCCTTAGAAGTGAAAAGCAAAAATACAATTTCAGAGGTTCTACATGCTGTTAATGGTAAGGCCCTGACTCTGAGCAGCTGACAATTCATTTCATTGAGCAACGTGAGTTGAGACACCACGGGCATCTGTGATGTTGTTACCAGGCCACGTTTGGGAGGGGTCAAGGATGAAGAGCCAGCTGCCAGGCTGCAAGGAGGTTTTTTTATTCTTAGCTGGGAACAAACATTTGGAAGAGGGTCATAATGCTTGGTTGTGAAGTGAAATAAGGGCAGAAAGAAAGAGGAAGGAAAGAAGAAAGAAGAAAGGAAACTTGGAAAGAACGAGGGAGAGAGAAGAAAGTAAAGTAAATCACAAACCAGGTTGTTTTGCTATTCAGTCCAGTCTATACATAGTTTGGGGTCTTAAGGGGAAGGGAAATCCGAGTCTCGTTGATCCTGGCAGGTGGGGTTAAAGAAAATTCTCTATTTTGGAGTGCTGATTCCAAATATTTTGGGATCTTTCATTGCCTTTGTTGTGTATTTATCTATAATTTCTTTTGTGGGTCGGATGATATATGGTCTGGGTGTGATTTCGTCCGGGTTTAAACTCATTGCTGACTTGGTTTTATAGTCTGGCATGGTGTCCCCTTGTTTGCTCTGGGAGGTGGAATGGTGATTCTGCAGTTGGGTAGATGCAGTTCTGAGTGGGAGTGCTCACTTTTAGGGCCCGTTGATTTATCATTGGGTCCAAACTTTATACATCCGTTACTAAAATTTTCTTTTTCTTTTGAGTTAATCAAAAGCGGTGGTTAATAAAGTTCAATTGTAATTAGGGATTTATCTCTTTATTGGTTTATATGCGTAATGATATTCGTATATTTAAAGTGTTCACACGTGGCCAGGCTGTGCAATGGGGCCCTAGGGGGCAGGAGTGAACCAGGGGAGTCGGGCCCTGCTCTCTGGGGTAGGGGGCCACCACTCTCGGGGGGGAGTTCGGAGCGGGGATAAGGAGAAAAGTGGTTAGGATTTGTCAGCCTTGAAGTGTCCAGATTGAAACTAGATGTTGGTCTCTGGGGTACAGGGACTGTATCTTTTTAATGGAGGAGGTTCAAATTTCTCTGGCCGGAGCAACACATGGAATTCTTCTTACTTACACAATAGGGGAAGTGTTGAATCTTGATAGTGTTGACACTCTCGGAGGTCAAAATAAATATAGAGCTGGGATCTCTACAAATGTTTTACGTGGAACGGGGACGAATTGCAGATTAGGGAGGCATACACAATGACCAGGGCGGTCTTCGGGTACGTCTGAAAGAACAAAGAGGAAGGTTGGGGTTTATTCAGAAAGGAAATGTCACTCGTGTTTCGGGAAGAAAACTGACTGGGCGCTAGCAAAGTTTTTTCAGGAAGCTCGCGCAACCCCGCTTGGTAAGGACAGTAGGTGTAGGGGGAACCAGCCATAGTGTCGTGGCAGTCATTTCACAAAGCTATGGGGCAAAGCTGAGCTCAGGTCACAGCAGGTCATCTGGGGCAGTGAGCTGCGGTATGAACCCGGAGCAGGGTGCTCTGTGCTCCCAAGTGGCTTTCCTTATCTTCCTCTGGTCTCCCAACGCGCTCAGGATGGTTTCAAACTCCCAACCTCGAGCAATCCGCCCGCCTCGGCCTCCCAGAGAGCTAGGATTACAGGCGTGAGCCACTGCGCCCGGCCCTAGGTAGAGTCTTAATACATGGAAAGCATACATTGGTTTGGCCTGAAAAGGTAGGACATCTCGAAGCAGCGGCTTAACAAGTCATAGGCGGGTTTAGGGATTCTTGAGCTGGCAATTGGCTGAAAGAGTTAGGCTTTGTCCAAAGAGCAGGAATCGGAGGAAAGGAACGCTTGAGTTAGGATGAGAGTCTTCTATCCTTCCTGGGACGCTGTATCGGAATCAGGTCGGGAAGTGAACCACATCATAAAAATCTGTTGACTGAGATTTTATCATTTGTAGGCGTGACTCGCCAGGCCCTCTTAGAAAGGAATTTTTTGGGGCAAAGGGAAAGATCAGAGTTCAGTCCTCAGTGGGAAGGGGGACAGGAAACAGCAAGAATGAAGCGGGCCCTGCAGGTGCCCCTGAGCACGTGGACGCCCCACAGTGGGAGTCTCTGCTTGAGTGCCCCAGGGCATTGTTTGGGGTGCATCCTCCGTCCTCAGCCAGAAAGACAGGCGAACTACTGATTCATGCACAACATCATTCGTGGATGGATGGCAAAGGAATTAGGCTCAGCGGACGAAGCCGGAGTCCTTCCCTCAACGAAACAGTACGTGCTGTAAGACTCTATTTTGTAAGACCCTAAGAGGTGCAGGGTAACCAAGAGTTCCGGGATATATATCAGTGACTGCTCAGAGATGGGGGTGCAGGAGGGGAAGGAAAGGTTACAGAGGGGCACGAGGAAACTCGGGGCTGACAAATGTTCACTTTCGCAATTGTGGTGATGGTTTCCTGGGTGTACACGTATACAGTGTGAAAACTGGTGATGTGAATTGGAGTTCTCTTGTCCTGAATAAGTTAGCGTTGGAGGAATTCTTGCTACTTACAACAATAGGGGAAGTGTTGAATTTTGATATGTTTGACACTCTCGAGCTACAACAGTAACAAGATATAGAGCATGACATCTCGTAACAAAATGTTACGTGATGAACGACAGACATCTGCATTCGAGGTCATACACAATGCACCAGGGCAGTCCTTCGGTACGTCTGAACGCAACAACCGAGAGAAGCGGTTGGGGTTTTATCACAGCAAGAGACAATGTCACCTCGTGTTTCGGAAGAAAACTGACTGCGCGCTAGCAAAGTTCTCAGGAGCTGGATAACCCTCTGCTTGGTAACGCACCAGTCGTCGTACAGAACCAGCCCTACGTGGTCGCTGCGCGGGTCATTTTCACACTATGGGAAAGCTAGCCTCAGGTCACAGGCAGGTCACCCGGCAGTGAGTCGGTAATGATCCCGGGCAGGTGCTCTGTGCTCCAACGTGAGCTTTTCCTCTTCTCTGCGTCTCC